>OZ026616.1:57051963-57279463 GCA_964020975.1 Hermodice carunculata | reverse complement strand
AACGTCTTGAGGTACACACAACTTGTCATCACATGAATGGCACCACAAATCAGATTATGCAGATTTTATCAAACATTTCGGGCGGAGTCCTGCTTTTGCTTTATTTTGTGTCTGCAGAAAGGAGTTTTGTTCCAAGACAACAAATTATACATAAAATAGTACAGAATGCCTCACAAAATATATCATATACATGTTGAAACAGCCAGCCGTATTGCATAAGCACTTGTTTCTCTCGGCTCAAAATGAACTATTTCTTTGGGACTCTTTATCGCTTTCAAGCAATCTTGTCCTAGTTATGAAACAAACAATTTATCAAATTTGTGTACCGACCGACCTGGTCACACAAACAAACGCGCAAAAAGCACGCATACACACAAAACGTGGACAAAAGATCGCATGTATCATTTAGTCTTCGAGAAAGAGAGAAAACTCATTCTCAGACATAATATTAAAGTATAATTGGCGACATAGTTATGATATCACAATTATTTGTTTTAAGGGCTTGAGATGTCTAAAAATAAATAAGAGAAAAGCCCATAGCTGATATAGTTATTATCTGCGGAGGTTTCATGCTTCGACAACGTTTCTGTTATCTCAAAATTAAGTTGTAGAGTCACACAGTAGTTCGGCCGATATCACATACCAATTAAAAGTGAAATTATTAGTTAATTGGTCGGTACGATGAGCAAGGTAAACGTAAAACAAATTGATGGCCTAACTTGACCGCCAGCTTGAACGTTATGCTGACACGCATACATAAACAACCGCTCAAATGGCGCAGTTTCTACTTGATCTATTGTGACAGGTGCGCCTGAGACGAGGTCAAAGGTGAGGTCAAAGACTTACGACAAGAGTTTTGGGGCCATTTTGATGGAATACAGACTCAGCGCACTGAAAGTTGGCACGGTTGTTCTTGCGGTTTCCCGGGCAGTCCATAGTGGCACTTGAGTCGAGGTAAACTTCGGGCCGCTAATGTGCAACTTGTCTGTCAAATTGCCCGTAAAATATAAAACAAAATGTCTCTTATCGAGGCAGAGACACTCAATTGGACATTTATTATCCCGCAGAAGCCAAAATGCCTGTACTCGTGGCCCATACATTGCGGAATCCTCGGATATAACTTACAACCAACTAGGTTTTGTTTGGAAACTGTCTCTCTTGTAGACTGGCAGGGTAAACTGAAATATTGCGGTCATATAATGACAGTTCCTCGAGGCAAAGAACGTAGAAATCCTCTTTTTATTTCCGTTCTGTTCTGGAATAGAATAATCTAAGTGGCAGACAAAAGCACGCTGCCAACTCCGGGAAAGAATTGTTGTCAGCTGTGAATAGAAATGAAACGAAACACAATTATTATTTGCTTTTAACGTCTAGGTCCGAAATAGTAAATTGGAATAACATGCCCAAACTTGTTTTTTCTGAGTAATATAAATATATGCCTCAGTTTAAAAGAAATAAAAGAGAACCATTTTCATAAATTTTGGCATCACTGTATATATATATATATATACATATATTGTTCGATTTGGTGATGGCATGTCTTGTAAGATCGACAGGAGCGTCACGAATAGACCTTGCCCTTAGAACTTATCAAAGGGTGAATGGCCGACTTGAATGATATTGTATTATGAAAGATTTTTGGAAATAATGGTTCCTGGGTCACATTCAAATTAGGCATGTAGCCATGGCGAGCAAGTAATATGACATAGTCAAAAGTTGCTGGATGACATAAAGTATAAAATGCGTCCATGAGAGAGATAACACACACACACACAGACACACACACACACACACACACACACATATATATATATATATATATATATATATATATATATATATATATATATATATATATATATATATATATATATATATATATATATATATATATATATATATATATGTCCTTCCAATCATAGAGGAATGCGGGTGTGCGCGATCTGGGAAGACAGTTCGGAAGCGTTGTATGATGCTCTTGTATTAGGTTATTGAAGACTCAGATCTATGGTCTGGTTTTCCATTTGCATGAACTGTGTTATCATTATTCCATCACGTGAAATATGTTGGCAGTTTTAAGTTTATTCGGGCTATTTGGACTGGGACATACCCCGTTGGAGCTAATGTACATGATTTTCCTTGCTCATTGCTTATAGTCAGTTCAATCGAGGAAGTTGATGAAGTTACTCCAGGAAATGTCTCCAAGTAAAATCACTCATAATTATTGCCTCCAAACCAGGCCGACCACAGAAGTGGAGTGGACAAAGCACGGAGATCGGTCTGTTTGGCAGGGAATATGATGAGTACCTTAACCAAATAATCAACAGCAGCTGGGTCTTGAGCAATACATGTATACATGCGGAATGGTCAGAAATGTGAAGTTCCAAGATATTTGTACAAGACAATGCAGCCTTGCTTTTAAACCAATATAAGGTTGTTCACCTTCAAGAACAGTTATATAATATTCACAGTCATGAATTCTAAATACGGCCAAATATCGTCAACTGTAAATTAAAAGCACATTAAGACTGCATAAAGTTCTAAGTGAATCGTATGGAATATGTTATTAAAAAAACAACAGTCGATGAACCGAGACCTAGGCTACCAACTGCCGGCCGTGTACAACCATCTATATCCTGGGCAGTTTTCTACCCGCCACAAGTCATCACGTGACCAAGACTCCTAGAAGGGAGTCGAAACGTCGTGACCGTTCCTCCCCCCCCCCCCCAAAAAAAAATTGTACCAAAGTAAGTTAAAAAAAAATCATTATCATTCTAAGTGTATTATTAATTTCTAGTGCATTGACGTAGGGAAAAAGTCGAATCCCGGGACCCGCAGATGAATTATGTTTAATACCCGGGTACCCGCGGCAAAAACCCTTACTGAAATGATACACAGAAACATATTTGAACTTGCTTTTATTCAGATACAGTATAATAATTCCTCGTTCGACAAGTTGACTATTCATGAGAGAGAGAAAAAAAGAAATACAAAACAAGGAACATTACAGTGAAAAAGGCAGAAATACACATAGATCTATAATTTGTTTATTCATATTGAAAATAGTCGGGTATTAAAAATTGGATTCGGGACCCGACTTTTTCGCATTTTGACGGGGGGGGGGGGGGTCCAAGCTACCCGGGTCCCGAGTCAATGCACTATTAATTTCTGCTTTAATCTTTTCCAAACGACACCTAAAACTTATAGTCCTCTCCTGAAACTTCATTGAGCAACCATCTGGGTTGAAAATTACACAGATTTTTCTGTAGCTTGAAAATATGATATATTCTTAACATGGGATTCAGGGCAAATAGAACACACCCACACACCCACACACCCACACCCACACCCACACCCACACGCACGCACATATCCATATATACACATATGTATATAAATATATATATATGTATATATATATGTATATATATATATGTATATATATATATATATGTGTGTGTGTGTGTGTGTGTGTGTGTGTGTTTGTGTGTGTGTGTGTGTGTGTTTGGCCTGCATGACTGATCACCAGTACGTACGTGTGTCAGGACACACCATTGTGTAATATATTGGCAGAACACAACTCCCAAATTCATGTTATTGAACACTGTTCAAGCAATTGATTACACGTACTTAATAAACCACAATTCAAGGTAAACTGTTTGACCGGTCTGCCTATCTAGCCACAGAAAGAGGGTCAGCAAAATGAGTACGATATTACATCAAGTTTCATATTTCCATACGCTTTCCTCGTGGTATCTCTCATAATGGGCCAGAGTATCGTATTTCCGATTAAATCTTCATTACAATTTCACATATCGGTTATTTGTTGCCTCCTTTGCATGTTTTACCTGGTTTCTCAGCTTACAAAATTGACATTTCGTTCCAAACATGTGCCGTAGCTACATGTAATTAGTTACATGTGCTCATGATAAATATGCACTAAGTGCCTGTCCATATCTTTCTGTCTGGCATAACGATTGCTAAGAACATGAGAAAGCTGCTTTGTCTAGCATATACAAGGAGAATTGGTGGGGACGAAAGATACATGCATGCTTGCACCAACTGTTTGCAATCATATACACTAATAATTTGAAAACGTGACTTTTTGCTTGGCAGCATATGTCAAATTTTGAAATGGGGAATTGGGGGGAAATAACGGTTTCTGTATCAACAACGTTACCTGAATGTATGCAAAGGGACCTTTCAAAAAATCTGTACATTTTCCAATTAGGATGCAAAGTATGCTTGAGGGGGGGGGGGGGGTGGTGGTGGTGAAGATCAATATGCGTTTTGTTCCAAATCTGGTAAATGTTGGTCAATATTTTATTTTGGTGCGCCTTTGTGTAAATTCAAAATGTTTAGTACCTTTTTCAGGGAAAAGAGGGTCAGCTGCCCTCATGCACACATAAATGGATTGAAGTTTCACACACATACATTCACATATTTTCTGCACACGATGACCGTAGGGCCAATGCTAACTAACACCAACGAAAAACTGACACTAAGTAAACTAACAAAACGCTTAAGCTCACAGCAAATGTTGTCTTTATTTCGATTCAATGCAATTCAGATTAATTCAGTTCAGTTCATTTTTTTTTGGTTCGCCTTGACCTCCCTCCCGATACACTGAGTCATCACCACATGATATGGTGCAAAATGTTGTCAGAAGAATACAAATATTTACACTCGGTTTAATTTTTCACATTACAGATATAAAAGTGTTGCATGCATTTAATTTCGCAGAATATATCTCCTCAAAACCTTCCAAATATGACACCCCGAGTATAGGAGTGGACGTGCCGTTCCATCCAGCATACACCCAATACATTCCTGGTGCTATGGACGTTTTTTTCCCTCAACATTAGTATCTCTGTTTTATTTTAGATAAATTAATTGTCATTAAGATCAAAATTATGCATTTTTGCAGCAATACTTATCGTGAAAATGGGTGTAAATATAAGGAATGAAAATTGTGTTTACAGGATGCATGAAAACGAAGTAGGGTCACATGAAGATTTTACAGGAATCGCTGCAGCGACTCGCGTGACATGTGGGTGACTCAAATGTTTTCTTGCAGTCCATGGCAACCAGGGAGCCGGCGTTCATATTTGATTCTCATATGAATATCCCAAGCGCGGGGACATCCACTAACAGCGAAGTAACTCATAGAAAGCAATTTCAATATATACATTTATTCAGTCATACAGAAGAACCACCACTTGGTAGATTGTTCGCTTCATATTGTAGTGGAACCTGATTGTGTGACTCTTGATAATGTGACCTCTTGTCTATTGGGGCCACCTTTTCAATCTTTGATATTGCGACCCCGTCTGTGTACAGTGACTGCTTTTGGTGGTCCCTGTCGTATGATACAGGTCACATTATTATTTGAATATAGCCTATATCAAACGTGCATCATAGAGCATAGAGAACTGAATCTATAATTATAAGATAAGTGATAGATCACCAACAATCAGGCAAGTCAGAGAGAGAGAGAGAGAGAGAGAGAGAGAGAGAGAGAGAGAGAGAGAAGAGAGAGAGAGAGAGAGAGAGAGAGAGAGATCTTAGGTTATTTCTGTGCCATGAAAAACTAATCTGTACAGTTTAAATCTTTCACAGATGATGTTAGCTGAATCACAATTACACATTTATGCTTGGAATCAACAGACTTTGAAACTGAAGTGCAGTTGTAAGCTACACTCACCAAGCAACATGATGGAGGCGAAATCTTGCATATGTTCCAAATGGGCTGACGACTGAACACATTTCTTTCTATCTTTTTTGTCTTGTGACATATAATTACTATCTTTGTTACGCGAAAATTACCAGACTCACTTCAAAATGTGTATAATGTATACACGTACATGTATATTGAATATGTATGTATATTCTGGAAGTACGTATCGAAGATTACAATAGCAGTTCAAGTTATACCAGACTTGAATTAAACTAAGAAAAGTGCAATTGCTGTCGCCAGAAATTTAATTTAGCGCTAATTTTGAACACGGGTATTCTAAAAGTACGGTGGCGAATTTTGTAATTTCGATCTTATACTACTACTACTACTACTACTACTACTACTACTACTACTACTACTACTACTACTACTACTACTACTACTACTACTACTACTACTACTACTACTACTACCACCCCGCAGGAAACCTTCCTTTCATATTTTTAATTGAATAAACTTGTTTTGCCACAGCGTTGCTCTGTGTGAGGGTTAGGTCAAGAGTTTTTCCCCCAAAACAGATTATCACCACGAAAAGGCTATAACGTGAATAGATGAGACACATACAAAATGTTAAGTACGGTTCCTTGAGCAATATATTGTCTTTCCATAAAAAAAAAAAAAACTGAAAAAGATGTCTTTCCATGCATGTCGGGAAAAAAGCGTGTTACAAAATTGCAGCGGTATAGAAAATCGCGTTGTCACTTGTTTATTTCCTTCTAATTTCATTGTTAAGATTTTCTGTTGTAAGCTTCTAAATATGTACTTTAAGTAAAAGCACTTTGTATGGTACTCTTTAATAGTAAGAGTACAAAAGCCCGCAAAATGCAAAAGCATAAAAAGGGCATTTGCTCAGTCATGAGGAGTTAAGTGGCGTGCACTCAAGCAAAAAGTAATACTCAGTAGTCATCTCCAAGTTCATGGCTGGGCAATATACAGTAGAATATCCAATTAAGACCCCCTGCATAAAGAGACCGGTTCTATATTAAGACCACGAATTTGCAGACCCCTTTTAAAAATTCTTAATTCAATTGTATCCCCATTAAGACCACTCCCTATTAAGACCACATTCTTCAGTCCCTTAGGTGGCCTTAGTTGGAAGATTCCACTTTATGCACTTTCAGAAAAAGATACGTTGTAATCTCCCTATTAAGACCAGCCAATGGACTGAAAATACGTGGTTTTAAAAGGGGAGTGGCCTTAATATGGGATATAATTTAATTCAGGCTGAACAAAAGGCAGGATTGTAAATTATTGGTCCTAATGTAGAAATAGTCCCAATTTAGAAATAGTCTCATTACGCCGTGTCCTTTAATGGAAAATTTTAAAGTACTTTGTATGTTTCTTTTTAATAATAACATTACGGAAGTCCGGAAAATGCAAAAGCATAAACTAGAAAAGACTGGCCTCAGAGCAAATCTGTCTTTGTGTTTACAAAAGAAAGTTGTGTTGCCTTGTACTTTCAAGAAAACATGAAATTTAAGAAAGAAACAATAGCAACATAAAACTCCTGGCATGAAAAAAATTGCAGGGAAAACAGAAATGACAGACAGAAGGAAAAATTTCTTGATAGAACAGAATGTCTGATGACAGATCATGCACAATTGTATGTCTCATGGCCTGTTGTCTGTGTGGTCTATCACAAATATGTACACGTTTGCTATTGTTGCTCCTAATTTACAGTATTTTAACTTTAGTGATAGGGCCTCGTACTGCTCAGGGATTCTAGCTTCACTGGCACCTGAGAGCCTAGCTCTGGACAAAATTGTCGATGGACAACCCAGGATGTGAAGTCGAAATGCCACATTTACGCATAATACATTTGGAGATAGAGATAGAGATTCAGCAGTTAAATTTTTCAGCCCCCCCCCCCTAGGTAAAAATCCAAATTCTGCAACTTTTGTTAGTGATTCACTGGATACGCCTACAGCACAAATTTACTTCCATTTGAAATTGGAATGACACCTTTAGCTATAATAATTTTGTAGATAAAAAGCATTTAATCTTTTCAAGTACCCCAAATTAGCATATTTTAAAAGTTTAAAATTTTTGTTTGTGTTTCAGAAGGTGCGCTAAGAGCGCAAAGCTTTGAAGTTGGAATGGCACCTCTACCTGTAATTGTTTTGAAGAGTGTCATGGTTTAAATTTTTGAATTGCATTGATTTGCACAATTTAAAAAACGCCTCTTCATAAAAAGCAAGACTTAATATATAGAAGTACAATCATGCCAAGGTTAGCGTTTCTGCGTATAATAGTTTTCAATTAAATGTTGTGCAAATTTGCTGAGAAAGAGAGAAAGAAAGAATTCATAGAAAACAGAACACTGTATAATCATTTATATTCCCGGGCACAAAATTTCCCGAGTGCACTCCAAATCAGACTTTCCCGAGTTTTGTTTTCCCGATTTTATGCAGTCTTCCATTCCACATTCCATCTGCTATAATTTTCCAGAGTTTAATATTCCCGAAATGGGTTTCCCCTCGGGAAAATTCGGGAATATTTATCCATCGCGAAAATGTATGATTATACAGTATCTGTTTTGGCACACAGAAATAAAAGAATTGGACGTGCTCAATCGTAAGCACTTACGTGCAGTACACTCCAGCAAAAAAGTGATAATCATCTCCAGTTTATGGCTGTCCGGTGATTCACAGTCCCCAAGTACCAGGAACTTTGTCAGTTTCCTAGGGTCATCTTGGTACATCTGTGTAAATGGTTGCAAGGCCCATGTCCATATGCCGACATGTTTGTGCTGCAAAGTACAGGATGGAGACGTCTGTCAGCAAAAGCCAACTTTCAATATACTGACCGCAACACCGTTAATCTTGATTTGTCGTATGTTTTTCTTTTCACTTGGCGTATTGCACTGAAAGCATTTTTGGGTAACTAATACTTCACAAGGTTTGTAGTCATCGTCGTCCAACCCCGGCCATCTCACAGCGGATGGACAGGCATTACGAAGATGCTCACAACTTGAAAGTGTCGGTGAACACATTTAAAATTAATAAATTCTTTGACAGGACATGGTCCAAACATTTCAAGACTATTAGATCTTTTCCAGTCCAATACAGATGTACATAAATTATATGCAAAATTTCTGAATTTTGATCCAGTCATTTCCACAGTATGTCCATTTCAGATCTTTGGCTCGTGTCCTTTGAAAATGCATACTGTTTTAGTGTTTGTAGTCATGTGTTCCAATCTTTGAGTATGATTTGACATGTACCACTTCCTCCAGAATGCTTTTGGTGAATTTCCTTTCCTTAAGAAGATTTAAAGCTTCAGAAAAAACAAAGCAAAACAAGATGACCTTCAACATAGAACCAAAGTGAGGGTCTACACAAATATACGTATGTATATGTAAATATATATTGTCAAGATGCTAAGGTGGACATTTATTGCTGAATTAGTGAAGGGTATTTTCCTTGGCCTGTCTTGACAAACGCTGTGGACACATTATCATGCATACAAACGTGCAATATTTATTAACTGCGGGTCTGCGCTGGTCCCCGCAGTTGCTAAGCAACAGCACAATGCCACCACCATGATGAGGGCACTTGTACTATACTCAGCTGCTTAACCATCTAGAAATAACATTTTTCCACCAAACAAATGAAATTTTCTAAATTTGTGTGGCATCTCATGCGTTTTAAAACTTCCTGCATGATTTTTTTAAAGCTTTTTGCTTTCTGGAGTTGTTCATTTTACCAAAAAAGCTCACCTGCCCATGCTTATTACATGAAGGTCCTTCCTGTAGTCTAGAGAATAGCACAGGATCCCAGTTAATATGAATACCTCCTATTCGGTAATAATCTCACACGTGGTCCTACGTAAAGTCCTACCATGACCGTTTGTCCCCTTACAGATGCTCTACCGCCTAGTGTGACAGAACTTGGAGGCAAAGCATCACTAACCACCGTGATAGTTTGTCCCCTCATGGCTGCTGTACGGCTGCTGTACACGCTTGGAGGTTAAAGCTTACCAGTTATCGCTGTAACCCCGCTGCCGGCTGCTAACGTCATCAAATATATATCTACATATATCTGAATGAATGAATGAATTGACAACGCTGTTACAAAAATTGAGCAATCTGCCACAAGAAAAGACTTAGTACACATGTAAAGAGTCTTGGGCACAAAATTCTGATCGCAGAATATTAGGAGTACGATCATATACACTTAGACACCTACGGTAAAATACACCGCCGCCCCCCCCCCCCCCCGAGTTTTTGCCTGAATTTGAGCGTGTATAGACTTATCTGAAACCGTGGGTAAATAGATCAACGAGGCATACATATATGCCTATGAACCTATCCAAGGAACTGTAGTCTTAACAAGAGAGTGATCTTAATGGGCGTGATAAACAAAAATGGGACTCTGTGCTGGTTTCCTTGACTCTTTAAGTGCCAACTACTTTAACACGAACATGCTCTGAATTATAATACAGGAGCTAGATTCATGTTCTTTGCAAAAGACCTTTTCTTTAAAGTACCAGCACGGCCGAAGTTACAGAGAATATAGTTATCCGGGTCAACAACTTTCCTCTTCGCGCTAAGCCCACAATGTGGTCTTAATATGATAATATTTAATTAAAGATAAACCGCAACAGGGACTGTGAATTGGTGATCTTAATATAGAAATAGTCTCTTGCTGATAGATGCGGCAATACAGTGTACGTTTATAAAGACGCTGCATAACAATGTGATGTAAGATGCTGCATTACCCTGTAATTGAGTGGATGCTGCAAAATAGTGCCTTTGTGTACTTGTGTTTAAGATGTTAATGGGGAGAGTCATATGAATAACTTGTGCAGCGCCGTACAAAGTACTGGAACTAAACTTGTGTACACGGTGTATAATTAGGATCTCAAAAAATGTATTAACCGTACATCATCCAGAATTATCAATGGCTAACTCTCTCAATACACCTATAGCATGTGCACAATTAAGTAGCGCATCACTGACCCCATGTCAAAAAGTCACAATGTGCATATTTACATATATGTTTTAAAACTAGCATGTTTAAGTGACTTGATGAGTGTTTGATGGTACCCTTGCTTTTCCCATCTATATGAACAATTTTGAATCAAAACAAAGGGGAAGTCAGCGCAAAACCAAAGCAAACTAACGAATAAATAAATAAAAAAACACACAGACACACAATTAAAACAAAACGTAATCCAACAAGCAAAAATCAGTAAATAAGGTTTAAAAATACATCTCAAAACACAGACATAAAACATACAAACACACAGGAAAATATTAACAAATTACCTCAAATTTGGATTATTTTAAATACAATAACACAAGCGATAAAAGTTTGGATTGCAATCTGCACACTATAAGTCAGTTGTTGTTGTGTTGAAATAGAGGTTCCTTTCCTTAGTGTATATACATGTATAATATAAGACAAATTCTAAGAGAGACAGAGAGAGAGAGAGAGAGAGAGAGAGAGAGAGAGACAGACAGACAGACAGACAGACACACACACACACAGATAACGGGTTTTTGTAGGATTTTCCGGTATATACCACTTTTCTCTCTTGTTGTGTGACATATGTTGCATTTCATAGTTTTAGATTTTGCAATTATAGCACAAGTCATGCACTTAAATTTCTCCATATCTGACAATGTGATTTATTCCTTAGCATAGGCACAAGAAATGCTCAGAAGAAGGTTTTGCCCACCAGATGAACAGGGTAAGGTCTTCTGCGTACAGCAAGTGATTTTCCCACGCTATTCTTACAAATGTTTTTGTTGTCCTCGCCACAAACAGTATTTTATTTTACTGAGTTAACATTTGAAATAGAACTCTGCTTGCAAGTTTACATAGTTTGTGGCATAGGTTAAAACTACAAGATAGCAAATATTCCGTTAAAGTACATGAAAACACATTTTCTCGGCTTGCCCTGCAATACATCAATCAGTTGAGATCAAGTCACTCGTAAATATCGAGGAATTATTAGAAATATCAGCCATATTTTTCCGTCGTGAGTATTCAAGTGGATAGATAAAATTGTTATACGTTAAACAGATGAGACAAAAATAAAGTGTTGATGAAAAAATTCTGTAAAATTCAATTATTTGATGCTGACATTTTTTATATAGAAGCAGAGATTCACGGATATATTGATAAATTGCCTTGTATCTATTGGCTCCCTATGGCGATTTATCTTTAATATACAGACATCTTAACTTTACCAACGATGTGGTCTACTTTATGGCAGACTAAAACACAGGACACTAGATATAATATTAATACAAGGAATGAATAATCGTTAATTCTGAAAGATTAATACACAGAAGCAGAGGTTTCGTAAGTTCGGTCTCTGCGTACCCGCCGGACATCATGTACAGTTACGTTATTCAGTCATTCACTCACAATTACATCAGATAAACACCCCTTGTACAAAGAAAAGGATATGCTTTGTCATCGCCCTTTTGCGCAGTGACGATCACCGGCTCCTTCTATGCAATAATTATGTTCGGTTTTGATGAACGCATATCCAAGACCTATAGAAAATGGCGCCCAAGCGACTCATACTTTAAACCTCTCCAGAAAACAAGCAAATGGTCCCATGAAAAACATAAAACGAATTCTTTTACATTATGACCTAAGCTATCTACATCCAAAAGCTGTGGATGAAGCATGAGCAAAAACAGATCGAACGAATATGAGTGGTTGTACATTTTCCATAATATCGCCACCACAAAATGTCGGCAAACGGCCAACTTCAGCAGCTAGCTCAGTGTTCACTTGCCAAATTTGTCTCTTCAAGATCACAGTGGTGATCATGGGCATAGTATTGTCATGTCGTGTAATAGATAAGTGTCTTTTTGTTTGCAGTTGATCGTAGGAGGGCAGAAACAAAAGGCTCAGAAGCAGGAAAGGTATAGAATACAACATAGTCTGGAACACCGTCGGTCAGAGCTTGATCGCCATTTTGGATTTTATAAACCGTCTTTCCAGTTTGTGTTTTGGTGTCTGAATGATCAGCTGCTCTGTTTCATCTCTTATACGAAAGAAATTGTTGGCGGTAAAAGAGCACAGAAGGCCGTATATGATGCACATTGGTCAAATTATTGTGTTTGTCCCCGAGTGTGGATTTTCGAATTCTAAATCATGTATTTACGCAGGGAATGCAACCTATTTTAAGAACGAAAAATGGGTCACTCATGACGTCATATTGCCAACCCATATCACTTTTCAACTCTTTGTAATCGGTTGGCTGCAGGAATTCCCTGCATTCAGGGTCGGATCATGTTCATATTTCGAACTTTTTAGTGAGACGTCTATGGGAAATAGCCTCTTTACACAATAAATTATATGGCGACCCAGACGAAAGTGACACCTTTCTGGAATCCAGTGCAGACGATGCTTTTTAATTTTTAGCCGAAAACAAGTGTGAAAAGGGTCAAAGCGTCGAGCGTTTCTTACGGGCGATCTGACTCGCACTTAGTTTACGGAACAACAGAATGTGTTTTCAAACTGGTTTGCTCCCTCGTGATTTATCGGAAACCTACGCACAGATGTTCTTGTGAAAATTCTATGCCAATACCAACTGTATTAAATTGAGAGTCCAGGTGATGGCGTTTCTGTACCAAATTTATTATATACCATTATGGCTATGCTCTTTTCGGAAAAATTGTTGCACAAGTCTCAACATTAACTTGGTCTAAGGTTTCAGGTGTATGGGTCAGTTCATAAACATTGTAGAATAAGCTTGGCGTCCCGTTGTCAGTTGAGTATTGTTTGGCTCTCAACCAAAATTGATTATTTATATGCACTCGAGTCCGAGTCATGTTTGTCCCTGGATAAATAACTGTGCTTTTCTCATATTCCTTTCTAATGTTTATTGACAAGGTCAAATTGGGGAACTCAGCTTCGGGTGATTCAGCGATGGCCTTTTTCGAAATATCTTGGCGCCCAAAAGGTGTAATATTTTAGCCTTCTGAACGGTATGCACGGCAATATAACATGTGCACATACAAGCAGGTGCAATTAAACACGTGTAGGTTTATATATATATATATATATATATATATATATATATATATATATATATATATATATATATATATATATATATATATATATATATAAATGTTCATAAAAAAAGAATTTGACAAAATATAAAGCCACGAAACAACATACTCATGCTACGCAATTTCGGCTTGAAGCCATGCACTGCCTTTTTTAAATCACAAACACTTAGTATTTGAAGCGTAACATGTTCTTAGTAGTTGCCCGCTGAAGACCCTTTAATTTATTTGGGCTAATACACGTGTGCAATATGGACAATAGTATTTCCTTATGTATATAGGTAAGACAGGGACAGGTTAGCTTATGGAGAGTAAAGAGTTCGGACTGCGGAATAGGGTAGTGACTACTAGGAAGTGGATCTGGACAAAAAGACACAAAAACTAAACTACACATTTATAGTCACCGAACAAAAATGCCGAATACGATGGGAGTTAGCAGGTTTTTAATCATGTATCAGCATATTAGAGTTAATTATTATTGTTATCATCATCATTATTATTGATCTCATCGTCATCATCATTGTTTATATAAAAATTATTATTTTCTTACGTAACATTTTCACGTATGAACTTTCAACGCAGCTTTCGAAAAATTCATACCGCAGCCAGTACACTGGTAAAAATATCTTAGGGAATGAATGAATGAATGACCTTATTACGACTACACCATTTCACACGATGCACGGTAATTTGTCTTTCAAAACACACACACACACACACACACACAACCCAATACGACACAATACAATATGTCTACACAATACAAGGAAAAAACCCCACAATACACATAGCTGCAATGGACCATACTACATTTCTCAGTGCCAAACCGAATGTTACACGTTGTTACCGCCCTGCAACGCGGTGCGGTGTGCCAGCTGACATTGCCCCCATGGACCGTGTGAGCACCTGGAGTGAAACCCGACTCTAAAACCAGGCACCGGGGCGATTCCACAGAGACGCAGCCGACCAAACACACGACCCCGCGCCATGGTCGTCATGAATAAAAGTGGATTAAGAAGCTATAATTCTCCTCTTATTTTCAGTTTCTTTCATAAGGTACCCAATTTCTCAATTATTTCAATGTCAGCGCATTTCATAAGTCATATGCAATAAATATACTGAATAAATACCAACACAACTAAAAAAAGAAATTCAAATAAAAAGAAAAACAAACAAACAAACAAAAAAACAAACAAAAACAAATCAAAATTCAACCCCCAAAAAACGAAAAACCCAAACAAACAAATACGAAAACAAAAAACCTCACACACACACACACACACACACACACACACACACACACACACACACACACACACACACACACACACACACACACACACGAAGCCAAACAAACAACGGAACCGTTCACTCTACAACAATGTAATGCGTTGGTTTACTTTGATCTCGCCGTCGCATATATTCTTGTGGGGGTAAATAACGACTTCCAACTGGTATTTTTACCGGTAGTTCTGAAGGTATAGATATATTGAAAAAATGCACATATGAATAAGTCTCATTTTTATATGACTCATATTACCTCCGAAACTTTAAAAATTAATGCCGTTTTAATTTTAGTTCTCTAGCTTTTACTAATCTTGTATTATTGTGAATTACTGTTAACTTTTCAAAAACGTGCTTCTCTCCAGCTTAGCCATTGTATACTTAACTGTATATGTTTCTGAATTTACTGATGTATTACACGGGTCCCGTGGAAGAACAGTCTGTGACTGAGTGGATCACTTTGCGTTAATCTAAATAAATAAATAAATAAATAAATAAATGAATGAATGAATGAATGAATGAATGAATGAATGAATAAATAAATAAATAAATAAATAAATAAATAAATAAATAAATAAATAAATAAATAAATAAATAAATAAATAAATAAATAAATAAATAAATAAATAAATACAGGTTCAGATCTTATACATGCAAACTGGCTGGTGTACAGGAGTATATTTACGGTGAATTGGAATGTAAGGCTGCTTCTTCAGATGTATTTCATTAGGACTGTTGGCTATAGTAGACTTCATTCCATCTCCACCAAACAAATTAAGAATGCATTTTGGTTTTCCGTAAGTGACGATACAAAGCTCTTCTATCAGACAAAAGTATAAGTATGATTTGGCTATGATATGACATAGGTTACATTATGATTGTATTCTGTCAAACAAAATGTAAGAACACCATGTAACTATGGTAGATTGCACTACCAATATGTTCTATCAGATGAAAGGTTTTTATCATTTGATTGCAGCATATTACATTGCAAAGCTTCTTTATCGGAGAAATGTATGAACATGAATGAATCTTTATTAGCTGCACCTTCAATACACAGAAAAGATATTTTGCCAAATACAACACAGTACATGCACAATACACACAATCCAACCTCACAAAAAGAAACCAAAGAATATACAATGATGTTTAAAATAAGTACATTACCTACGTTCATAAGGATCCCCTTATTACAACAGTCTCATTCATATAGTTTATCATAAGTGAAACAGTCTCAAAATCTTCATATTTCATCATAAATATAATTTTTTTTCCGGACTCAAATTCTCAAAATTCACCAAAATTTCGGACATTCCTTGCAATAGTTTTTTTTTCGGGTTAGAAAATTTTTCACAAACCATCACATAACGAAACTCATCCTCAATGATGATTTGACGAAGGCAGATATGATTATACATTATGAGGATGCTCTGTCAGAAATTTTTATGAAGACTGTTTGAATACGATATATTGCATTACGAGGTTGCTCTAGTGGACCAAGGAAACCTCAAATATCGGTCTATTGTAAAAAACTTTTTTTTTTTAAAACAGCATCTGTGCATTGATTTATCGCATTTTGTACTAAAACATTTTGTTTCATGTGTCCATGGTTTTCTATGTTATCTCAATTAGAAAAGATGGATTGATAACATGTTTTATTTTTTGCTATCGAAAGATCATGGTGTTTCCTTTTGCAATAATTATTCCTTACAACACAAGCACGCAAGCGAGTAAGTCCTGCATCACGGTGCGACGACTCATTGACTCCGTGAAGTCAAATCCGCATCTGAGTTCCTTGTACTCAAGCATATCTACGTATACTGCTCCATGCATCATTCCAGTTTTTATTTTATATGAATGTTGGCATCTCCTGCCTACAGAATTTTTGACATGTTCACGACATACAAAAATATGGTACAGAGGGTAACTTAAATACTGACACAGAAGGGCAGGGGAAGGCAAGGTAGTGAAAGTGCTGCTTTATGCCGGTCAATTCTGTCAGATTGTTAACAGTGAACAGAACAAGGCTGTGTCTCACTGCTGATAGCCACTCCTAAGAGTATAAACATTTCGTTTTTTTTTGTGTGTGTCGCGAGAGAGATTTATATAGGCAAATCCTGTTTTCCAATCTTTTTTTGAAATAAAAATATGTTTAGAGCAATGTGACTGTATCATGATTTTATTGTGCTTGTAAATTATTTATATTATGTTTAATCGATACACTTTTATCTGTATGCATGTTTTTCCCAACCCTTGTGGCTAAAATAAAGTTTCATTATAATAATGATATCTGCAGGTCAGGACGTTTGGAGAATCCATAGACAATGAAGTTACTTTGAGTGACTGAATTTTGGTTCTGTTTGAGCCAAGGCAGCTCTCAACATTGTTGATACAATAGCTTCTGCTTCCTTTATCGAAATGCATCAATTTCAAAATTGGCTGGCACATGCATAAAAAACTCCTAGATCTGAATATCAATCTGTGGTGTAGCTTCAACACACCGCTCGTAGTCCGAAAAAAGAGGAAAGTCAAATTTGAAGGAAAAATGTTGATTATAGTGTAAGAATGAGAATTGAAGTCTTCCTTCCTTCCTTCCTCTCTCTCTCCCTTCCTTTTTCCTTCCTTCCTTCCTTCCTTCCTTCCTTCCTTCCTTCCTTCCTTCCTTCTTTCCTTTCTTTATGTCAGAAGGCCAACCCAGACACACTCTTTTTCTTCGGATTCTTTATTCCAAGAAATATTTCTTTCTTTCTTTCTTTCTCTCTTTCTTTCTTTCTTTCTTTCTTTCTTTCTTTCTTTCTTTCTTTCTTAGTTATGATGTTTAAAATTATGCAAATTTGGGGCTCCATATCTTCCAAACTATTGCAGATAGACACAAAATTTCAATGTGAATATATAGGTTTGTGACACCTGCCAATATAATGCACAGTAAAAGTTGTATAATTTTAAATTATGCCACTCAGGAGCATTGAAAAATTTGAAAGTTGAATATCTCCAAAACTATTATAGATAGGGATGCCATTTCAACTTCAACTTACATGTTTGTAGCAAAGCTGCACCCAATGAACCATGAACCGAAATTGCAGGATATTAATTTATGCAAATTAGAGGCATTGAAAAATTTCAAAGCTGACTATCCCTAAAACTACTATAAATAGAGGTGCCATTCCAACAGTGCTGTCCAGCTGAAAATCTCTGTAGCAAAATTTTCTTTACTTGTAGCATTTTTCCACTTCTTCACATAAGAAACGCTTATTTTTGGAAAATTTGTAGCAATTTTGAAGAGCACTGTAGCAAAATTTTGCTACGATGCTCCAGTTGGACAGCCCTGTCCAACATCAATTTATGGGTTTGTGGCAAAGCCGCATCCAGTGAACCAATGAACAAAGCTGTAGGATTTTGATTAATGCAAATTAAGTGAATTTGCAAAATTTAAATCTTAAATAGCTTCAAAACTATTGTAGACACAGTTGTCATTCCAACTTCAATTTGTAGGTTTGTGACATAGCCGCATGCAATGAAACAAAATTGTAAAACTTTAATTTATGCAAATTCGGTGAAAACAAAAATTTGAATGTTGGTATAACCTCAAAACATAGAGGTTCCATTCCAACTTCCGTTTGTAGGTTTCTGTCACAGCCACATCTAATGAACCATGATCCAAAGTTTCAATTTGCAAATGAGGCTAGCACACAAAATTTAATTCTTCAATAGCTTCAAAACTGTTTCACATAGCGATGCCATTTCAACTTTACAGGATTGTGACATAGGTGCATCCAATGAACCATGAGCCAAAGTTGTAGGATTTAAATTCATGCATATAAAGCGAATACACAAAACCTACATCTTTAATAACTTCATACCTATTATAGATAGAGGTATTATTCCAACTTCGATTTACAGGTTTGTGATATAACCGCATCCAATGAACCAAGAACCAAAGTTGTAGGCTTCTAATTTATGCAAATTAGACAAGTATATGAAATTAAGATCTTGGATAGCTTCAAAAATATTATAAACGGTGGTGTCATTTAAACTTCAGTTCATAAGTTTGTGATATGGCTACATCCATTGAACAAAGAATCAAAGTTGTTGAATTTTAATTTAGGCAAATTAGGCTGTGTTGAACAATGGCAGAGTATAGCATTTCAAATTGTTCTCATTGTGAAGGCACCTTGACAGATTTGCTGTGAAGCAAATCTTCTTTTCTAGTTTTCTTATTTTATTTCTTTACGATCAGATTTTACCTTAGCTTTTCTAAGAAACTCTTATTCGGAAAACCACCAAACTTGGAATGCTGAATGATCTGCCAGTGAAATTGTGCTTATCGTTTTGAATTGTCATGATGTTTAAAATTATGCAAATTAGCGGCAATAAAAAAGTTAAAATCTCCATATCTTCCAAACTATTGCAGATAGACACAAAATTTCAATGTGCATGTATAGGTTTGTGACACTTGCCAATATAATGGACAGTAAATGAAAGTTGTAGAATTTTAAATAATGCTAAATTATCGGCATTGATAAATTTCAAAGTTGAATGTCTCCAAAACCATCATAGAGAGAGATGACATTCCTACTTTTATTTCAATTTTCAGGTTTGTGGAAAAGCCACATCCTATGAACAATGGACCAAAGTTGTAGGATTTTAATGTATGCAAATTAGGTGAATATGCAAAATTTGAATTTCGAATAGCTTCAAAAACTATTACAGATATAGGTGCCATTCGAACTTTAATTTATGGGCTTGTGACATAGCCACATCCAATAAACTATGATAAAAAAATTGTACAATTTTAATTTAGGCAAATAAGATAAATACACGAAATTTAAATCTTCAATAACTTCAATACTATTATACATAGAGGTGCCATTCCAACTTCATTTCGTAGGTATGTGACATAGCAGCTACATGCAAAATTAAAATGTTGAATGCCTTCAAAACTATTGCAGGTAGTAGTGTCGTGTACACTTCAGCTTATAAGTTTGTGACATGGACACATCCAAAGAAACAAGAACCAAAGTAGTAGCATTCTAACTTAGGCAAATTAGGCTAATACAAAAAAATTAGACTATGTTGAACAGTGGCAAAGTGTAGCATTTCAAACTGTTCTCATTTAAAAGGCACCGTGACAGATTTTCTGTAAAATCTTCTTTTCTAGTTTCAGAATAGTTTTATACTTTGTTGATATAAGAATTTCAATGTATACACTTGATCAGTTGAGTAACAGAGTATGGCTTTGATCCGTGTAGTTGTTCTATGAATTTGAATAGGACTAAAGCGAAAGATTATATGCTTCTTATGAAGATTATTTTTACAAGCCGAGGAATTGAATTTTATCATGAAGAAAGGGACAAAGCACGCGATTTTGTGTACATTCGGAAGGGAAGCAAGTTGCACAAGCGACGTTCAACCATATATTTATATATCGAAATGCATTTTGGGTTGGAGTTACTAGTAAAATTTCGTTACTTTACATGGATGGTACAAATATATGTATATATAAATATACATATGAATATATATATATATATATATATATATATATATATATATATATATATATATATATATATATATAGAGAGAGAGAGAGAGAGAGAGAGAGAGAGAGAGAGAGAGAGAGAGAGAGAGTGGAATCTCCCTGTCAAGGCAACCTAAGGGACCGAAAATATGTGGTCTTGATAGGGGAATGGCCTTAATGGGGATATGATTTAATTAATGATAAACAAAACAGGTCTGTAAATTAGTGGGCTTAATATAGAATTGGTGGAGGTGGTCTTAAGTGGAGATTCTACACTCTCTGTCTGTCTGTCTGACTATATATATATATATATATATATATATATATATATATATATATATATATATGTATGTGTGTGTGTGTGTGTGTGTGTGTGTGTGTGGTTCTTAACCTAATACTACACCTAACTAGTAAAAAATCATTAAAAGAACAGAAAATACGTACATGTTAATTCATTTTTTAAAAGTATTATGGTGTTTTGAAGACTGTTTTCTCATGTAATTTTCGGTGTTTTGTTGGCTCTCAGCCTAAAACGAATCATTGCATTTAGCATACAAGAAAAAAATTGTGTAAATATTGGGGATGGATACGTGGGGAAGATCGCCGGAAAGGACAAAATTAGTTGACTTGTATATATATATATATATATATATATATATATATAAATACATACACACATACATACATACATACATACATACGTACGTACGTACGTACATACATACATACATACATACATACATACATACATACATACATACATACATACATACATACATAAAAACATACATGTCCAAAATGATGTTTTTAAATGGTGGAGCTGTGTGATAAGTCATCGTCAAATTTGTCTTTTCTAGTTATTATTATTATTGCTATTATCATTATTATTATTATCATCATCATCATCATTTTCATCATCATTAAATATATTTTAACAACCGGAGATGATTTTCTTTGTATTAAGGATTTTTCTCGATGGACGACTGTTTCTAATTATTCCACTGATATTGATTCGAAAACTGCATGAGTCATTTTGTCTATCACCCATGGCTCATTCAGTGGCAATGACTTTTTTGTCCACCAGCAACGGCACTTTCTTGATGGTCATTGCATTTATTTTGCTGCACGTTGGCGATACTCCTTTTGAAAAGTCACATCTCAACTGCACAAAATATGAAATGAGTGTATAATGCAGAAATATTACGCGCAGGATAAATTTCTTAAAAGACCATCCGTGTTCAGACATAAAAATAAAAAACCGTGTGTTGCATAATTGGCGTGTATATTTTCGACTTGTTTTTACATGTATTACAGCGAAATTTGACTGACGTTCAATGTGGGAAAATGTGCGACAGTGACCGCCTGACATGTGAAAATTGTCACCACAAAAACTTTGTGTTCACACGGCTTTCGTAAATATTAAATAATTAATCGTATTGGAGCAAATACTGCTGAATTGCTAATGCCCTGTTTGCACTCACAGTAGTTTTACCCTCGGGTGTGCAAAATAAACTTGACAGATTAAATTTTTCATAAATGTCTTGTATGATTTATTCCAAGAAAACTTTAAACTTGGGCGGATGTATAGCCTAAGGCTAATCAGGGTCAGATTTCATTGCGCTGGACGGTGGCACATTGTCTGTAGTCTGGTTGCACGGTGTCCTTTACACGTTCCACGTTGCATCTAACACAAAGAGTGTTCATCGTCGGTTTTATTTTCCTCTGATGTAAACCACGCGTGAAGTGAAAGCCCGGTAAACTTGAGCTACATTTCTTTGTGGCTTGCAGACATGCATTAGAGGTATTAGCATGATTGACAATATGGAAATTGACATTTTAGGAGAGTTAAGGCATATTTGTCTCGTTTGATTTTCGCACAGCAAAATGTGTTGAACAGTTGACGGTTAAGAGGAACTAAAAAAATGACAAAAAGCGATTTTAGTGATCGATACAAAAAACCTTTAAAAGCATCAAGAACTTCACAAAATAGGGCACTAAATTAGTCTAAGTATAACGACGAGGTCTTTGTGACGTAGAAAAGAAAATAATGACAGGTCCTTTCATCTTATGAATTGATATTTCTCTATTTATCCACACATCTTTCAAGTCTTTAAATACATTGTATAAATATATGAAAGATAAAAATTGAATGGAGAAAGTGAAGAAGATAAAGAAGAAAGAGAAGAAAAAGAAGCACAAAAAAGAGAAATAGCGGAAGGAGGAGGAGGAGGAGGAGGATGATGATGATGATGATGATGATGATGATGATGATGATGATGATGATGATGATGATGATGATGATGATGATGATGATGATGATGATGATGATGATGATGATGATGATGATGATGATGAAAGATTGAGGAAAAAAGCAAAACAAAAATATGGAGGGGCCCCAAAAGGATATAGGTTGATTAAAGTTTGTTCTTCTATTGATGTTGCCGGCTTATGAGACCTTGATACATGATTAAATAATTCGCCATTGTGCAAATGTAGTCTACACTGTACATTTATTCAGCGTTAAAATACCATGTCTCGAATGTCTGAAGATCATCACACCAGCTGCATTGATAAATACAAGATAAATTGTAAAATTGTTTTTCGAAACCAATTAAAACAGGAAGCTATAGATGCTTGGTTTATTTGTCACATCCACAGAGTGCTTTCTTGGTAATATGCGATCCGCAGACAACACATTTGTGGATTTCTAAAGACAAATGCAAGGAGCGTGTATGAACAAGACGAGGGACTGGTTTTTCAACCTTTTCGACTGGAGATTGAAAATTAATGGTTTCAAGTAACAGAAGACTGCATGAATGGGTTGTTTTGACACAGTCACACAGAATCAAAGTTATTGCAACGGGATAAGATAATTTAAGTAATAACTACCGCGTGCAGACGCCTGTGAAGAGTCATGTGGGAATGTGACCTATCGTTTCCAGGTGAATTCAAGGTAAACATGACCAGGCCCTGTGGTCGTTATGTCTCATTAACTTTATAACCCCTTATCATCATTATCGTTACAACGGGCCGATGATGAGTTGTATTGTATCTGTTATTTGCAGTACATTGTTAGGTTCTCTTTATTCCAAGATATCTGAAGAGGGTTCATACTGTGTATCGTTCAGGGTCCATAAAAATTAATCCCCTCCACGAGATTAGCCGGCGAGTCATGCTTACACATGTCGACTCTCGGTTGGCTCCCCTGAGGCAAGCCAAGTGGTCAGATCTAATCATGAAATTACCAAACGTATATAAACGCAACATAAGGAATATCTTTTTTCCCTGAGCTAGCCGTGTCATTCGAGCTGCATACATGTCATGACAGATTACGCGGGCTCTGATCGAACAGTAGGGCCTGTTGACCCAATCTTCGCCGCACCTTCCAAAATGTTGGCAGATAATTATAACCTGCATGTGGTCCTCTAGATATAATATATAGGCCTACATTTTCATACCACGAGGCCAGAAAACACTGTTGGCAGTCAAGAGTTTCATTTGAAAGGTTATGTGGTTAACCTAGAATCCCATAAGCTGGTGTTCACTTGCAAGGTTTGATACACATGTACTAGTATACCCAAAGTTTGAGTGGTGTGGTATTGAGGGGCCCAATGTCAAAACACATGGTTCAACATAGTCACCTTGAATTGAAACACCAGCACACCGTCCTAAATTACCAGTAAATGCCAATTATCCACACTATGGACCGCATGACTATGAATCTGATGCATTGAAAAAGTACATGTGCAAGCATAACGGGAACGCATGCGGGCATACAACAGCTCCCTCGCCGTGCAACTAAGACATCTTACAAAATGCAGTCGTTCACAAACAGCAACTTAGTCCTTCACGTGGCGTTCATTTCTTAACCAACCCAAAGTTGGAATAATATTGTGGAAGCATTTGTTCTTGCATAAAGCGGGTTTAAGATTATAAGTTTTCAAATCACCTCGTCGAAAGGCAGCTGCTGGCCCAACTACAGCCTGCCTGAGAAGTTCCATGTACAATACTTATAAAAATTTGATAAGAAAATACAATAAAAATGTTGGAGCAGATGACATTGGACTTTGGGGCGTGTTGGGTCTTGTTCAGCTGAAAGGTGTTACTGTTGCTTTGTGACTTTCACTTTTATCGATCGACCCCATCGCTGCGCCCTTTGTTTTGTGGATGCCAGAAATCAGCCACATGACTATCATTATATATATATATGTGTGTGTGTATGTGTGTGTGTGTTTGCGTGTGTGTTACAATGTAACTTTGACAAAAGTTTGATGTTTTAAAGCAATGATAACATACACCGCATATCGCTAACTTTTATCAGATATTGTTTACAACATCTTACAGACAATTTGATTTTTCTTTCAAATGCAAATTAATTTCAAGGTGACTTTATTTTCAAGACAACATGGGACAATTGGGGAGACAAGTTTTTGCAGGCTTTGCGCGTATACTGCTCCTGGGTTCGGCGCCAAAATTGTTCGCCATACCAATCTTGGCGTTTTACACGTTCCAAGGGCAGGAGAGATAATCAGGAGCTTGATCGCCTGGATTCTCCCACCAAAATTGTCCTCTGGCTCAACTGACAATTGACTAAAGATTGGCGGCGTTGAGTTGTTAGAGCGTCCCTTCATCTTTATTGCCTGGTTGACTTTCCATCGTGGTGTTTATTGGGCAGGCAACATGGGTGGAGCACATACCGGGTCAATTGGTTGAAGGCTCGACCGACACTGCCTGGCCCTTACAAATCAGTTGATTATATTTACTTGATTAAAGTTTTATATTTGAGGCGCATGGGGTTTTTCCGACCAATGGGGATGAACTGTACTTTTGGTGCCGTGTGAGAATTTCATCATTTCCGTAAGGTAAGGGGAACGTCCGTTATGTGTTGCAGTTGCAGATTTTAGATGTCTTAGTTGCTGTGCCAAATATGGGGACGAGTAACTACGCATTACAGAAGACATGACATAGCTCAAACGTAGGTTTCAATTTGAATAACAATAGGTCAAGACTTGACAGCAGGCGGGAAGAATGTGCACCCATGAACCTCAATTACCGACCCAAAGCAATGCAAAGAATAGGTTCCTGGTGTTGAAGATCATTACAAGATATTTTAAATATGATTTCTGAACAGATAGTTTGGGTTTGACTATGCATTACATGATCCATGATTTACATTAGATTAGCAGGCTTGGAAGATGCTTGTGTTTTTGACGTAATCAGCTCAGGAGGTAAATACCGCAAGTAGTTGTTATGTGCTGTTGGCTCATTCTGCAGCGCTTGGAGTAACCATAAGCAGTAATGTGAAATGTAAACTGGTAGACGTGTGTTTTGCCAATGCTTTTGGCTTATGTACAGGAGATCATTCCGAAATTAATTTTTGAACTAAATTTGCCAAAATGGAAATTTTCCCATCCACAATGCCAGAGGCAACAGAATCTTCATTCATTCAGTACTAGGACATGTCCATATAATAGCTTCGATGTTTTGCACAGTTAAACTGTTTAGTTTAATTGAACATAACAATGTATCGTTAAAATTGTCATTCCTACAAACAAGACTGAGTGCGTGTGCTCTAAGGAACATTTTCAAGTTTACAAGACTCCTTCTTGGCATTTCAAGAATTCGTTTTCCGTTCTTTTTGCTCTTTTAATTTCTCGCTGTGCCAATGAAATGAGTCTGCAATGTTGGCAAATACAAGAGATTGTCTTTATTAATCCTTTTGCACATGGTAACAGATCTGTCGATGATTATGCAACGGTGTTTGGCTTATTAGTATTTGAAAGAGGCGAGTGTTTTTGTGTTGCAAAATGGAATACATTTTTGGTTCTCTATCCCGTTTATAGTCCAACTGATCGTTTGCTCATTGGTTGGAATGTTAGTGTCATTCTGGACAGGGTTGGACATGGTAGCATTGGATGACTGACAGACCCGTTAAAAGTATTTCGATATAGTAAACGAAAACCCAACATTGCAGATGGCAAAAGCTGCCACAAGAAGTACTTCCCAGGCCCCCGAAATATGTACCTTTCATGCTGACGTT
The DNA here is from genome assembly GCA_964020975.1 of Hermodice carunculata. Taxonomy (NCBI): domain Eukaryota; kingdom Metazoa; phylum Annelida; class Polychaeta; order Eunicida; family Amphinomidae; genus Hermodice; species Hermodice carunculata. The sequence continues at coordinate 57,252,845 of OZ026616.1, read as the reverse complement.
TTCAATATGTGAAATAACGATAAAACGTATGATCGTATTTTTTGAAACTCTGACTTTTTTGTCAGAAAAGAAAAGACTATGAAATGTAAGGTAAGAACTAAAACTACGTCGTAGGCACATATGTAAATTGTAATATGGGGTGTAGATCCAAACCATTTCTAGCTGAAACACACCTCTCTCTCTTATCATCCTTGCTGTAAAGTAAACATTTTTATGAACAATACAGTGCAATATGATATTAATGGGCAGTAAGTCAATCAGCAGTCAACAAACGCAAGTTGCATCTCGGTTCTTTTTAAATTTTACGGATATTTACACAAAATCAGCAGCATAAACATCTATATCTCTGTTTTAGGAAACGAAAAAAAAAATCTTTTCAATCAGCTGATGCATCACAGCTGGCTTATCTGAGTAGATTGTCCGTATGTTATTGGATTTTTTTGTATTTATTTTTAGGATGAGCCCCCACACTTGAATAAGCGCCCTGTCTCATTGGTACATGAAAAAGCTAAAACTTGGCTAATGTCCGATATTTAACAATTTTTTTATGGTAATAAACTCATGACGTTCAAAATCTGCATGAAAACTAGATTGTCATTTTAATCTTGTTTCATATGTGGCTCGGAACTCGTAGGAAAGAAAACGATAATTGACCTTTCCATTGCAAATGGAAAGGGCGCAAAAAGCTTCATCCACACAGGCATTGGGTCTGTTTTGACTTCTTTATATCTATGATCGAGCAGACATATTGATTTGAATAATATTTTTTATTCTTTTTGCCCATTGACATGTACCCGCATCTTAATTTTGAAAAGAATGTTGCTTACTCGCAAGAAGGTTGAATTTGTTTGTAATAGCCCCAGCCTGGGGTGAAATTGGGAATCCGATTGAGAGTAGTCTAGGTGTTTAAAACTGTGTACAAACTGAGCAAAAGTGCGATATTCAACACATCGTATGTTTTATTACGTGTTCACAAAAGTCTAACTTACCTGTATGTATATGATGGACAGGCGATGAATATGAAATAAGTTCTCTTTCTGAAATTAAGGCAATTAGAAATATTCGGATATTCTGGAATCTATACAATAGTAGGAATGCTATAAATCCTGTCTAAACATTTAGTTCCATGAAGGCGAAATTCAGAATACTTGAAATAATGTTTCCCTCATGATCAAAAAGTCACATGAATATGTCGCAGGCCGAGCATGACTTTGTCAGGAAGTCGTGCCAACCAACTGAATGCACTACATATAACCAAGACCATTTTGGTTATTAATATTGTGAGAGTATTAGGGAACAATACATCCATTGGGTTTTTTTTCAGATTGATTGGTTAAGAACATTATTTCGTTGAACCATTTTCTCAGTCATAAAATTTCCCAGTAAGGAAATCTGGCGTCAAGTATACACCAGAATCTTCATTATATATATATATATATATATATATATATATATATATATATATATATATATATATATATATATATATATATATATATATATATATATATATATATATGTGTGTGTGTGTGTGTGTGTGTGTGTGTGTGTGCTAGTAAGTTGAGAGCAACTTAGAACACCATCTTGTGGTAATTAACATGTATGTATTTACGGACTGAGGTTTCAAGTGGATGAAAAGTGTAAGAATTAACGCACGATGGACCGGACAGGTATATGTACATTTTCTTTTTAAATTCTTATTCCTTATTCTGTGTTAGGTTTGTTGTAGTTAGGCTATGGGCCGAGAGCCTTAAATCAAATTATATGTATGTATGTATGTATGTATGTATGTATGTATGTATATATATATACATATATATATACATATATATATATATATATATGCAGGGGAATCGTGTTTCAAACTAGACACACGGGACTAAGTCGAAAGTTTACACACCACACATATACATATATATATATATATATATATATATATATATATATATATATATATATATATATATATATATTATGTGTGTGTGTGTGTGTGTGTGTGTGAACTTTCGACTTAACCACATGTGTCTAGTTGTAAACACGATTCCCCTTCATATACATTTGGGAATAGTGTTTCAACCTAGACACACTGGACTAAGTCGAAAGTTTACACACACACACACACACACACACACACACACACACACACACGCACGCACGCACACACACGCACGCACGCACGCACACACACACTCTTAATCCCATGTGTCTAGTTTAAAACACAATTCCCCTTCATATGCAATTTTGTCACTTCTCTCGTTCTAAATGGTACAGTTCTAATTAATTTCGCTTGAATTCTATGGTGACATACCAACAAATATTTCCAAAATATCTCAACATCAAAGCTTGCTAATGTGTTTTGCAGACAATTTTGTCAAGTTTTTGACAAAATTTCCCTGTGGTCTCATCCTGAATTTGGTCTAAGGTTGGATGCCAACTACATGGAGTGTTCAAGCAGCGCTGTCATTTTCTTTCCTTATTTTACGCTGCTAAAGTTTACTTCATGCGTGTTTTTCCCGAAATGATCAACTTTTCTTCCTGTGTGTCAAATGTGCCTGGTTTTGAAGGCTTAATACATCATAAATGTACTCATAGTAAGATGTTTTTATATTCTGCAAGAAATGAGTGGGTTTTGATTTGAAAAATCCTGAAAAAACAGCCTGGATATTTCTGATTAATTTATCTAGAACAACGAAAACACAAATTCCCACACTTCAATATATATATATATATATATGTGTGTGTGTGTGTGTGTGAACGAAAATATTGCCTGAATATTTATACGAAGCCCAAATTGATCGGAGTACTCCAACGAAAGAACGAGGTATAGAGTCGCAGTTCAACGTTATTTGGAAAGCTAGTTCCACAGAGACAACGTTTAAACTGAGTGCCCATTATAAGACGGTAATTCACGGCGATGCTCGGTACAGATGTTGTGATAAGGTACTAATGCCAATTTCATTAAGGTTGGATTGCCGTAGAGATTTCGTCACTGGGTCTTTCCTGACCTGTCACCCTTATTTCCATCTTACATATTACTATTTTCTGTAGAACCAGACAAGACGTCAGACGAAAGTGGATCCCTTAAGGATACACCACCACAGACTGAAGGATGATATTTTCAGATAACCGCATGTTCCCCTTGTAGTTGCTTCCACAGCCGGTTTCGTATGCAAATCTTGTGAGCGGTTACCATGGTGACTTAATCCACCAGCAGAATCGAGCCCACAATATTACAGCTTTGGAAACACAGCATTTTATTAAACTTTCATCTATTCTCGCAAGCTCTGTAAATGTGGGTCACAAAAACTGAAGGCGTTTGCCACGTCAGGTTATGTCGTCTGATTAGGTTAAGAAAACGGATCATCTTAGGGGGTACAGTTCATGAGGCTGGGAAACATTGAAACCATTCTGATGTGAGAGGGCACCAAAGTTTATCGAAGAAGCCATCGTTTAAATACACTTAATAATCCTATTTTTCTTAATTCTATTATGATGGATGCCATACACGTTGGGCCATAATGGGCACAGATGTGCCCAGCTTAAATGAAGGAACAATATATGCATGAGCATTGGGCAGTATTGTGTAGCTACAAATGCCAGCAACTTAACTGTTCACATCGTTGAATTGGTGAAAACCAGCATCTAAGACCAGGGGCGCAATACGGTCACATGGTTTCGTTTTTTTTTTATGGACCTTTTGCATCCAAGCTCTCATATGTGGAGTATGCCGAGATATTCTCATCTATCTGTGTGCAACATCTGTGAAATAGACTAGCCATAATAGAGGGCAAATCGAATCTGTCAATAAATATCAGCAGAGGTTATAGGAACAAGAAGCAGGGAATACCGCCTTGAGGTTTTCTATCGTGAGACCCCCAATTACCAAACGACACGAGATGGCCCCGGCAAATGTATACAGCTGATGGCATGGCGGACAGCCTTCCATTGTGAGCTGTGGCTGCGTGACATGCACACTAATGTCATAGTATCACATTTAGAAGCACATTTTTTTTTACCTTCCGTCTCAGTTTTCAATGTATCTTTTAAATGTTGAAATTGTACATGCAGTGGAAATTTCCTATAAAGACCGCTCGTTACAGAGACCAATCCTCGATTACATTATTCCAGGCCCGCTTCAGTTCATATGTGGCATTTTTATTTCGAATTGAGACCACTGAGTTACTCATTATTCGTACGTATATTTTTTAGTCCATTTGATGGTCTTGACATAGATATTCTGCTGTACATCCTTTCTTATGGGTGTAACAAAGACAGCGATAGCTTTTTTGTGACTATGATACTGGAGAAAACGTCACCAAAATATGAAGAATGCCCGGTCTTAAATTAGCCGAGTTCCTCATACGAAATTGAGTTGGATGACAGAACTCTTAAATTACTTGACGCTGCGGTTCTCAATCCGACAATGTAGTTAATCGATAATCACAATGAGTGTAATCATTACAATGAACATGGTAAGCTTTTTCTGATAAGCAGACTTGAAAAATTAATATATATACTTTGCATGGGAAACTGATACAAAATCTATCCAGTCTGGGGAATTACGAAAAAAAAAATCACATCAGGTCTATCGTTGTCATCATCATCGTCTGTTCTATTGCCTGGCTATTATTCTCCCCATTGGGACACGAGGGTATGATAATTCGGTGCCCCAATATAATCTAATTAAATATGGTGAAATCATTTCACTTGCACATTGTCACTTTGGCTCACATGGAACGGTAGTGACGAGGAAAAAAAACGAGAAATTGCCACGTAAATATGTTTTGCAAATGTTTATAATGCATTTTTCTTAGGACAAACGATGTAGCTTTTGGCTATGTGTATCAAAAATTCAATGCAATGAGTGTACGGTAAAACAAGCATCGGCTTATGAACTCTGATCAGCACATATCACATATGCACTCTTTAATTAGGATTTTCTAGACGCCTTTTCTAATATAATACTATCAATCCTAAATGAACACGCACCTATCCCCTATAATTACATTTTTAGCAACCTCCCGAGCGACTATCGACCGCGAAACGTTCATTATATGCGCTCCTTTATTGCGATTGTTCTTTTCGTCTTGACTACTACACGACCTGACGGGAAGTAATGCGTAACCAGGTATCACTGGCTTGCAACACCTATCTAATTATGGTACGCGTCTGGAAAGGACAATGCAAAATGGGGCTTGTTAGTCGCTCGGATATGACGCTAAGGGAAACGCCTAAAATTTGGCAATTACTTGTCTAATTGATTCGGCAACGTCTATGACTTCGAACAGATTCACTCGTGATCAATTGCGATATTGCCACAGGCACCGTGGTTACTTTGCTAAATACACTGCGTGTGCATGGTTAGTCGAAGTATGATTAAATAATGCAAGTAAACAAGACCAGCTCTGTTGCACGTCTGCACATTTCGAACTTATTTTGAGTCTATAACGAGGCTGATAGCTAGTCTTGACTAACACTGCAAAATTTTATATTTATTGAATTTTGTTTGTCACGAACTCTCACGGGAGATGCATTATGATACAGCATTTACGAATGTCAAATCTTCGTGGGGCAGTTCTCATTAACTCTACCTGAACTTGATCCGCGAAGCTAGTTCTGAACTACAATATAGGGAAATTTGTTGACATAATATTTGGATGGCATGACCATAGCCACGGTCAGCTTGCTGACCTCGTTTTTTCATAGGCATTTTGTATTCTTTGAACAAAACGCGAGGCACGTTATCATGCACTTTGTAGTGAATGAGGCATAGAGTCTTACAACATAACTTAAAGTTATAATATCTGAAATTCGCCTAAACTGAAGGAACTTAAGATTCATTTGGTAGTATATGGTGAAGCTGATAGATCAGCTAAGAGAACGCACATGGACGCTCACACAGGGCGATCACCGTTACTGTTGGAAAATATGCATATCACATATTCATGGTCTGCCGCTGTATCTAGAAACAAAGTCATGATTTTATGCAAGTTATGCGTCTGTGATTTGCTGTTTACGTTGTTTTTAATGAAATATTGGTCTTCGTTGCTGCGAATATGTTAATCTTACACACACACACACACACACACACACACACACACACACACACACACACACACAAAGAAAAGGGCTGTCAGGAGACAAAATCTGAAATATCATCGCTAGGCATCTCAGGTTACCGCACGTCTTCCAATCTGATGTTCATTTAATATCATAAGGTAAAAAAACTGAATGACCACACTACTGAACATTTGTCTGATGTTATAATGGTCACTCATGTTATCAGAGTGCATGCATTGTGATGAAGTTACATCATTAACTGAATTTCCAAATTTGACAGCTTTCAGAAATTGCATACTTTATACCGCTGTCTTACTGAGTAAACTCACAAGACAGTCATCGCTAATACCAGTGTGCCAAACCAGAGTTTTGTCCAGGCAAACATCCGTTCGCGGAGGACAGTTCCGAGTATCAAGAAAATGGCGTCAACTTATCCTTTACAAATGCAAACTCTTTTTAAGAATAGTTGATAAAAGTCAACTATGAAACTTGTCTAAAGCTCTACTAGCATTATACATGTTGTCGAGCTGAATGTGATCAACGCAGATTTCATATTCACATCACTGGTGCGCATTGTTTAACATAAGCAACACACCACAGATTTTCTGCTTGGGACAAAGTTAGTGGATGGACCGGTCCTGAAAAAACACGAAAAAAAAATCTATGCCTCTTATGTGAATCGTTTAATGGTTGTAGCACTTGTAAGCACGCTAAGGCAGATCTATACAATATATAATATGATATACGTATATATTAAAACAAACTTGCTCCGTATATACACATGCACCAGAAGCAATCGTTTTTTGCCATTATATTGTGGACTGTATATGTTTACTCTGATGTAAATACCCACATTGAAGGAACTACACGAACATAAAACACACTTTGGTGAAAATGTCACAGATATAAATATAAAGTACATCAGTCACCGTGGCACATTTGCTTAAAATGCAGAACTGACAAGGCACATTATTATTTTGTATTTATTCTTAGCTCCTCATCATGCGGTGTGCAGCAAACGTTTGACTTCATTTTATCCCCTGTGCGTACATGAGACCCACTCAATGGGTTGTTTTCAAAGCAGGTCAAAACTATTTCAGCACTTTTTACTCACAAGCAAGGGCAAAGGTTTGAGGGAATTATCTTTGGAAGGCCGACCTGATTTTCGTTTTGTGAGTTCCAGTGGTTTGTCATACCCATTTGCCAACAGAGGCAGTGACTTGGAGTATTTCATAACATCACAGTGTTTCTCAAAATAATCTGCGGCCCCGTTTCTGTTCCATATCACTTTATTTCTCACTCGATTCAGTGTGCCAAGAGACGTTGGGGTCGCGGTACGCGTGGTATTTTCTGTGACACCTTTCAAACAACCGGTAGAGTTGAGGTTAGCGGCTGTGTTCGATTGAACTATGTGCTTTGCGTTTTGCCCAGAAAAAATCTTTGATTTAAAATGAATACGTCCCGAGTAAATTGGCACAGTTTTCTTCCATGCGGGGCTCCCGCTTGGTGATTTGGCACAGGACACTGTTAAGCCAGCCATGCCTTCAACCAGCTCTCCTGAATGGAATGCATACGGGTCGTCTTCGGAGTCGAATTTAACCCTTTTCACAAGGCTAGGACCTCTTTCGTCTTTGGCGTAACAGGTTTTCATAGCGGGTCGTTTCTGTGGACTATTACTGTTCAACAATTGAACAAGGGTATTATTGTTGGTCACCGGCGTGGGCCCTCTTTTCACCGAGCTATCAGGCTCTCCTTTATCCATTCCTTTCCCATCAATGGGACTTTTTCTTTTTCTACCACGTTTCTTGACAGGGGTAGTCAAGGTAACCGCATGAGCAGCCGCCTGATTTTGTTTTTCCACCTTTTTCTGCATTAGTTTCTCGCAGATTGAATTTATTATTCTCACTAACGCCGGGGTTTCATTTCTAGCCCTGGAATGTCTACTGTGTGATTGAGTTTTATCACCAGCTCTTTTTGACGGTGAAGACGTATGCTTCTTCGATTCGGGTATAAGCCCCTTTTCCTTTTTTATTGTTGTTACCTTCACGCTCTCTTGTTGCAGAGAGTGCAAAGTAGGGGTTGCTGGCTTATTTTGGGAATCAAAGCACGTAATCTTTGATGTTTGACTTGAACAAATTACATCAATCGTAGAATTGGGCTGTGGTATTCTGTCCTCTTTTTTCATGTCATTTGTTGATTGTATGGTACCGACTGCACTGTGTACTTCCTGCGGGCAGCTATCCGCTGTTGTGTCTAAGCCTCCATTGATTGTTTTGTCTGGCGTTGTACTATCACGTGACAAGGTCGCGGCTTCAAGGTCATGCCCTGTTTCAATCACTTTTCTTGTCCCACTTTCCACAGCACAATTTGTTTCAATGTTGTGTTCGGCAGGAACTTGAGTGGTTTTGGCCTCTGCGCAATACATGTGGTCAACACTAGGGCATGGTGTTGGTCCATTCAGATCGATGGTTCTTGTCACATGTGGTTTATTCTCCTTGGTTTTATTTATCGTTGAGGCTTGAGGCAGCACGTGAACATCTTCGCTTCCTGGGTCGGCGCCCTTCACATTGTCGCGAATTTCACCACCTGATGCAACTTCCATTGTTTCCATGTGTTGGCTGTTACAGTAGACGATATAATAAAGCTTCAATGGCTCAATCTGAAAAAAAAACAACATAATTTTGATTAGCTGTTACACATGGAAACCATATGGTTAACAGAAGCAACTAAAAGTGTGCCAACATCTTAGGTTTACATTACGAATTTGCAACCACGTTATCTACCATATCATTTCACAATATAGCCTACTACTTTAGTTGGTCACTTGTCACAAGCTACACGGTTTATACCAGAAATAAACCCTTTTCCTACGCAAAATGTGACACACTCGGTGACTTGCCTTGGTTTTGCCAGGGTACTGGGCAACCTATTTACGTTCCAAAATAAATGTTTAGCTGGGAGGGGGGGGGGCATACTCATCATGAGGGTGGGCGTGTACTTCGGACATTTTATATAATACCCTATCTTAATCCAACACCAGATGTAAAAGGGTACCCTTTCTTAATCCTGTAATTTGTTGAAAGGAGTGCTGCATTGGTGCATTTTGGAGACCAACATTCCAGTTTTCAACAAAGTTTTAGCATATTCTTACTTCCCCCCCCCCCCCAAGAACTCACTATTTATATTCAATATCTCCAGCCTACATCCAAGATCTATACATTTGTTTGAAAAATGAATAAGACATTCAGTTCACTCAACTATTTGTTACCCATATCATAATCCAGCCTTGTACATTTTTTTTTTTGGGGGGGAGGGTCCTAATCTTGGGAGTAATGAAAACAGGGCCTTTCCCGAGGCACACACCCAGTACAATCCTACATGAAAGCCTCCCCCCCCCCCCCGGGTTTAGCTTGACAGTGACCTTGTTTCCCCGGTGCCATTTCAATTTATTTATTTGTGATGTTCTGTCAAAACAAGAAGTGATAAAAAAACATTTGTAGTTCCACGTGCATTAACTTTCTGCAGTCATAAAAGCATGCATAATTTAGTCTCCGTCTTAACAGCTGCACCATTTTCTTCTCTGTTAATACTATGAAAATAATGCATTTGCACATGCAATCAATGTCAACAAAAGCTCACGTGTTTTGTTGTTCGTTTTGCCGCGAAGAAAGACCTTGAGTACCAGGCTGGCGTCGAATATGGAAAGTGGTAAACCACACAGTCTAAACAACTATAAACTTATCCCCTGTTTCTGTTAATGAACTGTAACTTAACATATATATATATATATATATACATATATATACATATATACATATATATATACATATATATATATACATATATATATATACATATATATATATATATATATATATATATATATATATATATATATATATATATATGTATCCTTAGGTACCAAAACCCTGTATGTGTGTGGGTGGGTGGGGGCTTAACCTGTGCAAAACGGCAAATTACTGTCTCCATGAAGTTTTCAACTACTTTGCAATATCAACATCGGCCTACACGCAACTGTTGGGTGATGTAATTTAAATCAATCTGCTTTGTTTTTGATGTACAATCGCGCGTGCCAGTTGCATTGAAACAGTTTCATAGCTTTGGCATGCAGCCTAATCTCTTGTAAGCATCGGTAAACTATTTACGCAAAATTTTCAACAGTTCATTGTGTGCCCAGTTTCATTTATATATGGTAATAAGCCTTTGGTCCTTACATGGGTCGCTATAGCCTGTTGGGCTCTGACTATCGGAAGAAAACGACACCTTCCTGATAATTCAAATATACGTCTGCTGGGTATTGATTGATTCGTTAATCCAGAACCATAACAATATACAGAGAGTAACTAGACGCATTAATTGGGGAATTGTTGACAGAGTGATTTACGTATTCCTGATCTGACCGATCAGAACAGGTCACACAAACTAAAAGTTGCAAGTTCGAATCTCACTCGTTCCGAACATAAAATATATTTTCGGCATTTCCTTAATGCTGGTGGATTGAAGTCCCCAATTCCGGAAATAAACGCCGACTCAGTACATATACTGCATGACCGTGTTGATATGGTACTCGCACATAACTACCTATTCTTTTATAAGAATGGGGATTTGGTCGAGTGGATATGTGCGTTTCCCATTTCACCTAGGCGACTAGTGCCAAAGGTTCCAAGTTCGAGTCTCGCTCGTTCCGAACATAAAAACAGACAAAATAGGTATTGAAAGGTTTTCTCACTGAACCCCGTTGTCTGTTGCAATTGACCAAAATATACTTCAAATGCATGTTTATGGCATATGTACCCCTGTATATATATATATATATATATATATATATATATATATATATATATATATATACATACATATGAGCATACTTACTCTGCGCCATGCGTATGTATGTGTAATATCCATCAGACTGTAGTCATCACCCAAAGCCTCGTCAGAGTAAAATATATCAATCTGGAATACACGATGATAAATGAGTTACCAATGCTATACCACTGGACAAATAAAATAATATATCAATATGCAAAACATTATGAACAGACTAAATAGCAAATACATCACACACCTAAACGATACGGAAAAAAATATCTTAAATGAGCAAAATTTTCCTGTTAACAAATGTAAGGAGACAGGGGAAATTTTCTTGAATGAATGAACATGGAAGACAGCTGCACTTACAGTTACCTTTAGGGATCTCTCTCTCTCTCTCTCTCTCTCTCTCTCTCTCTCTCTCTCTCTTCATAAGACCTTACTCTTTCTCTTCATAAGACCTTACTCTTTCTCTGATAAATGTGGTAGACTTTTACAATAATCAGGACTGTTATACATTTTGACCTTTTGAACTTTATAGAGCCATAAATTAGATGTACATTATGCTTGGCTGACTGGCTGATTACTTACAATGGCATACTATATTTTTTGAATTCTAAATTATTACCTTAATAAATGGCTTATTAGATGAGTTGTGGAATTCTATGCTTTCTTGAACACTTAAATTTCCTTTCAAAAGAACTTCTGGAAACCATAGTTGAAATTTGACTGCTATGCTTATGATATTTAGCTATTGTAATGCAATTTGACAACTGTTCTTGCAATTTTTGACAGCTGTTATGCGTTTTGTGCGCTGATGTCACTTGTTTCTGGCTGCTGTTTGACATTTGAACCTGTGCACTTGCAGATTCTGACACTGTATTGATTTTTGACCACTCCACTTGCACATCCAAATATTTTTTCTTTTGGGAACACTCTTAGCTCATCTCCTTCAAAACGATATCAGGTCTTTAGGTACATGTCTAAAACACATCATATTGTAAAATCATGTTGTTTAGATTCTTGTTGATTGTCATTTTAGGCCCAGGGGCCTTTTTGATGGATAAGTGTTCGTGTAAGTGTCATTTTGTGGACTTGTATGGATGATGATCATTGTTGGGACGAATGTTGCAACTAGTATTTTTTAAATGCTGACTTTTATTGATTTTTTCGACAAATTTGGAACCTGTGCCTGCAAATTCTTCACTGTGCTACAGCTTTTGGTCCCTTTTCATGAATTGTACGGTCCCATATGCAGATGAATGTTGCACCTGCTCAAGCTAATTTACTTCAATAGGCCTATATATTTAAACATTTTTTTTGCATTCTTGTCATGCCAAATCTAGACATGGCTTTTTTTACCCTATGGACCTATGGATATATATTTTGGACTCTTTTGGATGCAGACGAACTAAAAATTCATGTGATGGAGCTAACATACCAAGGAACATTGCCTTTGGTCGGAATTGACTTGGATTTGTTTCATTAGAAGTACGTTTGGGATATGGTAAAGACACTCTCTAATTTTATATTTTATTGATTCCAGTTCTTTGTATGAATACTGTATGAAACACGGTCAGCTGAGTACTGTTCTTCAGTCCCAAGGACGGTCGCCTTAGAGAGGTTTCACTGTACCAAGGAGGCAAAAAGTCATTTCGATTGAACATGCTCAGTAATGTGTGTTCCTTTAATTAGGTCACATGCCACTCAATACAAACTTCATCCATTTAAAAGAGAAATGTATGCATGAAGCATTCTAAAGAATTGGTATGGACAGCAGCTTGATTTATTTGGAATTTTGTGGGTGTTCACCATTATCTTTTAGATGTACAGCTTTAACATGTCCATGACACAAGGACAAAAAAATAATAAAGAGGGTAGTTTGATTCTGGTGACCATGGTAACTTAACAAGTTGAATAGGGAAAGGTCACTTCCTGTGTTAAATGACCTCTAACCTAAATCACCCTGTGACTATGCAGTGTGGAGAAAGAGACTTGTCTAAATCATCTGATGAATTGGTAACAATGACTGCACATATTTAAATTATGCAAATTGAGGGCATTTGAAATTTCAAATCTTGAATATATCTAAAAGTATGCACACGGACAGATTCGTTCAGCTCTCTAATAGGTGATGACATCTTGTGAGAGAGATGAAAAATGTAATACAGTCTGAAGGTTGACTCTGTCATCAAAAGTATTTTAGACATACCAGTAACTTCCATCTATATCTTCTATGACTGTGTAGCTGATCGATTCAGTTAAATGAGGGGAAATGAAGCAAATCCAGTTTGTGGGTGTATGTATACGTGCATTGGATCTGAATTGGGGCTGAGACTAGGAATTCCTAGTCGAAAATTGGGGCAAGGCCAGTCGCCTAGCAACAGACCAGACATGTTGGTGAAAGCGAAACCATAAAGTAGGGATATGGTGGGAGATGCAGCATGGCTTTCAGTGATATGTTGTCTTTAACTGGAAGGAATAGTAATAAGTGAAAGCCAAGAAGGAGCCTCATTTACATGTGCACAACCACTGGTAAAAAAGTCAGGTGTGGCCACCCCTCCATCTCCCTCCTCACTAGGTACTTCAGCTGTGACAAATCTCCATTTTTAGATGTTGCCAATTGGTATGCATAAAAGTTGCACCACTTTTGTATGCGCACTGGCAGGTTGTGCCTGCATCACATACACCAGAGAGGCTTGCACATAAGCTTGACTGGGCTGTGTAAGACATACGGCTGGGGTTACACAGAGGTTTATGCTGTAAAATTGAAATTAATTTGAGTTAGAGTACTTTGAGGCAACTTGAAAAAGTATTTCTCATCATCCAAGAGATAAGTTGGTACATTGAAGTAAGACTAGGAGCTTGTTACACTGAGGCTGCTTTGTGTCAAGTGTGTCTTTCCAACATTGTTCCTGAACACCAGTTGCTTACGCTAACTGGTTGTATCTGTTATACACTGTAATTCTGAAGTACCCATTGTACACTGTTGTAACACCGTTGTGCCGATCATACATTGTAGTACTAAAGTACCCATTGTGCATTGTCGTACCTCTCATACATTTTGGTACTGAAGTACCCATTGTACACTGTCAAACATTGTCATACCAATCATAAACTGTAGTGTTGCTGTGTACCCATTGTACACTGTCGTAACATCGTTGTACCGATCATACACTTAGTACTGAAGTGCCCATTGTACACTGTTGTAACATTGTCGTACAGGTCATACACTGCTGTATTTGCAGTATCCATTGCATATTGTTGAACCAATTATACAGTGTAGTGCTTAAATACCAATTGTACATTGTTATACCAATAAGCTTTGAAGACACACACACTGATTTGCTATGTAGCAAATCGTCTTGTCTAGTTTTATTTTTGATGCAAGTGATGAATTCAGGGGTTTAAGTGATCAGGCTTGTATGTTTTGGAAGAAAACTCAAGTCCGTAGTTAATGAATATTTCAAAGGTTGAGACGACCAGTTTTAAACCACCAGCAGCCTTTTATGGGTGACTGCCTGTCTCAAATCAGGATTGAAATTTATTTCTGGTATTGGAAGATGCATGTTGATGTTCTGGAATTGATGAATCTGTGCCTTTTGCTGTATTTATCTTTGCTCTCGTTGTTGTATTGCAATTTACGAATATAAGTAATGTTTTTCTGAACTAGTATGTGCAGTAATGGCTATGTGAACACCTCTCTTTGTACCACTCGAGGATAGTACTACTTATGTGATTGTCTTGTCAGGCCTTAACTCTAAGGATTGTCTTGTAATATTTATATTTCGACTGAAATGTTAATAAACGAATTCTGCAGGAGAAAATGTGCAAAGGACCTTGCATATTTATCAGCCCATGGGCATCCAGGATTGACTTTTACCTTGTAGTAATGTGGCAGGCCGAACTTCATGCGCACATATTTCTTTAGATGACACACTTGTAATGCAGCTGGGCACAGCAGGTATCGAACATCCGCATTCTTTAAATCAGAAAAAGGATAAAAATAATTACATTTTCAATTATCGGACATATCAGTTTGTCATTGCAGTGTCGATCTGTTGCGTTTCAGCTAAGTATAGCTCGGTTCCTCGAACGCTTCAGGTAACTCTCCCATCTCACCAATTTGATTTTACCATATGCATGACATACTAAATTTATGGCATATTGTAGAGTAAAGCACATTTGTATAAGAGGAAATGATTCAGTAACAGATCTTGTTAACTGCTTAAAATAGTCACAAGGCACATAATCTAACTGGGGAACAACACACTATAGAAAAGCACATCCAAAGAAAACTAACCCGAAGTTCCCAACTGTGACTATGAATTGGATCCAACCACGACAACCACATATATATATATATATATATATATATATATATATATATATATATATATATATATATATATATATATATATATATATATATGTATATATTCATATATGTTTTTCAACAGTTCGCTCTCTCACAACAAGTATTTAATGCTTTGTTTGCAGCTTTTGCTAGTTACTTCTTTATTAAAGTGATTGTTGTTATCCCTTAAGTTGTTAAGCTTTTTTTTTATTTAAATCATATTACTTACCGAATCTTTTGTAGCAGAATTTTCATTTTGTGATTTTTGGATTGGCCACCTATGATAAATGAACGTGAATAAGTATATAGCAACACTTGCAATATTCGTCAATCATGATATAACATAGTGCTATTCTCAAAGACAACGAACTTAGCCCCATGATTATGGTTATGAACTAATATATAAAGGGAGCAAGCCATAACAGCTACATTATGTATCTATTTACGAAGTGAAAAAATATGTATATCAGAACAAAGATTTATATCTAGTAACTTTATTATTTGCTCTCTGCAAGATTTATCTTTCACCAGCCTGTAATTCGTAAAGTGCTTAGTCCACTCTCTGTATTAATGGTAAATTTAATTATTGACATAGTATCAGGTTTCCTGCGAAGTTTGTTTATTCAACATGAAACAGCGTAAAACCTTTAAGCTTGAGAATGGAAAATCTCTAATTTGAAGAAGGCACTATGGAGATAGTTACCTTCGAAACTGAATAAGACTCATTCTCAGTCAATCATTAGTTTGAATAAACAGTAGTATGGGACCATTACGTGTTAATATCGCAGTTCTTAATTCAGTCCGAGTCGAAATCCATCCAAATCCTAACAAGTCCATCAACATGAACATCCCCACATATAAGAGTAGGGTGTGAATAATCACCAAGCAATACATTATTCATTGAATATCATAAGATGTCACGTTATAACGAAATATCTTCTCTTGCCTCCTACACGCAATGTATTAAATATCAGCCACAATTGTTAGGTTTAACTATTCACTACATTAGTCACATAACGCTTCAAATCTACCTGATATCTATATGATAAGTTTTCACGTTTACCCAGAAACTTGAAAAACGATCGTTATAATATAACTTAATTTTTGAATATCCCTGTTTCACAAGTTTTTGAAATAGAAGTAAATAACGGGAGTCAAAGTTGTCAAAATCGGCGCATACTCTAGCAAAGCTGTAATTAACCTTGACACATAGACACCATAAGCTGGCCCAAGTGGAATATTAGTATCCATGAACGGGTAATTTACTATGCTAAATTCAAGATCATCACGTTTGTCATATACGGGTAATTATGTCTCCCGGTGGAAGCCGGGGGACATATAGTTTTAGTGCCGGTTTCTTCCGCTTCTGCTGCTTCTTGTTGTTGTTGTTCTTGTTGTTCAGGTTCTTCAACACTTGGTTTCCATGCGATAAGTCTTGAAGGAATTGAAAGAATTTGATGAAACTTGGTAGGATTATGTATCTAGGCAAGACCTAGGTTGGGATTGTATTTGGATGACCTTGAGCGAATTCTCAAGGTCACAGGGTCACTTATGTGAAATTGGTTTCCGTTCGATAAGTCATGAAGAACAGGACGGAATTTGATGAAACTGGGTAGGATTATGTATCTTGACAAGACCTAGGTTGGGATTGTATTTGGCTGACCTTGACTTAATATTCAAGGTCACAGAGTCACTTATATGAAATTGGTTTCCTTGCAATAAGTCTTGAAGAACTTGATGGAATTTGATGAAACTTGGTAGGAATAAATATCTAGGCAACACCTAGGTTGGGGTCATATTTGGGTGACCATGACTAAATTCTCAAGGTCACAGGGTCATTTATGTGAAATTGGTTTCGCTTGAAGAACTTGATGAAAATTGCTAGAGTAATGTATCTAGGTGAGAGCTAAAATAGGATTGCAATTTTCAAGCAAACTTGGTCATTTGTAATTTGTTACCACCTGTAGCTTATTCAGAGACGTAAGTGTTCCACCGGGAGACATTTGATTTTCTGTTGGAAAATCAGTCTGTTCTAATTTAAACTTGAATTCACCATTACCATTATATGTCATTATATCTAGAATTGAACATTCCATGTCAATCTTTGTTGTTTCCTTGAATTCCAAATCATCAAGGTATATTTGTGAAACAGATAGTATTTATTATTGATACTTATAAATCGTCTGTATATTCAAATGTAAACTTGAATCATATATATGAAATTTCTTCTCTTTTGACAGCTTTACCAAAAACTTGTCCTCTTAGTAGAATAAATAGAAAATGGCCAAAAGAGGTGCACAATGAATACCCATTGGAAGACAAACTCTCGGTGTAAAGATGGAATCTCCAAAGTTGATATACTAGTATATATTATCGTGTAGAGCAATAACCTGTTTATCCTTTTCTCTGCATATTGGACATGAAAGTGCCAAGATGCCATCCGGTTCAATTGTTTCATGGAACATTTGAGTGATAAGAAACTGGCGAATTTCCCGAAAACCTTGAAGGATTAAGCTCCTTCGCCAAACACTTTTCAAGAAATTACTTGACATAGAGAGCACATTGGATAGAATTGTTCACTCGCTTATATTTTGGGGCGGGTAGGTTTAAGGTCGAAATGTTATCTTACAGAAATACGCACCTTTTACAGTGATGAAGACTAAGGCTGATATTTTCGTCATAAATGCAGACAGATCTTTCCTCATCCACAACACCCCTTGCTTCGCTTGCATTAGGCGCTGTGGGGCTCGGTTCTGAAGAAAAAATACAAAAACAGGTAGTGTAATTGACTCATTGCTACCACTGGAGACACAAAACTCATCTGGATGAATCGGGAAATTGGTGGACACCGAACAGGCAAACGCTCAAACAGTTTTCTGACAAACATCATGCATAAACGCATAAGAATGTCCGGCAGGGACATATGATAGGTACATCTGCGCCCAAAATGCACCAAACAATTTCAGGTATATACCATCTAAAATAAAATGATAAACAGAGGATCGTAACAGTTTGAAAGTGTATTATTCTCTGTTGATTGCTTTTTATTTGAAGTTTGACAAAACGTTAAGATTCTTGATAAATGACTGCTTTATTCTTCCCCGAAAAAGCAAATATTGCAAAATCTTGGTAATACAGGTGAACTTGTTAAACCGTGATGTAAGTTATCGCAACCAACGCGTGCGTAATAACAAATTCTAATGTGCATTGCAAAGAAATAAATACATTTTAATTGGCTATCTTTGCCACGAAAATTAAACAGTTTGTCTGTAAAAAAAAAAGTGATGGAAAAACCTTAAAAAAGCGTCTGAAAGAATCCGATAGGACGCTTTCTTAGAATACCCAACGCTTACCATCCAGTAAAATGTATGACTACAGAACTTGTGGTGTAGAGTATACATTACTCAAGTTTGCCTTCAAATGCGATTTACTTACGCGTTTTCGATTTTTAAAGTTGAATGTTTCAATGCGAGAGCGAGATGTTGGTGTACGGACCTTCAATTTTTGTGTATGCATTTGGTTAAATTTGCATGGTTTGAATCGATACGAGTGTTTCTGGTGAACTCGCTTCATACTTACGGCCCGTTATATGAATTAAACAGTGGAAAGGTTTACGACGATGGAACATAGCATGATTAAAACTGATCAGAGTCATTCACTATGGATGCGCTTATCCAAAATTCAAGGACTAATGTAGCGTCTATGCAGCTTTCTACGATTTATCGTCAGATCTCGTACTGTTTTCCCTTAATGGATAATAAATAAAGACATATTGACTATTTTACTTGGCAGACGTCACAACCTCTAGATGGAACAGTGACAGTTATACGTTGTTTGGAATGTTAGCCACGTTGTTCACCGTAAGTTCAGTACCACGTCAAATCCTGTTTACGGTCCAAACGTAGTTTCAGATAAGAGTGTTCTATCGCAAAGCAGAAAAATGCCACTTGCAATCATTCTAGCCAGTGGCATTATTGCTAAAATGCAAGCAAGAATTGTGTGTTGAAGGAGGAGGAAGAGGAAGATAAAGGGGAAGAAGAAGGTGGAGAAGAAGAAAAGAAGAAGATAAGCAGCTGAAGTGAGTAACCCTCAGTTTAAACGTCTGCAATAAAAGAAGCGAGTTTGCCTGCGGGAGCTATAAGATATCAATGTACATTTCTATGTCTGTGTGCCAACACAAACATATTTATGTCTGTGTGCCGACACAGACATATTGTTTTTCTATTCTTTCTTTCTTTCTTTCTTTCTTTCTTTCTTTACAGGCAAATTTGTCCGACATTTCATTTGAAAAGTATTACACGTAGAAACTCCAAACTTGGCACAATTATACTTCTGTAGATGAAGTCTGGCCTCTTTATAATGAGAGGTCATGCTTTTCAAAGTTATGCGAATGAGGGCTAATTAAAGTTTTAAATCTTCTATATCTTATATACTATAGTAGATGTGGTTCCGAGTGTATAGGAGTTTGATCATAGCAAGGTAAAGGTCATTTCAAATGTCATGTCAAGGTCAAAGGTCATGTCGAGGTCAAATGTCAATTTTAGGCCAAAATGGCATTTTTGAGGTCAAGATTCACTTCAGGTATAGGTCATCTCAAGGTCAAAGGTTATTTTAAGGTCAAAGGCCATTTTCGATGGTGGCTTTCTTCTAGCCTTAACTCGGTCAATTTTTATCCAATTTTGATCATATTGGACTCAAATTGTAGCTATTGTAACACTGCACATTATTGAAACTTACATGTGACCACTAAAGGTCAAAGGTCAAGGTCATTTAGACCTGTAAAAGTTTCATCCAGCCATAACTTGACCAATTTTCATCAAACTTTATTCATGTTGGGCTCAAATTGTAGGTATTGCAACACTGCACAATTTTTGTAAACACATGTAACCTCTAAGGGCAATGGTCAAGGTCATTTGGCCCTTTGAATGTTTCATCTTGCCATAACTTGGTCAATTTTCATCTGATTTGGTTCATGTTGGGCTTAAATTGTGGGTATTGTAACACTGTACATTTTGGTAATTTACATGTGACCTGTAAAGGTCAAAGGTGAAGGTCATTTGGACTTTGAAATTTTCATCCAGCCATAAGCTTAATGGAATGTGAAGTACCAAAGGACAAATGTAGCATTTAATATTTACAACTTTTGAAGGCACACTGACAGATTTGCTTTGAAGCTAAAAACCTTGTTTTCTAGTTTCTTTCTTTCTTTTTCTTCCATTCATTACCAGTTAATTTGTCCGACATTTCATTCGAAAAATATTTTATATAAAAAACTCTAAAGCATGATTATACTTCCATACCTAAAGTCTTGAGTTTAGTAAAGAGGTTCAACGGTTTTGCAAATTATGCAAATTAGGGCCATTTGAAAACTTAAATCTTGAAAATATCCAAAACTATTAAAGGTAAAGGTAAACAACCCAACTTCAATTCATAGGTTTGTTACACTGCACATTTTTGCAATTTACATGTGACCTCTAAAGGTCAAAGGTCAAGATCATTTGGGCCTTTGAAATTTTCATCTAGCCATAACTTGGTCAATTTTCATCTAATTTCAGTCATGTTGGACACAAATTGTAGTAATTGCGACACTGCACATTTTGGTAATGTACATGTAACCTCTAGAGGTCAAAGGTCAAGGTCATTTGGACCTTTGGGATTTTATCTAGCCATATTTACAACTGTTGAAAACAGACAGATTTGCTTTGAAGCAAATCTTCTTTTTTCTAGTTTCTGTTCACTTTATGAAGAACAGCGCACAATGATCGATGGTCCATGAAGAGAACATAGCTAAAACAGTGGTAGAATATGGGTTCTGTTGTCCCATAAATCAATATTTTGGGGCACATAAGGCTAATCCGTTCAAATTGATCAGTCCAATAAATTGACTTCTTGAGAGTCGACGTCTCAACAAAGCACTCAACAGCGCTCATCGCCATATGAAGCTGTACATTGACAAAATGGTGTAAAATATTCAGGCACTGAAGATGGATGAACGTTGGGCTGGTGGTGAATATTTCGTAAAGCTTGCATGGATCTGAAGAGAAAATAATGCGTATATGATCCTCCTGCATCAATTGCAAGTGTCCAGTTTGTCCACGAAGATGAAAGGATGAAGAAGGTTATCCTGCGACCAATATATACACATTAGGTTTTGGGTCTACCGTACTGTTACGTAGGCGAAATATGACGCAAATGCACATTTGCTTGGTCCTCACGACCGCATTTCGGCACCCGTGAGTACGGGGTCGCTAATGATGGATAGAAGGGCAAAGCTTATTGTGATACGGGACGAAAATCGTGTCAAGTGCACGAAATTTATAGAATCCAGGAGTAGAAAGGTACTTACAACTGGTACTGTTTTACACTGGTAACGCTAAGCCTGTTCTATTCATTATAGTGAATAGATTCTGATGTGTCTTATAATTCTAAATATAGCAGAACTGTCTCTTGATTTGTTGCTTGCCTTCAGAGCGGTTACCTGATTGTGCGCGGCTGACGCTTACTGCCGAACATGTGAAACGCAGTAATGACAACCAAGCCTCACATAACCAAGACATGGGGCAACGTCCCTTGTCAGACATTTACTTGTCATGTAGAAGGAATAGGTATGATAGTCCTGCATGCAAGTGGGTTAGCATGCACAGCCTTTGGGATTAAGTCAAGGTCACTCATGTGAAGTCTTACCTTGGTCCTGACAGAGGGCCATCATCCTTTCCAGTGCCATCATTATGTGGAATGTCAAATTCGCAGCTCAAAGAGTCAATATTTGAACGCGAAGTGAACAGTAAAATTGCCAAGTGAGCTAGTGAATCAGGCAAAGGGTTCCATTTCTATTGTACAAAGGCTATCATTGTGTCCAAAAATTGTACATTTTATACTAGTGAAAAGTACAATTATGGCTCGTTAATTCCTAACCTTAACATGAAAGATCAGGCAATAACAGCAACACCAACTAAGGTACAAGTGTAGTAAAGATGAAGTCAAGGAACATTGCGACCAAAGGAATCTGGCACACGCTTTTGAAAAAGATGTAAATCACAACAAAAGGGCTATGTGAAGAAGTCGAAAATGTGAATTGTGAACGGACACCAGTTGACGGACGACGGACGACAGACGCAGGCGACGGACGAAGACTGATGACATAAGCTCACTGGCTGATAAGCCGGGGGGAGGGGCACATACTCAACATTAGGGTGGGTGTGTTCCTGGGACATTTTTAAACAATACCCTATCTTAATCCAACACCAGATGTAAAAAGTTACCCTTTCTTAATCCTGTAATGTGTTGAAAGGAGTGCTGCATTGGTGCATCCTGGTGCATTGTGGAGACCAACATTCCAATTTTCAACAAGTTTTAGCATATTCTTACTTCCCAGTCCCACCCCCAGAACGTACTAATTATATCCTACATCTCCAGCCTATATCCAAGATTTATACATTTGTTTGAAAAATGAACAAGACATTCAGTTCACTCAACTAATTGTTACCCGTATCCTAATCCAGGCTTGTACATTTTTTCTTTTTTTTGGGGGGGGGGGGGCTTTTCTAATCATGGGAGTAATGAAAACAGGGCCCTTCCCGCGGCACATGCCCAGTACAATCCTACATGGGAGTACCCCCCCCCCCCCCCGTGGCTGATTAGCCACCTGAGCTAAAAGGAAAGAAAATAAACTAACGTGTAACCTCCTGCAGAAACCTAATAGAAACCGCCAAAGGCACAGCCCCACCCCGTTTAAAGAAGGGAAGTGAAAATATGAATTCTTCATGGGCAATGCACGACAGACAATAATGCAAGATAAAAGGCCAGACAACTGAGCTGAGACATTACTTCATGCGCCTTTATCAGAAAGTAGGTCGCAGTGACCAAGAAATACGAGTCCCGCCTTTTGCTGGCAAATCACGAGTGTTCCGCCTGTCCAAGCAAGTGTCCACAAATACGACAACAGCACAGGCGAGAAACTGGCCCCACCACAGACACCCACTTGCAGAAACACACGCACTGCGCAAGCAGTAAAAAATTGGATCGCACGGTCATCTCAGCTCCGATGTGTGTCTGTGTCCAATATCTTGAGTAGGTATGTTGACTGCTTCTCCGCGGCTCTGCATCGTAACATGTTCTTTATTTTACCACGAATAAAGATATAACACACACACACACACACACACACACATTTATATATATACATATGTGTGTATGTATATGTATATTTTTCCTTGCCAATACATACTTTAAACTTATGTCCAGAGCTGCTAATATGCTCTCAAGTTTGTAACGTGTAGAAATTTGTGGTTGTGGTAAAGGAAACAACAGCTAAGTAAAAACATAATACTTGTTGCAACTATCACTTAAGTCATGCATTGAAAATAGAAAGCTGAGGCGACAGATGCCCATTTACTTCCATGTGATTGACAAGAGACAAGATATATTTTCTGCATCATAGAACGCCACGGCATTAGACACTTTGGCCAACGTCAATGTGCCTTTCCGTTCTAATGTATCACCACAGTGAGTGTGCAAAACCAGCGTGTCCTCAAATTTGTTGTCAGTGCCTGTTCCTCCACAACAGGGAACCAAAAACATGAAATATGCCAAAAGCAGTTTGACATATTGAAAGCGTACTGTAATATGTATGCTGGCACTTATGGTATCCTTTACCTATTCCCCACGAAGGGAGTAAAGCCCTGAATTACCAAAGAATCTAGCAAGAAAAGATAGGTTGCATTCCTATACTTGTTTCACAATTCACACTCAACTGCACGATAAAATGAGAAAAAAACAAAACAAAACAAAACAAAACAAAACAAAACAAAACAAAAAGTATGTAGAGCAAAAAGGAATGACTAAGGCCTGCTGACACACTTCTAACAATCAATGATTACCAATAAAATATCTAATTTGTTATAAGTAGAATACTGTGGGACATGGTCTGCTTTCGTTCTAACAATTATATCAACAGATACCACTACCCGCAGGGCCCTGTCCATGTAGTCAATGTCTAAGTTTCAATACTTAGCCTACCAACCCATATCTGCGAAAAAAAAACCCAGATCGACCTGCTTCCTGGTTCGCTGTGAGACAGCACTGGGCCTTTAAAATATTAATCAAATATCAGGGCTGTCCAACTGGAACATTGTAGCAAAATTTTGATACAAAGCTCTTTAAAATTGCTACAGATGTTCTCAAAAATAAGTGTTTCTTTTGTAAAGAAGTGGTAAAAATGCTACAAGGAAAGAAAATTTTGCTACAGATATTTTCAGCTAGGCAGCACTGAATATGCAAATGCCATGTGATATCAGATCAGATAGAATTCTTGAAACTAGATGGACGTCGGAAGGAGTTAAACACTGGACAGTTCCTGACGTCAGAGGCTCCAGGTCTTTGCAGCTGAATGGGCAGGCACCCGTAAAATTGAGCTAATTACAGAAGAAACCTTATTGAAACCACCGGTATAGTATAGTAGCAGTGACACACTGTTATATTTCTTATTCTTGATTACAATATGATATTTTACCCGCTCGCCCAATTATCCAATCGCTTAGTTATGTCACTTTGTTTATGAATAAATTATTACTATGATTTCTCCATCTCTGCATGTTGGGGCAACGCCTTATCACTTGGACTGCATTTGGGGTTCGATGTTATGACGTGAAAATTAAGCTCTCTTAAGCTGCTCGTTTTTACTAGGAGGTGATACCTTGTAACGATTTCATATGTACAAAATGCATGAGACCCATTATTTTGTTGAAATACGAGAATCTAATAAGAACATGTGACGGAATATGCAAAATGAATGCAAAAACAGTCTCTTGGTTTATCGATCGTGCAACACTTTGAAGCTCATAACTTCTTGAATTAATTATTAGTTTTATAAAATCCACACGACAATGTAACTTTCATTTTTGATAAACATTACTGAGGTCTCTCCTCTCCTCAGCACATTTAGAAAGTGTTCTGACTGAAAGATCAAGAAATTCTAATTTTCTTCTTTGACATTAGTTTGCTGGTGTCCCTGCAACTATGACTAAATACAAGACACATCTGCTGACATTCCATGCATCATCTGATTAGTTACAAGAAAAATGGCGTTTTACAATGTAACTATTCGCTGTGAGCCCACTCAACCAATAGCGCAATATTTGTGGTACAATTCCCTGCTTTATCTTTGTCATTTCTTTGAGGAAAAGTACCTCAGTTATGGAACATTACAACTGTACCGAAAATTTTCATATTTATGACGTAACAGTTCTGTTGAACTAGGAAATAATGTTACTTGATCAAAGGGTTCACTTATTTCTGCATAAAAAGTCTTAGCCAGCACCTTCAAACATGTTTTGGCCAAGAAAAACCTATATGCTTCACATATATGTTAAGCATTACTGGTCACATCTGCTTGTAGCAATAAACCCACTCTCCTCATAATCACATGTTGGGAATTGTTCACAAGGTGGATTGAAGTGAGACAGAAAATCTCTAGTAACCATGTATCTTTTCCAAGCCCTCAGATTAACAATAAAGCAATTTACACAAAAAGTATTAACAGATCCGGTGTAACATGTTCAACATTGACCAGCTGTAACCGTTCCCAAGAAACAGCTCGTAATGAAGTTTGTTGAATTATTGGTGAAAGAAAGTGATTAAAACAAAAAAAAAAAAATGGTTAAAATATTGGTCACGTAACTTTTCACATGGCTAGCTGTAACAGTTTTCAAGAAACCACCCCTAACGAAGTTTGATAATCAGAAACGCAGAATAATTGTCCAAATGAAACAAGTACTATCGCCCCCCCCCCCCCCCCAGCAGGAAAAAGAATACCTACCATAAGAAGCTTCCGGCGTAGTTAACAGAATTTCACAATGAAAAATTGACCAGCGGTTTCTGGTTAATTGATGCCTTTAACGAGAGTCTTCGTCCTCTTTATCTCTCACATCTGACAAGAATCGATCTCTGTACCTAACACGTGACAGAGATCTATCTCTGATAAGGATGTTACGTCAGTTATGACCGTCAGCATGTCATTGTACGCACAGTGAGAATTCTTGGGTACTATGCCATTGGAAAATCCAGTTTTAATAGACCCAATTCCACAATTGAAAGTCTACGCCAGCTGTTTCTTCTAGTAAAATAGCAGTCAGATGTGAGCATCCAGTATTGTCTTGCAGATAGACATGGGTGGCCCTTCTTCATGTCAGCTTTGCCATCAGAGGTCAAATTTGCATTGACCAGGGTTTATAACTAACTATCTCTCAAAGAGAGGGCAACATTTTATGTTCATTCATTGTTTTTCTGTTTTATTCTTTTGTTTATTTTATTATGCAATATCCTTCCATTTGTTTCCAAAATTAGATCCTTCAAACATCCAGTATATGAGTACTGTATCTGCTTACATCATTGGATCTTGGAACTGTCAGAAGATCCATCTGAACACTATAATTACTTGGAAATATATGCACATGTAAAAGTAGAACATACCTGGCTACCCCCCCTCCTCTAAACAGAATATGTAATCTCGGGACACCTGCATAAAAAACTGACCCCAATAAGGTAAAAACACTTATTTCAGCACCCTGCGCTTGGACCAAGCATACATTGCTAAAAGGCAAGTGCCAGGGAAACATCATATTTGGTGTAAAGAGATTTTTTTTAATCAGACAAAATTAACATACAGACTTATTTACTTTTTAAATCGGAGACATGTGGCCGAGATTTTACAGCAATCTGAAGGAAATTTTGAACGCACAAATCAAGAGAACCAAGCAATTGAGATGCTTTATACCATTAAGTTCCTGCGGGCATACAATTTTGATGAAATGTATTAAAATATCACATTTCATTAAAAATAAAGAAATGGGAGCAGTGCTACACAGATTTCTTGGAGACATTCACAGTATGTTCTCAAAGGATTTGAAGAGTATCTAGCATGACTCTTGAGAGAAACGAAGAATTAAAAAAGCAGACAAAAATACTATGTTAAAGAAAAGGAAAAAATTATCACAAGACGTGATCCTGCAGTATTTCGAAGCAAATGGCCAAGCAATATCGGAACAGAAAGTTCCTAAAGATTTTCCTGCGGAAGATTTTTGTGAAACTGGTTTGCTCAGCTGATATAACAATGTACACCCAAGCAAGTATGATGAGGATATGCCAAGCAGTTTATCAAGAAACCCAAAGGCACATATTATTATAATGGTGTTGTTTTACTCATGCCTTGTGAATACAGGTGCAAAGTAAAGTGAAAACTGTCTAGTATTTGAAAGACACCAGGTAGCAAACTTTTGCTCATGGATATGGGTATGATGATGCACACTCGTCAGTAAAGAGGTCACAGTGACTGATATTTAAGTCACAGTAATCCGGAAACAGGGCCCATCATCTTAGCCTTATGCCGCACCCCAGGATTCAAAATGCATTTTTCTATAAGTAGGCCATACCCTGGAAAGAGTAGGCCAACCACATGTGTAGAATAACGGGGACTTAACAGTAGTATAAATGTATTATTTGGAAGTGAGGACGTCCGCATACAAACTTTTGAGATTTCACGTTCACAAAATTATGTGAAAATAACAAAGCGCATTTCCCAATTTTCTCCCACATGACAATGGCATTCAATGTCTATGGATAAAGTGTAAATAAGGAGAAATGTGTCTATCCTAAATTTTTACAAAACAAAACAAGAGGACTGTGTGAACAGCTTATGCTCAGCTGACCTAGAGATTCATCATACTCTCTTTAAACTTGTGATAGGATCAAGGCCACCCATGTACTGAGTAAGACTGACCTTTATGGAAGAACACTAACATGTGCAACATCAAGGTCCCAGCTCAAGTAGATCCCAAGTTATAGTGAAGAGTAAAATTCATGTATGTTACAGTGTGACCTCAGAAATGATGTCAAGGTCACTCATGTTCTGTCCAAGTGTGCTCTTCATAGAGAAAAATTAGCATGTGCAACAACAAGGTCTCACCTCAAAATAGAAGTCAAGTCATCAAGTGAACAATAAATTTCATGTTAGTTTTCTTTTGAACTGGAATGAAGTCAAGGTCCAAAAATAACTGGAGCACTAAGACTTGCACCAAACAGGTAGACACTTATCAAAGGTACATCCCTACGTAGTTTGACACAAATCTGGCCAAAATTATTTAAGTTATAACCACTGCAAGAAATTCTCATATCAAACTTTCCTATTAAAACTTCTTTAAAGATTCTCAAAAAAAAAAAAAAAAAAAAAAAAAAAAAGTGACCATTTTAACAAACCTGGTAGACACCCGTCCAAGGTACATTGCCACCAAGTTTGAAGTCAATCTGACTGACAGTTTCTCCTCAGAGGTCCAAAATCTGAATTAGCATTAGAATGCCCATGGACTCACATAGTAATCAATATGAAATGTGCAATGAGTAATAAGTACCCGGATTGAAGAAATGGTAAAAAATCAG
This sequence comes from Hermodice carunculata, assembly GCA_964020975.1. Lineage (NCBI taxonomy): Eukaryota > Metazoa > Annelida > Polychaeta > Eunicida > Amphinomidae > Hermodice > Hermodice carunculata. The sequence continues at coordinate 57,224,167 of OZ026616.1, read as the reverse complement.
AAATCCACAGCCGTGCCACCTAGTGAACAACTTTGTTCGGCCCTTTCACAAGGAACATACCCACCAAGTTTCAGCTTGATCTGAGAGACGGTTCTGGAGAAGAAGTAGAAAATAGAGAAACCATATAAAAATCAGTTTGAAAAAAGGCAGCACCACCGGGTGAACAAATTAAGATCTAAGAGCCCATAGTAGTGTTCCTGTGTGATATCAAAGCACCCCCCCCCCCAAAAAAAAATCATTAAATAAAAATCATAAAAAAATAAAACAAGCACTGGAGGGTGACAATTTGAGCAAACTTGGTACAGACCCACTCAAGGCACATTCGCACCAAGCATGACATGGATGTAGCCAATGGTTTTGGAGAAGAAGTCGAAAATGTAAATTGTTGACGACGGACAGATGGACAACGACGGCCGGAGGGCCATCTTATAACATCAGCTGACTGACAAGTTAGCTGAGGTACAAAACCCACCCCACCCCACGCCAAAACAAAACAACAAAAAAACAAAAACAAAAAAAAAAACAAAAAAAAAAAAAACAATAAAACAAACAAAACAAAACAAAACCACCAAAAAAAACCCCCAAAACACCCCCTACAAAAACCCCCCACCCCACACCAGCAATCTGAAAAAAAAAAATGTATGTTGCATGCCAATTACTAGTATGTCACAGGGATCCAGAAATCTATCCATTTAGTTTTCAGCATCATTTAGATACATTTGAGAAGTAAAGGCGGACTGTGGAAGTACGAGGGACGGACGGGTGGAAAGGGATGGCATAGACTCAGCTGGCTTTGTAAATCAACTGAGTTGTAAACTGTGTGTGAATGAGAACTGCACGTATCATGTGTGCAGTTTAAAGCAAACATACCTGCATTTGGATTCTCGGTGTAGAATTCACGGCGGCGTTTCATTTCCGCTGAAAGGAGAAAATTTCGGCTATAGAATAAAGGCAAAGGCATGCAGCAACATGACCAGAATATCTGGTTAAAAATGACCTTTAACATATGTGTGTCGCCAGGGGCAACTAATTCAGTTTCTAAAATGTTGTATGTTGGGAATTTTCACAGCAAACACTAAGCTATGAGGATTTCGGTCAAACATTTAGTCAGCAGACCATAAATTTATAGTTAGCCCATTTTCAAACCATTTTCCTGATTATCATGATTTTTTTAGCTACATATTATTTAAATGTGCAGCCAGATATTAAAGGGTTATATGGGCACTGTGTGAACCCAGAGGGCGCTTTCTACGCTCATCGATGATATCCTCTGGAAAGAAGCTTGCCAGATATTTTTAGCAAACAAAGTTTAAAGGGTGCGTTTACACCACTTGTTTTGATTCACATGGAAACAAATATTTAGGTGCACTGATATGGGAGACAAGTCTTGCTGTTAAGATTATAACAGGCTATCGACTTGAACTCGGATCAAATCATGAATCGCTCCCCCTTTTCGACCACAGGAATTTTATGTATCATATTCCCAGTGACTCCTGCTGCCGTTTGACAGAATGCTACACGTCTTAATGCTAGGTGCAATGAGGGGGATATCAGTGCCGGCGAAAATATGGATTTATCATCTGGATAATGAGCATTTTGAACTTGAAAACTGGAGGTCTATGGTTACAGGGTGATCATTGAAATAAGCCCCTCCTGCCAGCGGTCCATTAAAGGTATCTTTTTCGGCAGGTTGGTTTTACTCAGATACGTCTATAGGTTAGACGTATTGCCTAACTGAGAGTAAGTTCACAATGTTATTATGCCGATAACCTTTACCTGATAGAGTTCTGACCTTAACATTGACCCTTTAGTGCTCATACAGAAATGATAGGAAACTGTATGGGGAATGAACTTAAAACATGGTGCGAATCCATGCCTAATAGTGATAGGCCAAAATGTGTCTTCGTGTTTTGGCTAAGATTATTAAAGCCACATGACCTTGAACTTGGCACATAAGGGTCATATATATATATATATATATATATATATATATGTATACACATATATAAACAAACGATGAATGAGGTGATTACTTGCTAGCAACCCACGAAAATGTCGAGATTCCGTATCAATCAAAGAATCGATGCAATCCAGGTAAAAGTGTATTTAGCACAGATAAGGGGCCCATCCGCTACGACTGAATATTAGATTGGGGCAGTGTCTAGCCTGTCTTGGACATACTAAACAAGAAGTGTTGCACGTACGTAGGCACAGAACGCACATACTACGTACACATGTATGTATGTATGTATGTATGTATGTATGTATATATGTATGTATGTATGTATACTTGCATGTATGTGCATATATTTGACATTTCTAAATGCCATAAACGACGCGCCTCTTGTCTGTTGACCCTTTACTGAAAATAATAAAAATCGGCAATATTGTTACTTTTTGGTATTGTTGTGAACGACAATAATGTTTAACACAGGAGATACAGACTGCAGGTCCGCAAAAATGGCCCAGTAATTGACATAAACGATTCCAAGTAATGAGATCGTATTTTTCTCTGTCGCACTTACTTTGACCTGAATTGACTCTCTTGTTGGTTTTCTAAACTTCAAGAGAGACCGGAGATTTGACTCCCAACTTTTGAACTTCATGTCCGTAACTCTATACAAATGGCTACAGCTGCAACTGTTTGTGCTGAAGATTTGCCTAGAGTGAAACCCGTTAGAATGCACGGCTTATTATGCGACGGGCCATCCATAAGCGAGCTGGTCTGCTATGGCATTGATATGTGCGTTTTCTCACTTTTCGTGATCAAATGACAGCTGGGAAATTGTGAAAGATATCCTGCACTTTACCAATGATTTCCATTCATTGTCTCAGAAGCCTCCAAATTAGCATGTCCTATCAAGTGCAATCACATATACATTTTCTGACAAACTTGAGATGTACTTTTGGCTCCTTCCCAGTGGATCCAGACTCATGTTTGTAGTGAAATCTGTTGTATGAGCCACTTGTGTGAGAGGTCAGCTGCTGTTTGTGTCTTTGTAGTCAGATAATTTCTTTCTTTCTTTCTTTCTTTCTTTCTTTCTTTCTTTCTTTCTTTCTTTCTTTCTTTCTTTCTTTCTTTCTTTCTTTCTCTCTCTCTTCCTTCCTTCCTTCCTCCCTCCCTCCCTCCCCCTCCCTCCCTCCTTCTTTCTTTCTTTCTTTCTTTCTTTCTTTCTTTCTTTCTTCCTTCTTTCTTTCTTTCTTTCTTTCTTTCTTTGCTTGCGCCCTGTATTTCCTTACCAGCAGACTTGTCCCACATTTTATTTGAAGACGTAATTCATTGGTTTCTGCTGTAAGCGCATCCAAGGAACCACAAACAAAAGTGGTACAATTTTCATTTATGCTAATTAGGGGCACATGAAAAGTTTAAATGTTGAATATATCAAAAGTTGCTAGAGGTAGAGGTGTCGTTCCAACTTAAATTCACAGGCTTGTGGTGTGGGCGCATCGAATGAACCACAAATAAAAGTTTTAAAATATCGATTTACACCTATTTGGGTGACTTCAAAAATTTTAATGTTGATTATCGATCTGTCTTCAAAACTTTTATGCATATGTGCCATTCTGACCTCACATTTGAGATTTGTCCATAATCCACTTTGACCCGAGCTTAGTTTTTAGATGCCTCTAAAGCTAAAATCTCGGAACATTTTGTGGCCCTATCAGTGAAGCTGAAATAATGCAAATTAGGAACAACAATAGCAGACTTATACATACATAATACATAATACATACATACATACATACATACATACATACATACATACATACATACATACATACATACATACATGTCTGTGTACATCACTAGGGTTTGTTGTTTACATTCTTGTCAGATGTAACACTTTTATGCTACCATGCGATGACTATGTTGTTATCAGTCCATCCAATAGTGTCAACAGTGACCCATTAATGAATCAAAGTTCCAATAAAAAGTGTACCAGAAATAGCTACAGTTTCCAACCACATGCCCGAATCCTCTAATTTGTTTGCTGACACTTGGCATTCTGTCTTACCAAGAATTCTTTCTTCGGGTCTGGCATTGTCATTTTATCTGCAGACTTTTTCATATTGATCAGATATTAAATATAGCCAGTAAATTGACGTTTCATACACCACAATACTTGGCATGAAATAGGAAAAGACAAAATGCAAAACTTGGGATAAATTAAAACATTTTGAACAGCCAATATAATATATTACCTAAGGCAGAAGTTTTTTGATATTTGTACTGAAAACTGAACTCTAGAGAAAAGTAAAATATTAATCAAATACGTAGACGCCATATGCAAACTAAAGTCTTGGAACGCCAAGCGGCTAAAAACACACAGTTGAGCATTTCCGTTTTTGGAAATTAAGAAACTAGTTCCCAAAAGTTCGACGTTATAAAGCCTTATGATACATTCAAACTCCTTGGATACATTCATTATATTTATGCAAAATCAGCACGAACAGCCAACTCTGATTGTCGCTGAACATGATTAACACTGTAAAATACCTGTTACAGAGACTTGGTGTATATCATTACCATTATAAAAACGCTCTTTCAGCGTCTTGATGACCATTATTATTATTATTATTATTATTATTATTATTATTATTATTATTATTATTATTATTATTATTATTATTATTATTATTATTATTATTATGATGATGATAAAATCGGTCTTTTGGTGTCTCCATGAACATTATTACCATGATAAACACAGCTCTTTCAGCATCTTCATGACATTATTACCATGAATAAAATAGCTCTTTCTGCGTCACCACGCTACAAGTGGCATCATGTGATTTCAAGTTTCCCATATGTCAGAGCTCTCTCCCCTCAATACTGCATATTTTGGAAACAATCGACCTAATAATCAAAACGTTACTTTACAACTCTTTTAAGGGTATGAAGTGAAGCTAATAAACAGGTATATTACAACTTTTTAAACTGTATATATATGGTATTAACTCCAAACGAATTCGAATTTTCGCAAAAACGACAACTTCGCTCCTTACTTTATCACACTTTTCACTGCAGCATATATCTACGGCTTTATCTGAAGAGTCACTGTCAGCCAGCATTTAATCAATGCCGGCGAGCGGCATGTCCTAATTTTACAGCAATGAAACTGGGGGTTACACTCGTTATGTGTTACGCTTTCTATCCGGTCATCGGGGTCAAATTACACGTAATGTGTTACGCTTTCTATTCTGACCTCGGGGTCAGTTTGACTCTTTTGACATTCAGTGGATAAATCATGGTCGTATTGAGGTCTAATTTATAGTTTTTATCCACATATTAAATCCAATTCACAAATGGTTGCTCCTTTATTAAAAAAAATATAACGTGTTAGCAGAGGTCAAATGAATTGCAAATACCTAAATACAACTTGCCTGCACCAGTTACAAACGGTAAAATTGTGAGTTGCGTCTCCCACGAAGCCAGATGTAATTGTATTAAGAGTTAACGGGAAATAAACTCAATCAACATCGTAGTGGTCAAAGCGCTGGTTGATGGCTATAAAAATAAACCCTTTTTTCTTACATGAACTGCGAAAGAAGTCAATTCAATGAAAAATTTGTTAAACATACCTTTAAATAGTCCCGGTACAAGTTTGTAGACAATACTTTGCAGTGCCTTATCTGGTCTGTGTACAGAAAAGAACAATCAGCCAATAACAGTAATTTGAAAACAATTCTTCTATGCAATATATGGAAAAATTTGGTAGGACTTGTAGGATGTCATAGTGATATTTTGTAAAAAAATTTATGGATAGATAAACGTACGGATGGATGGAAGGATCAATATATGGCGGATAGATGGACAGAAAGATTAGAAAGGGTAGATGACCAGAATAAACAGGAGACATGCATATTAATTTCCCGCCCCAACTGCATACCTGATTGCCTAGTCTGGCTTGGTGAGATATGGCGAGATACGGGTCGGTGCCTGTGAGGATAAGCGGGATATTACTGATATTTTGGAAATACAGAATACTTATTAACAGCAGATGGAAAATTTTCTTATATATGGCTCGGGAAGTACTAGGAAAATACCAGTTTGGTATTTGTGAACTTAAATTCCCCCAAAATGCTAATTTTGTGAGAAATGAGCATATAGCCTGTCTGTAACAGTGATGCGACCCGCACGTCCCCCATGATCGCCAGGCGTCAAACCCGTGCTTTGTGGCGGCAAATTAATGTGCATACTCCGTATTGACAGGTAGTCAAGCAAGCGGACAGTCAGTAAGATAGATAGAAAGACATACAGACAAACTTAAAGGTTTAGATGGACGGACAGACAGACAGACTAAACGGCCAACCGACTGCGCAACGGACAGAGAGACAGCTGGCTAGCTAGCTAGATAAATAGATAGATAGGTAGATAGATAGACATACAGATGGACAGACAGAAAGGTGTTAGGTAGGTTGGTAGGAAGAAAATGAAGCATATGCAACATTTATCAACGTAGAAATAAAGTTACCTGAAAATGTTAACTAGATAAAATATCATAGGCCTAGTTATGTCTCTGTGCCAAGACAGACATTCTGTTTTTCCTAGATTTCTTTCTTTGTATCTTTCTTTCTTTCTTTCTTTCTTTCTTTCTTTCTTTCTTTCTTTCTTTCTTTCTTTCTTTCTTTCTTTCTTTCTTCTCCTTCCTCTCTTTTTAAGTTTCATCCAGCCATAACTGTGTCAAGTTTCATCCATTTTTAATCATATTGGACTCAATTTGTAGGTACTGCAACCCTGCATATTTTGTAATTAACATGTAACCTCTAAAAGTCAAAGGTCAATGTCATTTGGACTTTGAAACTTTCATCTAGCCATAACTTGGTCAATTATCATCCAATTTTAATCATGTTGAACTCAACATGTACTTATTGCAACACTGCACATTTTTGTAATTTAAATGTAAACTCGAAAAGTCAAAGGTCAGGGTCATTTGGACCTTTCAAATTTTCATCTGGCCATAACTTGGTCAATTTTAATCTGATATGGTTCATGTCGGGATGAAATTTAGATATTGTAACACTCTGCATTTGTGTAATTTATATGTGACTTCTAAAGGTCAATGTCTAGGTCATTTGGGCCTTTCAAATTTTCATCTTCATCTATCCGCGACTTGGTCAATTTTAATCCAATTTTAGTCATGTTGGGCTCAAATTGTAGGTATTGCAACACAGCACATTTTTTGAATTTAGATGGAACCTCTAGAGGTCAAAGGTCAAAGTCATTTGGACCTTTGAAATTTATATTTAGCCATATTTACAACTTTTGAAGGCACACAGATTTGCTTCGAAGCAAATCTTTTCTAGTTCTGTCAGATGATTTTGCTAAATAGTCAACTAATGTTTTCACATATTATGCAGTTTGCTCCTGTGTACCTCACAGTACTATATTGTGTGTGTATTAACTTCTGTAACGTAAGACTAAACAGCTAAACACAGTGAGAAGTGGGCGACCAAATGGACTACTGCTAGTGTATTTGATGAAATGTTGTGGAAAACTAGAGGACTGTGACAGTGCTGTGCTCAGCTAACCTTGGATACGAAGACTGAAATGGTCCTGTAACCTTCGTTTTGGAGTAGATTTTTATGATTTTATCAAAAATGAACAAAAACTTTATAAAACTCTGGAAATCCTTGAAGCATGACAACTAAAACATGCACGATAGAGACCCACACAAGTACATCCTGACCAATTTTGTATTGAATCTGGTTCACAGTTTTGGAAAAGTCAAAAATGTGAATTACTGTTGCAATCCCGGTAGACTTACATGGCAATCAGCAGAACTGCAGGCATCAACCGCCAAGTTTCCGCATTGAAAAATTCGTAAAAAATCGGGGATTTTGACAATTATCACCTGGTACAAATCTTAGTTTAATCCTCCAACAAGCTACATTCTCACCAAGGTTCAAAACAATCTCAGTAATACTTTTGGAGAAGAAGTCAAAAATAGCTTTATGGCACAAAGATTCATAAAAAAGTGTCCCTACGCAATTTCAAAATAATTGGCTAATCGATTTCCAAGAAGACTATTGTTAAATCATTTGCAAAAAATGTACTAAAAAATTATATAAAAAAATCAAATAAACACTGGAACATGCCAATGTTAACAGATTTGGTAGAGACCCACCCAAGGTATATTGTTGCTACCTAGTTTGAAGTGGACATCATTCACGGTTTGGGAGAAGCCGAAAATGTGAATTGTGAAAAGGCAGAACATCCTATAGGATCAGCGAAAAACTTCTAGCTTTGTGAAGATGCCACTTTCTCCGCAACGCACGTGCAAAGCGGAAAACATGCAAATAGTTTTTTAAGAAACCTACCGCAGGTTAAGGTGTGGCTTCGTCTTGTGAACCTGTACATCACATATAGGACAATACTTGCTGCTCCCCAGGTAACGGACAATGCACGTTCGACAGACTGAAACATATGCCACCAAAAATTACTAATACTTTATTTTTTGGTCCATGGTATAATCCAATTGTGATCAGACAAGCAATACATCAAATTACCTGTCTTTGTTTTTAAGATGAACAACCGTCGTGTGCAAATATTATTGTATTCAATATGTATATGTCTACAGATACATTAGGCATGCACAGTAGATATAAAATCTTACGTAAATATACGTACGATGTATGTAATCATATATTATATATGTAAATTCATAATATGCTTGACTAAAATATGAGTGTACAATACACTTGTGATCGTGGCAATAATCCAATAATGATTTCTAATTTTTTATGGCTGGCACGTGTACTGCAACCATATCAATCAATCAATCAATCAATCAATCAATCAATCAATCAATCAATCAATCAATATATATATATATGCATCGATGTGTTTGTGTGTGTTGTACATTAATCACGTATCATCTGCATACAGTTGTGCTTTTCAAGCTGCATTCCCTTTGTAGTGCCAGTGGTATGCTTGTAGGGATGATGTTCCGTCTTTTCATATGCTGCTCCAGAAAAGTGCATGGGATTAAACGCAGTGACAATGGTATTTGAAGAGCATTAAATGACATCATATACACCAATGAGTTGACAGTAACGTGGGGCACTATCCTGCGCTATTTAACTTAGAGGCACTCACGGGAGGAGTTTTTCCAACAGACGTAACTTGCGACTAAGAATGAACGGACTGGTATATGTAAATACAATATATTATCTCTTTTAATTTTTGATTAGCGCTTGTGCAGTAAAGCGCAGGGCCTGGAATATATATATATATATATATATATATATATATATATATATATATATATATATATATATATATATATATATATACATATATATGTACATATATATACATATATATATATTAATATATATATATATACATATATATACTCACAGTGACAATCACTCCACTGTGGTCTGTCCATCGACAATCGAGTTATATAGCAGAGTAAAGATGGACGTTGCCATGCTCATTTCCTTATTTTCTTCCAGACATATTAGACCAACAAATATTTTGTTATACTTTTAGAATAAGATCATGTTATCGTAGCTTTTATCAGCTGTATAAAATGTTTTGACTGGAATTAAAAAGTGAAACTCACGTTAAGAAATATATGTTAAGTATGGAGGATCTGACCATAGAGACTCGAGTAATCTCTGTCTACATGGCAAAAAACCCCGAAAAATTTACCCTCCCCCCCGTGGTTTTATGGTACCTCCAGATTCTGCAGGACGTCTACCACAATGGCATCAATGCCTTTTCTGTTCGATTGAGGCACTTTTCGCCATAAAGCAATCTTTTCCCTCGTGATTGCGAGCCAATAAAAGCATTTTTATATGATGATTATATAATTTAACATAAACATTCATGTCTGGGCAGTTGAGTGACCAGAAAGCACCATCACGTTAAGAATAGTTTTTCCTTCATGAATATGTTTCCATATATGTATGGATTGGATTTAATTGAATTGAATAATGCACGGCATAACATATGGCTTTCCATTTTGTTCTGTCAGAGTCAAAGGATTAATGATTGTAGACTCCCACTATTATGGTGCCTGGTAAATAGTTTATGTTGCCAACTATTATCCCGCTAAACGTCTGGATGCACCATTTTTCTACATGATGCATCCTGCCATCTCGAGGATCAAAGTTGCTGACTTTTAAATGTGTCGGGGTCCTCTGAATAACTTCCATTCAAATATCGTATAAAAATATGGGCCGTTTCCCTGTTGTTCGCAAGAGGAAATGTAAAGCAGGCGACATTTAGAATGCGCTACTTTTGGTTATTTTACTTACAAGAATGCAAACACTCGATGATGGTCGTGGCATCGATGAGGTAGCCCCCACACAACACACATAACAAGTGTGGGTTCAAGTCAGTCATCTGAAGGCGGGTAGCTTTGTGCATCTGCAAAGCAATAAATAAAGCTATATCATGTTGCATCAGAATGCTTCGGCGGAATCCAGCCAAGTATTTTACTTGTGTATACTTTTCTGGGCGACCCTCAGAAATAAAGCTTCCAGATAAAAAAAAAACAAACTGATCATTTACAATTAAATGAAAAATAAAAAAACTGAGTTAGATATCAACAATATTTTCGCTCTTGTGAGTTCAGTATTTCAAAGATTTGCCTGACGACAAATTCATTAAAAATATAAAATTTACAGGCGCATGAGAAATTAGGAGTCCCTAGAAGTGTTCCTGTCAATTTGGCTAACGGTTTTGGAGAAGTCGAAAATGTGAATCAACATTAGAATGCTCATCGACTTACATAGTATTCAAAAGGAAAGGTGCATTTATCGATAAGTACCCGAATTGTAAAAAATCGTTAAAAATCACGAATCCACAGCATTGCCACCTAGTGAATACCTTTACTTGATCCTTTCACAAGGAACATATCCACCAAGTTTCAGCTTCATCTGAGTGATGGTTCTGGAGAAGAAGTCGAAAAAAATCATAAAAAAATAGAGTGTTCCTATGTGATATCAAAGCAATTGGGTGAGCGGTTCCGGAGAAGATTTTTTAAGATTTGCCCCAAAAAGAACCAAACAACGCCCCCCCCCCCAAAAAAAATCCTTAAAAAATCCAAAAATCACCGGAGCATGAACGTTTGAACAACTTGGTAGAGACCCACCCAAGGTACATTGCCATCAAGTTTGAAGTGAATCTGGCTGACGGTTTTGAAGTCGATTGTTGACGACGGACGAGGGTCCATAAGATAGGCTCATCTACTGACAAATCAGCAGACCTAAAATGGGATGATTTTAAGAAAGTGTTCAGAGACACGTATGTTGACATAAACATTTTTAAAAATCCAGTCTTATTGGCCGAAACTGAACTTTTCAACAAAATGGAACTGGTAAAGCTGGAAGAGTACCACGCCCTTTTACTGGAAAATGGTGACCGACTAAAGAGGGACGACAGAGATATAATAATACAGTTGATAGATGGTTTACCACAGCAACTAGCATTCGTCGCAAAGGCAAGTAAACCCACACATCTGCAGTTAGCTCTCTGGAGTAGCAAGCATGGGGAAAGCTATGGCTATCGTGCAGAAGTACCAGGGGGAATAGTGACCGTCGTCTCCACTTTACCTGTCCCCATATTACCAGATGAGAGCACCAAAGGGGAAATCAAGGCCGTGAGGGAGCAGGTGCCAGTCTTGGCATACCAAGATTGATCAGGGGAACCAGAGACCTACGCGCCGTCAACAACGGCGTGGGCCACACCAGGGACGACAGCAACAACCAGCCGATGGCAAACATATTGTATTTTACTTGTGGTGTTAAAGCACATATTTCTCCAGATTGCAACTTTAATAACACATGAATATACCTGCAAGCTCAACGACCTAACTGTGGTCCCAGTGAGTGGGTTCACCCCGCTTTAGCCTGTCAAACACTGGCTAGATAGGGAAACTAGAACTGCCCTGAGAGAGATCTACCGACGCCCTCCTTCGGGACTGACTCTGACAAGTGCGTCAGCCATGTGCATTTAAATGATCAATTTAGTGACTCAAATTTTCAGGATAACTCGTAATCTATGGCAGAAAATGTAAACAAAAGTCTATATTCTGCTTTCCCATTTTTGCCAGTAAAATGGGAAGTACCACTGGCAGCATGAATAGATACTGGTGCCAGTGTCAGTTTAATATCGACAGAGGTGTTTGAAAGATTACCTAGTTGTGCTAAGAGTGCTGTAACCCCAGATGTTGAAGGTCATACCTTGATATTGGCTAACAATCAAGAAGTAACAATTAGAGGTATATCTGATGTGACACTAGAGTCAATATACGTGATGCATAAGGTTGCCATGTACGTGCTCGATCAGTTATCACAACCAATTATTGTTGGTACCAGGTATCTGCAAGAACATGGTTTCATTATTAACTTTGGTAAACACAAGTTAATTACAACAAAAAGCAAAGTAAAGGCAAGTAAAACCATCGTGCTATCTCCACATTCTGAGACCATTATAATGGTGAAGCTCACCACCCACATGCCAGTTGGTGTGTCTGGCATGTGTATTCCTGCAAAACCTATCATGAATGGTGTTAAATATTTGCAGCCAAATGTGTTGCAAAGGTGAACTTGGATTGTATGGTACCAATCAAAGTATTGAACCCAACCGGGCCTGTAGTCATAAACAAGCATACATTGTTGGCGGGATTCACTGTCCTGGATGAAAGTTATAATCTCGTCTCCCTTCCGACCAAGTCAAATCCTTGTGTGACACTGAAACCCAAGCCAACTTTCTTTCTCTAAATTAGTATTCAATCCTGAACAAAAGGGGAGTTTGAAGAAATATTGAATGGATTTGAAGTCCTATTCATAGCTGAAGAAAAGCCCTTCATTGGTTTAACACATTTGGCGAAACACAAAATTGTTTTAAAGCCAAATGCTGTAGCAAAACATCAGATACCATATCGATTGCCCCCAGATAAACGTTAAGTACTGAGGGATCAACTTGATGAACTTATGAGACAAGATATCATTGCCCCAGTTGATGACGATGCTGAAAAACCAACTACTAGTCCAATTGTAGTTGTAACCAAAAGGGTTAACAAGCCAATCGAGCCGGGTACCAAGGCGCACAGTCTACCAATGTACAGGTTTTGTACTGATTTTAGACACATGAATTCACAAATTCAAGATTTTTGTAATCAAATTCCAGATTTGCAAGAACTCACTGAGTCCCCAGGGGACCAAGATCGCAATACAATCAGCGGGTTAGATCTGGGCCATGCATTCTTCCAGTGTGAATTAGACAAAAACATAAAACAGTACACTGCCTTTAACACGTATTTTGGTACATGTAAATATCACCGGTTACCTATGGGCTTAAAGGCCAGTCCTTCCACCATGCAATTATTAATGGACAAAGTGTTTCTTACTGGACGTTTTGTCCTATATGAATGATGCCTTAATAACGCCATTTGATCATTTGAAACACATCAGTGACCGTAAAGAATTTTCATGAGTTTAAGGGCAGCTGGATTGAAACTAAAACCAAGTAAATGTGTCTTTGTTACCGACAGCTGTATATTCTTCAGGCACAAAATCAGTAAAGATGGTATATCCCCTCCGGAGGATAGGGTGGATGCACTGACCAACTTTTCCGCCCCCTGAAATATAGAAGGGGTCAGGCAGTTGCTTAGGGCATTAAACTGGTTGCATAAGTTCATTCCAAATTTTAACCTGGTAGCTGCACCCATCAGAAAGATGCTCAGGGGGAAGTGTCGAATTCTGCTGGGGGGAGGAACAGCAAAGTGATTTGGATGAATTGAAAACCTTACTCATCAAATCACCTGTTTTGGTTTTCCCCAGGTCTCCCATTTTATCTGTCAGTAGATACTTCATGAAGGGCAATAAGATATTTACTACTCCAAAAATTACCTGTTGAACAGTCTCCAGGTGTGTCAGAAAAAGAGAGAATTAGAGTCATAAGGTTTGGCTCCAAAGCTTTATCCAATTGGCAGCACAGTTATGGACCCACTGAGCTTGAATTGTTAGGCTCTGTAACAAGTCTATTGGATTCTTCTTCCTTTATTCGAGGTCACCATTGCATTATGCAGTTTGACCACCAGGCTCTCAAATCTTTCTTTAAAAAAAAGTTGAGAGGAGCTATTTATGAACGCTGAATAGCCATATTGCAGCAGTTTTCATTTGAAATTACTTGGAAGCCATCAAGTGAAATGGTGGTCTGTGATTAGTTGAGTAGAGGAGAACCTCACCCAAAGAGGGTTACTATTGCGAGCCCTACGGATGATGACATATATTTTCCACATGTCCCAGAGGACAACATAAGGAAAATACCTCTCCCTGGTGGCCATGATTTGGCCAAGAACACGGAGGCAGAAAAAGGTCAAGCAGTTTTGGGGCAGGTCACACAAGTTGGCTAGGTCAGCACTCGGATGGTTGGGTCAGAGGTCAAGCATAGTGAGGAACATGATGAGGGGGCGGGCATTGAAGATTATAACAGTGTTTATGATGCAGATAGTGAATCAACAGGTGACAGTGACAGCGAGAGCCATTTTGTGGCTACGTTTAGGAAAGGGAGGAAAAAAACTAAAAAACAACACGATTTCATCCAGTCCTATCAGGAAGTAAATAACCAACAAAGTGATGATGAATATTTCACTGCTGATGAGGCAGAAGATTTGACTTTTTTACCCAAAGTACTTGCTACACTGGGTGATGGTTTACCTCGAGAGAATCCAAACTTATCACAGGCGTCTATAGACTCTGTCCGCAAAATAGTGACAGGCTGACAGTATCAGAACCCAATAATATACTAGATAAATGTGGCGTAAGTAAAGCAAAATTGTATGATATACAAACACAGGACAATTACTTTGCCTCCATTATAAAATATTTAGAATCCAATGATTTGCCTTACTGTCAGAAAGAGTCAAGGAAAATAATTTTGAAGGCTGCTGAATATGTAATACTAGATGGCCTACTGTTCCATTATAAGGTGGCCAAGTCTCAAAGGGTTGTACCACAATTGCTAATAAAGCAGATACTGTAATAATATCATGACAACGCTTTAGTGGAAGGCCATGCGGCGCATACACTCCACCTTTGATAAGCTGAAAGAACATTTTTCTGCTCACAAATGTCCCAAATAGGTCTGACTATGTAAAATTGTGTGATGAATGCCAGAAACGCAAAGCTATCAAAGCATGTAAAAAGGTTGCGATTGTTGCATATCTCACCCTATCTGGTCTGTTTAAACTTTGGGAGATAGACCTATATGGTCCATTGCCTATAACACCTCAAGGATATTCGTATGTCTTAACCTGCATATATATGTATGTTTTCCAAATTGTAAGTGACTACCCCAATAAGAAACAAGGATGCTGCTAGCGTTCTAACTGCAATGTAACAGCATTGTGTCAGTTTATGTGCATCTATGGAGTGGGGACATTCTTATGTGGCTATGGTGGTGAATGTACAGTCAGATTATCACAGGTGGTGTGTAGATTATTAGCTTTAAACTTTGAGTCTACTCTCAGCTTCCAACACTTTTATTTAGGAGCTGTAGAGAGAACACACAGAATCTTAGCCAAACACTTGACTTGCTACATGCATCCAGCTCCTAAAAAACGGTCTGAAATGCTACTTTACATGTGTTTTCAATGAACAACTCTGTGAATTCAACTGTGGGATATTCTACACATGAAAGTGTATTTGGGCAAATACCAGAGTTTCCCTTTTCTATCACAAGGGAAGGTATCACTGATTCTAATGCTCTTCCCGATGACATACCTACATTCATCAAGGACCAAGCAGAAAAAGTTCAGTTGATTAGGCATCATGGTCGTCAAAATGTTAACAAAAGTCAACAAAATATGTTGAGCAGGGTACACGCATCCGAAAATCCCCTGTCCTTTAAAGATGGTGATTACGTGTATACGTTACATGACAAAACCAGACAGGGAGCTAAATTGCAGTATAGATACACAGGGCTGTCTACAGTTGAGAAAGTTCTCAGCAAACATAGGGATATATTGAGGACTCTACCACGGGCCATATGGTTACACGTTCTGTTCGTGTAAATCGACGGCTGATGGCCTATATCAGACAGCCTAATCCAGTAAATCCATTTCACATTAACCAGGTTGTGCCACTGGGAATGTTACTGATCGGGTGCTAGGTGGGGAATCTAGCACCCCTGTTAAAAATGACCCCCAACATAAACCTGGCTAGCGTACAGAAGAACCCTGACAAAAAGAAACCAGACGGGTGTCCACACATCACAGACGCCCGCTAGATAGGTTTGGTATCCCAGTTAATCTGGAGAATATTATTAGTAGGGCTGAGGCTCACCCTAGTTCTAGAGAGTACCATAAAAAAGAGCGTGTTTCAGGTCAGAGACAAATGGGAGGTCAGACAAGTATTTAGTGCAAATCAGGAGTGAACCATCACATGAAGCCTTTTGGGTGAAAACAAACAGCATTGATTACAAGGCAATGAAGGCCAATGATCAAAACCCACCACCCATGCTACCTTAATAAGTATTACATGTTTAATAAACATGGTTGTTGTGTATTAAAATTTTAGGAAGTTGGGCAGACAGGGACTACCAACCTCCAAGGGTATACTCAAAATATATGTTTTGCCTGATCTGAAATGTGTGTTAACATGTTATTTGATAACTATGTGGTGCATTCAAGAGTATTTTAGCATGTTGAGGTAGTTATTAATTTTGAATTGCAGTTCTATGGAGCCCAGTGCAGATATTTTCTGCATGTTAAAGGCGGTCTTTGAAAAGAGTGTATCATGATCTAGACTGATGTTTATATACTATATGTTTGTCCGAAATGGTATGACCAATGCATTTAATGCTCATTTCAACACACATGACTTTCAAGTATCATGGTGTCATTGCTAAAGTTGGTGGTCGAAGGAAGATACATGTGTATCTGTGTGTATATGATATGCGAGCATTGATGATAATTGTGCACTTTCTTGAATTGTATTTCAACTTGATATTGAATACATTATTTTTAGCATGAAATGGCCTGGTAATGTGTTGCTGTCTGGTAGTTGCAGTATATTGTAACTGACACGTGTATTGCAACCATTGTTATGATTTGTAATTGAATTATAGGTATCATATCTGTACCTGTAAGATACGAGTCTATGCTGGGGGTTTATGCAAGCTGAACTTTACGTGTGCTATCTTCCTGAACGAATAGAGACATGGTAAACACGTGGTGTTGTTTATGTCTTGTGCTGGGCCCAGTAGCCCTAATTTTACGATGGTGTGTGACATGGTGCCCATATGCTGATATAATGCCCGTGGCGGGCTGAAGTCTACGACCAAATTGAGTGAGACTAAATGGGTTTATTCCTTAGACTTTTGTATCACTTGTTTGTAATCCACCAGAAAATACCCATCAGTAAGTGTAATGTATCATGATTTAGTGGCGACATAGGTGTCAACGGTCACTGCTGGTCCTTTTCAGAAGGGTTTGGATTTACAAAAAATGCATAGAAATTGGTAGGTTTCATTTCAGTTTTGGGCTTGCAAATATCATCTATTTTTTGGGACTTTGAAAGGTTCTTAAGTTAGGAAGTAGTTCTTGTTAAATATTACCAGCTGATGGACATATATTCTTTGCCAGAATGGTCTTACTAGTTCATGAAGTGTTTGAAATGGCACGTAATTAATTTACCAAGCTCTCTGCACTATTAAAATGATGTGAAAAGGCCAAGCATTGCGATATTATATTTCTCAATATTAGTGGTAATTGGGACATGTAGTGATGATTTTATAATTGTATATCTGGAGTCCATATTACTGCTGTAATCCTGATATGGCTCATTGACTTTAAAATGATAAGGAGGATCTGCTATGAAGGTGAGGCCTTGGGGAATGATTTGCTTGTTACCTCTCAGCCTCTCAATGATCATCCTTCGAGTACCGAGTATGAACACGGATTCACAATGAAAATACTTTAAGTTGGTTTTAACGGCCAAGCAGGTGCATAATAGAAAGGTACCGCGGTTTAACACATTTTAGTAATCTGCAAGAATTCAAAATTGCTGTACTACAATTCCTTTTTGGGGGGGGGGGAGGAAGGTGTTGTATATCTGGGTAATGGTCAGTAAAATGTTTGCTATCACAAATTTTAACGTACGGTGTAAGGACCCTGCAATTCACACCCGTCCCCCTTGTTTTTCACTGTACATTGTGTATTACAAGCAGACTTTGCTGCCCCAACTCACTCATCAACATTGACATGCAAGTAAGGGTATTTCGCGGCATTGGTCTTTCTTTTAGCTATAACAGTGTCTTGGCATGCAAAAGTCACTTTCTAAGGTCACATAATTGTAGGATTTACTGTTTTAAACGTGATCTATTTTTCTAAATGTGAAACTTTAGGAGATATTGCAAAAAAAACAAGACGTAGTAAGCAGTGCTAGAAGCAGCAGCCGAAAGGCATACTGGATACCGCCCCCCCCCGCAATATGTGAATACATTGTGCCTCAATATTTTCCATTACCTTCTGCTCAGATAAAAAAAATGTTGCTTTTAAACAGACATGTCATTTGCATTTTACCTTCAAAATGGAAGGAAAATACACATACCCTCATGTTCCCTCCGAATGCTGGAACAAAGTGGATATTAATAAATGAGTCAAGAGCAATAAAGTATCCGTATTTGTTAGCTTGTATAAAGAAACCTGATGTGACCTTGGCCTATATAGCTCAAGGTCATTGTTGCTTCATGACACACCCTTTAGTGATAAACAACCCTTTAGTGATAACAATAACCATAACCCCCCTCCATAAAGGACTTAGAGATCATTATGTCTACAGGTCTACCGACAGATGCGTGTTGTGACCTTGACCTACATAGCTCAAGGTCACTGTTGCTCCATGACACACGTCACAGGGTAGACTTTAGTACTCTTAATGCACATCTTTTCTCCCGCAGATTACTTGAGCGACAAAACTGTTCTTGCGGCTACCGATCAGAAACAACTTTCCTTTCTTGATGCAGTGTCCACATTTCGCAAACTTCAGGTGAACATTTTTGGCAAGGGTCAACGAACTTCCTATTTCCGAAAATTCTGACATTAATTTCAGTCAACTCCGTTATGCAGATAAAGTACACCTGTCCTTGTTTGGATATGACCTAATTTCTTATAGCGTTAATTGTAATATGATGGAAGCAACCATGCATTTCATAGGAGACACACAAAGGTTTGACAGGTTTTTATAATCTAAAACAGGTGTTACTGAGTAGCTTTTGATTATTCTGTTCAAGATACATACTATGCATTATATTATATTGTTATTTACCTCATGTGGTCTTTTATTTACTTTTCTTTTGCTTACATTATTTCCATTTGTTTACTTTCCTCTTTTATTGACTCGTATCATTTACATTGTATTCATTGTACGATCCAATTGTATATACTCGAGAAGAAAAATCTGTATTAGCCTCTTAGCTATTTTTTTATCCTCTTTAAAGAAATTAAAGTATATCATTTTTATTATCAAGTCAAAAATATGAATTAGCATTAAAATGCCCATTGACTTACATAGTAATCAATAGAAAAGGTGCATTTACCGATAAGTACCCAAATTGAAAAAAAATAAATTGTTAAAAATCACGAATTCATAGCAGTGCCACCTGGTGAACAACTTTGTTTGACCCTACCACAAGGAACAATCCACAACGTTTTAGCTTAATCTGAGTAACAGTTCTGGAGAAGAAGTCGAAAATAGCAAAAACACACCAAAAAAATCATAGAAAATAGAAAAAATAGCAGCGACATCTGGTGAACAAATTAAGCACCAGAAGTCCCTGGGAGTGTTCCTGTGTGGCATCAAAGCAATTGGGTGAGCAGTTTCAGAAACTTTTTAAGATTTGTCCCAAAATGCACAAAAAGAAAAAAATCCAAAAATTACAAGAGCGTGACCATTTGAACAAACTTGGTAGAGACCCGCCCAAGGTACATTGCCACCAAGTTTGAAGTGAATCTGGCTGACCGTTTTTGAGTAAAAGTCGATTGTTGACGACGGACTACGGACGAAGGACCATAAAATAAGCTCAGCTACTGACAAATCAGCTGCGCTAAAAAAGTGCACTTTTGTTGTTGTTGTTGTTGTTGTTGTTGTTGTTGTTGTTGTTGTTTATTGTTTGTTGCCTGATTGTAAATGAAAATGGAAGAATGGTATTGACCCTTCTTATAATAACTTTGTAAGGGTTGGTATAAAAGGGCTGTGTACCCCTACAGCTGCACTTGTTCGGAAGAAAAACAACCACGTATGCCTATGGTATGACCGTGGTATGACTGGACCAACTTTTACTATATGTAACATGTCTACGAGGAAATAAATGGGCGGCTGTATAGACACAAATATGGCACTGCAGCCTCAAGCATCATATATCTGCCAAGCGAAGTAATGAGCTAATACATATTACATCATCACTAGGAGATTCCCCATATTATTCCTGTTACACTCAGGCCTGTATACATTGCGTGGTGGTCTCAATATGGAGATTCCACGGTATGTTGTTATTACTATGATTGTTGCACAAATACAAAGAGAGAGAGAGAGAGAGAGAGAGAGAGAGAGAGAGAGAGAGAGAGGAGAGAGGGAGGGAGATGGAGAGGGAGAGGAAGGAAGGGAGAGACAGGGACGGAGGGAGGGAGGGAGAGACGGGGGAGGGAGAGACGGAGGGAGGGAGAGAGGGAGCGGGAGGGAGGGAGGGAGGGGGGGAGAGAACTGTCATTTTGATAAGAGCAGATTTATAAACGTTACCTCCCTGAAAAGTTACTGTGTAAAGGTGTGTGAAAAATATACATTTCTTCCCCAAAATTCCAAGTGTCATGTGTAAAAGCTGAGTGAAGATTGCAAAGCAGAAATTGAGGGCTTGAAGGTATATTATTATGTCATCTTATTTAAAATATTGTTTATTGTGACTTTTATGTACTTTTAATCAAGACTGCCGGCTTGTGGTGTATTTCGGTGGTTTTCAAGAACATTTTGATTGAATCTCTTGAGTAATTGTACTTTCAGTGGTAAAGTGGGTTTGATAGGTGTGTTTGGACCCTGAAACGGAATGGATGGAGGGCGTATTTCTTGTCACTATACGGGAACATTATTCGAAGGGAAAATACATTTATTATTGCCGATCATGACACTTTGTCATTATGTACTCACAAGTACTAAGCTTCACAATAATCCAATTATAATGAAAGCGTTTGAATACTTCACATCTTCATCGAGGGAGTACTCATTTCTCGAGCGTCATTCCAATGGAATATTTATAGTAATTAAGATATTACAGATGAAAAGACAACTGACTGTGTGCCACTCCCGGTCTGGAACTCCCAACCTCACTTATTTTTCCTGTGTGTTCCATGTTATTATAATCATGAGTGCAATTCCTTCACGAGAACCTTGTGCACTTTTGTTGCTATACAATCTGGGTTACAGCCCATCGGTTTTGCACATACGGCAACATTTTAAATCGAGAAAAAAAGGTTTACTACTTGAATGGGGTTGATTTAAACCGGAACCTCCTCAATCTACTTCATCCAAAAGGCACGCACAAGGTCATCATAATCTTCCAGATGAATGATACACATTCCAGAACTGTACGCTTGAAATCATAGCGCACAGACAACGTATTTATGTACTATGTGCGCTTTTGAATTTGAAAGGTGAGTTATGTGTTGGTTTCTTTAACATAAATCTGTGTTCTGTGACAAGCTTAAGAGCGATAAGCTAACGCACACAGAAAACGCGCATGTTTAATACACCAGCCCGTGACCTACAACTGAATGCAAATACAAAGTATCGGTGCAGAAGCTTTATATACTAGACTTGAACGTACGCTGAGAAAACTTCAGCTGATTTTTTACCCTATACCATTAGTAATTCAACTTGTTGCTTCTGCTACAGCCGTTTAACAAACAAAGAATGCCCATTGCTTGAGTCACGCTTTAACGTGCTGCAAAATTTCAAAGAGATTTTTTAACATCTACTAGGCTTATTCTTATTGTAAGTAAATAGAAATATGCACTTTGCAAGTCTCTTGTGACTTACACAAACAAAGCGCTACATTATGAATTGCCACTTTTATCTATTTGGGGTAAGAACTCTCCCCCTGACATGCCAGTGTCTTTTATTATATCACCCACGATAGTATTTCTTTAGACTCCTGAACGGGAACTTGCCGACCTACCAAGTCAGTGATATTCAAACTTGTGCAAATTCCCTTGCCAAAAAAAAAAAAAAAAAAAAGTTTTATAGCATTTAAGCAGCAGTTATTCCCGCCCTGTATCCTTACTAAAACATCAAATCATATAGATTAACATTTAGCAGGCGTACCAGCTATTAGCTGGCCTGATGAATCCCTTTCAGGAACTTGGAAACATCCTCCATCCACCCTATGCCATATTTTGACCCACTTGATGTTCCTTTGCTTTATGAGTATAGGGTCACATACTCTTCTCGTTTCTTAGAACTGGACTGTCACAGGAGACCCGTGAGAGTCCACCGCTAAAGTCGTCCGATATTCCATCATGATCTGGCCCTAACAGAGGACTATCATCACGTGCAACGCCAAAGCCCGTGTTCAAACAGTTTTCGAGTTATTAAATGGTCAATAAAATTGAAAGTAGGCATGATGTTGAAATGAGATCAAGGTCATCCATAATCAGTCTTACCCTGACGTTTATAGATGACATTCGTCGTTTGCTGCATGAAAGTCCCGCATTATTAGCGGCATAATATAGTGCACGAGGTGTCCTTAAATAGTAATATTCCTTAAAGTAGCCCTACGACCCAGCTTAAGTAGTTGTTAAGTTATCCAGTGAACGGTACGATTCGAGGTCATGTGACCTTTGGAATCTACGAAAAGTCGCTTATACGCTTTCTCGATCTCACCCTCACAGAGGATCATTCATCAGACGCCAAATTAGAAAAAGTTTAACGTTTTGAATCATATCAAATAGTTTTCATTTTACAGTACTTAGAAGCTGAAATTTTGAAAAACGTCACTTTGAACCGACATATTGGCAGTCAAACCTAAAATACAAGTGCAATTAACTTTATCAAAAAATTCAAGAACAGCATCTTTGGAAAACATATTCAACTTCACATTGGTAGATGAAGATGAATATTGATGTTTTGGTAACTCTTTATCTCTTTGCTGTAATTGTTGGGTTAGAATTTAAGAATATGGGTAAGTTTTTTCTGGACTATTGGATCGAAAATTTTTTTTCTAATAGCTGTCACCAAATTTAGTCTCTCAAATCAAATATGCTTGTGTAAAAATGTTAAAGATAATCGACAGCGACGAAATTATTTCCAGGAGAACTTCTTTGTTAAAATAGATAAAAGATCTAGTGAATAGAACAATTTCATTTTTTTGTTTTGTTTTATATGACTCCACACATTTTTTTTCAAATCAGAAAAGCTACGTCTTTCAAATTGAGTGGATTTGTGTTTTTCATTGAAAACTGGGGGCCTTACCAGCATCACCTTAAGTAAAGCTGTGACCTTGATAATTCAATGAAAGACCTTCAATCAATTTAATCCAACGTAGCACTGATAACATATTATCATCATCGCCACTTTCAAAGATCTGGCTCAAAGAAAACTTCAGTCATCACTTTCGAACTGAAATCGTTAAAATGACCCTGTAAATTGACCCTGGAAGTACGTCAAAACTTGAGCCTCCAAGATATTTTCAAGTATCATTTCAAAACAAGCGGTCTGAGGATTTGAGAGGAGAGACTTTTTTTTAGGATTTGCTCTAAAAATGAATCAAAATAACAATTACCATAAGGGAAAAAATGGAGCGTATCCTACTGAATAAATCTAATGGAGAACTACCTACGAGAAATCCTGCTAAGTTTAAAGAAGCTACGTCTACGGTTTTGCAAAAATTTACGTATAAATGCATTTGCAATTGTACTTCTACTGAACATGTGTATTTGTATTCATATCGATTTTTGCGGAATTAAACAACTTTCTTCAACGCAGGAAACAACCGTAGCATCTTCGGTGACCAACATATCAATAACGGATACGGCCAATATTCATTCTCACCAAGAGATTCCAGCCAGTAGAAAATGGCCTTAATACGGAAAAGATCAATTTTTTTCAAACGCAGTTTTTGCCAAGTCTAAAATATGACTTATCATTGCGAGACGACGGACAAACAGACGTTGGGTGGATGCGATGAACCTCCTATAAATTCATCCGTGGCATCAGGTTGTTCCGTCTGCAGCTTTTGCACTCAATATGTGGTGTGTAAATAAAACAGGATGCACGAAGCCTCAATTATAATGTTAACGGAGTCTAACAAGGAAGCTGGGTGTATGGCATATTGTATCAGAAGCGACTGCTGTTGTGTTTCTGTTGTGGTTCCGTTTTGCAATTCATTCCGAAGCGCACTAAAACAATTTAAAAAAAAAAAAAAAAAAAGGGGGGGGGGGGGAGATGCCCAACATGTCGCTTATAATTATTATTTAGTATATGATCCGTTAGATCAACTTGAGAAGGTACAGGATTTATCTTACTTGGTTACGTTCATTGTATATTGGAAGTTCCGACTGGAACATCCACTTAAGCGCGAGACTATGGGATTTTTTTGTTGTTTGGGTAGTTGGACAAACTAAGATATAAAAAGGAAAGGGAAAGCCGTTGTCTAAATGGAGGTCAGGCAAGGCCACTTGGTGGAGAAAACACAGACCATTTTACTGCATGACAAGAATGCATTTTACTATTCTCCAATCTTATGGCTTCATTGTAGCACACCATGACAGAGGTACCGCACAGTGAAAGGCATAGATCAGTTACACAGATAAATCCTTAGACCTACGATACGTTAATGGCCCATTACAACCTATAGAATGGTTTTATTATGGCTGGAACGGTTATCCCACAGACGCTAAATAGTGACCGATTGACGAAAAAGCCATAAAGCTAATGGTGTCGGAACACATACATGCTTGTACCACAGACAAACAAGAATATCTGGACGGCAGTGATTTATCTCTGTAGTAAAATCATTCTTGCAGTGCAGAATACTTGTTTAGGTGTGTGATTAGAATCAGGAACGGCACACACACGCGCACACACACACACACACACACACACACACACACACACACACACACACACAAATTAGAACTTTGAAGACGCAAAACAAAATTCTGCAAAAACATTCTTCACAATATGACCACAATTCTCTTGAGCCTTGCTGTTGTGTCTCTTGTTTACATATGCCTATCAATCTGTCAGCCACAAAACATGC
This sequence comes from Hermodice carunculata, assembly GCA_964020975.1. Classification (NCBI taxonomy): domain Eukaryota; kingdom Metazoa; phylum Annelida; class Polychaeta; order Eunicida; family Amphinomidae; genus Hermodice; species Hermodice carunculata. The sequence continues at coordinate 57,198,897 of OZ026616.1, read as the reverse complement.
CATAGACAGAGCACACAACCTGGTACAGTAAACCGAAATATTTTACACACTCAAATACCCAATAATCCAACAAGGGTGTTTTAACTTTGCGAGTTTGAAAGTTTTGTTTCAGTGTGGATCTTTCTCTGTTGAACAGATCAAGCTCCATGCAGGACAGAAAACATGAAACTTGGTCTGTTTATAAGGCAAATGCTGTTCCAACAACTAATTAGCTAAGTAGCTAACTAGCTTACTAGCTAACTAGTTGGCTACCTAGCTAACTAGCTAGCTAACTAGCTAACTACCCAATAATCCAACAAGGGTGTTATAACTTTGCGAGTTTGAAAGTTTTGTTTCAGTGTGAATCTTACTCATGTCTGTTGAACAGACCAAGCTCCATGCAAAACATGAAACTTGGTCTGTTTAAAAGGCAAATGTTGTTCCAACAACTAACTAGCTAACTAGCTAACTGACTAACTAACTCACTAACTCACTAACTAGCTAACTAACTAACTAACTAACTAACTAACTAACTAACTAACTAAACTAACTAACTAACTAAACTAACTAACTAAACTTACTAACTAACTAACTAACTAACTGGCTAAATAGCTAGCTAGCTAACTAACTCACTCACTAGCTAACTAGCTAGCTAGCTAACTAACTTACTACCTAGCTAACTAATAAATAATGAAAAAAAGAAAGAAAGACAGAAAGAAAGAAAGGAAGAAAGGAAGGAAGAAAGAAAGAGACAGAAAGAAAGATAGATAGCTTTCCACTCAAGAAAAGTTGTAATTAAAAAAAATGACAGTCTGCTCCAAAGTACATTCCATGCGATGACGCATCTGACGTTTATGCTGTTCCATATACAGGGAACAAGTCGGTATGATGCATTTGCATTTTCTGTAATACTAGCCAGAGAATAGTAAAAGAGGACATAAAACATTGCACAAAATTATGTGGTAAAAATCATATTCCGCGCTGGATTTCCACACGGTCAAATCCAATCAATGTAAGTAGATTATGCGATTTAATCAGCCCTCATCGTCTCCTGAATTATCTTTACCATATTGGTTACATCTTTTTAATATAAGGGATTTTCTAAATAATATTGCCTCGTGCAATTAAAACGCAGCAAATGTACTCCCCATAAGAATTCCAAAACGTGTTTATATCATATGTATGTATATATATATATATATATTGTCTGTTTGTTTTGTTTGGAAAGGTTAAAGTCTAACAGTTCAGAACATGCCCCACAGGGTATTTTTTACATATTCATTTCAGAAATTTATATTAAATTAAAACTTGATCACTGCAATTCATGCTTCGTTCATCATATCTTTATATGGCACTTAATTTTGAATTGCTTGCGTTCGCTAGAATACATACATGCCTACATACATACATACATACATACATACATACATACATACATACATATTCTTTGAATCACTCGAAACATGTTGTATTGCAACAATGCCAGTTTTATTACAAGAAGACACATTCAAGTTCAGAACTCAACGTAATACGGTATTAAAAATTCAACAAAAAGCAACGTAGAAAAAAATAATAAAATTTGCAGATATATTTATCCATTTTCTAAAACTGTTTTGACTGTTTGCTTGTACTGTCCAAACAGGGTTCACTTAGTGATTCTCTTGATGCATACATTACTAATTCAGTCGTGCCATGAGCGCATTTACACACATTTAAGTTCTCGGTGGAATGCTCTTTTAATCCGAAAAGCGCAGGTGTGACCCTGTCTATATGGAATTATTGGAAATGATAAGCCTGCTGGCAACGCAACTGACGCTGAATGTCCATATCAACTCTGCACGTCTGCAATTTGGTGTCAAAAGTTTGTTGTGTGGAGAGTTTACTTTCCGAATGAGGGTATGGTTGTCTTCTTTGATTTTACAAGGTAGGGAAAGGCCGAGTGACCATGCAAACTGCGACTTGATGCGGAACCAAGAGGTTTCCATAACCACAGATGCATCCTGTCGCTAATCGGGTGAACTCAGTAATCTCCAATTAATTAATTCTACAATGTCAAAGATGCTTTGTTTTACACATGAAGATGACACCGTCCCCAACCCATGCTGACACGTCTGCTGAAATTTCTTAGAAAAGTATATTTATATGATGATGCCTATCTGGAGTGTATTTTTGACAAACAAGATATCGAGTACACTTGTATGTCATTTGACACCTCAACCCTAACCATCTCACAGACTCAAAATAGCCTTTTGCGTGGCTGCTAAAGTCACAGTGTATGACAAAACCCCAATACTTCAGTGACAATATTAGATGAAGCGTCCTCCTATTCTGTCACATACTCACGGTAACAAAGTATAGGACAATGTTGCCCCAAATCCGTCAGTCATGAGCCAAATCTTCAGGATGTCACACATGCATACGGCATCACTGACAACGGCCGATCTGGGCTGGCGGTTTGAAAAGTTGTGTTGTTTATGTGGCTAGGACAGGGACATAACCATCCGCAGAAGTACTCGGTCAGACCTCTTCACGGAAAATGTATGTGGCACGTCAGATGCGGTAAACCAGACCACCCGGCAATTCTGTTCTTTTAAATCGAAAGCAACAGACAAAGAAAGCATGACAGCACAAGGCATCTGGTCTCCATCCCATCAGAACTATATTCTTCTTTGTAGTGCTCTGAGGTCACCACTGGCGCCATATTGGATTCCGACCACCGTTTTCGGGCCAAGCACGCTGCCAAAAATATCTTTCCATTTCTCGAAAACAGAAGAACATTTACTTGTGTCTTTACGAATTCTTATGCAAAATATGGAGAAAATGTGCTATTACCTTGTTTGCATGAACTGTCTCTCTCCTGAGTTTGTTTATCGTTGAAAGTTTCTAACCGGCATCTGTTCTCCTCGCCTTTGTGTGTACAAAATCTGTAGGTGTGATCACGTGGTCTCTACTGGTGTATTAATTTGGCTTGTCGCTACCAAATGCCGCGGGCGCTGCAGAACATCGTGGTCGCGGGGAGATATATCAGGCGCTGTCAAATATACGTTTGTGGGAGAAACAAACCGCAAATTTGGCTGCTATCTTGTTGTCCATCGGGTTAACGTTTTTAGACAGTTGTATAAGCTGTGATTTTGCTATTCTATGAAAAGAAAGGCATCATGAACAATAAAAGTGATACAACTTATGCTGTGAAAGAGGTCTGGTGAATAAAGGGCGAATGATAAGGGCCATCATGGCGGACAAAAGGCTATTAATGTGTTTTCTCTCAAACCCAGTCATCTTCTGAGTGCATGCATGTGCGAAGCCCGACAGTTGGGGTGCTGGTCAATAAATGGGGATCCAGTTCCCAGGCTATGAGCTTTACACGCCTCATAACAATGCCTGTCTTGCTGTTGAACAAAGCGTAAGTGTGTAAACACTTGTGCCTGGCTTGTGGCCGACTTACAAAACCCGCCATCATGTCAGTGTACAGCCAGAGTCACCAGCCTCCGTGTTGGAGAAGCCCAATGGTTTGTATTCCATGTTATGACATTCCATTTGCACACAGAAGGCATGGCGGTGACCTGATTAGAAAATTCAAATCTTGCTGAGAAGCTAAATCAGTCCTACATTCCCGTTTAAAGCAGCATAGCCGTGACATGCAGCGAAATGCATCTGCATGAAGAGAAGACGGGAATTTGCAATGAACATGGGTCCGACTGTGACATTTCAGTGTGTGCATTCCAAGAGATAAAGCAAAGGAAGACCTGTCTTTTTCCCCCAAAAATAGATCATCCCTCAAACCTTTAAATCCAACCATGGACTTTTCACCCTTCTATCATCCCACCCACTGGCTTGTTGATAGCTGAAGGAATATTTGATGTTGTACACCAGTGGTGAATCGTTACTGCACTGAGAAATGGCGCAATGATTTCTGGCGTCTTACCAGAAAAAAAGGGATCGACAGATAACTAAGGAGAAGTGGCGTTTTTCAGATGTAAGACACGTTGGTCAAGAGCTTGGCAATTAGCCCCACGGCTACGGGCAGGGAACGGAAAGAAGCCATTTTTACCGAAGGCGCGTGAGCGATCTTGCCACGCAAGCTGAAGCAATGTGTGCAGATGATGGGTTAACATATTGATAGCAAACGTTTACAGTCAACAATTCCATTTATGCGTAGTTACACCAACGCAAAAGCTATTTTCTAATTTCATTCCCACAGGCCTATCAAGTCGTGAAGTATGTCTGCTCGTACTGAATTGCGTATGAAGTTTCCCAAATATAATGAAATGTTGTTCTTGTGACAAAATCTGAAAACAGGAATCCTTTCAAATGAAAAATGATAGATGAAAAGAAAAAAGTAAGAAAGTAGCAAAAGATGCGATTACTATGAATTATAATGCCGCTACCTGCTTAGCGATCCACATAAACGCACGTGGGTAGTTCTGCACACCTCGAGTGGTAAATGCAACCCCTTTCTACTTGGGATGGGGTCAAGAAGGTCCAACTTATTTCATGGCTCGTGGTTTTTCTATAATGGTCGTAACATCAAGGCTGTGCTGCAGTATTTCAATGAATGAGTTTATGTAGTTCGTTGCGTTCAAATAAATAAAAAAAGGCAACATTACATAGAAATGGACCATATATATATATATATATATATATATATATATATATATATATATATATATATATATATATATATATATATATAAACATACATACATACATACATACATACATACATACATACATACATACATACACACATACATATATCGTGTGTACATTTTATAAATGCATGCCATGTTTATGTATATTCCCCTATATATATATTATATTCAATTACAACATATATAGTACGTATACATGCGGTCTGAACTTTCACCCCATACATCTCCAGCGGATCGTATTGAATTGTGCTCAAAGCGAACAGATGGACTGCAACACATTTCGACGCCAATAAAACACGTAGTCTCAGCTGGCCAGTCTGCCTGGCCTTTATTTCATGGTATGCACCCATCTTTTGCTATGTCGAGTGTGACCCTTGATATTTCGTATGGCACGAATAATTTCCGAGTGCTAATATAAATAATCATATTGTCCACCCAATCAAATTCAGGACGTTGGCATTCTTTGAAAGCAAACCTTCAGAAAAAGTGCAGAATTTTGTCATAAAAAGAATAGCTTTTTCAACACAGGAAGTTGATTTTTGTTGTCACCTACATCAGATAAGATTTCGGAGCAACGTGATATCAGGTAAAAACCTACTTCTTAATTCCCACAGAAATGCCTCTCGAGTTTCAGGTGTGTGTTTGAGCTCCAGTGTGTGTGTGTGTGTGTGTGTGTGTGTGTGTGTGTGTGTGTGTGTGCACAGACACCGACTAGATTCATGGGTACATAAAGACACCCCAGCGGGACAAAAACGTACTCGATACTCGATTAAATTTTGTCTTTGCTATCACTTCTGAAAAAAAAAAGGGTGCGGGATATATAATTAATTCAATTGCCTATTTGCCACAAATGAATCTGTCAGATTTAATTTTGTCGTGAGTTTTAGGCCTGTGATTAGAAGTATTTTAGTATCCCTTATCTTAAATATACATGTACATTAACCCCCCCCCCGAAGTTTATACTGTATCAATTTAAAAATGTTCTTTTTATCGTAGCACCAAACGTCAGGAACCAGTCTGTTCAGGTGCTCATGCGCTGGCACGTGGAAGAAGCTAGAAAAAAGGTGTGTCGCTGATGGTGTTTCTGTGTTTTATTTATAGTTAATTTTAGTTCGCAGTGTTGCAGAGATAGACTGGAACTTGACTCGGGAGTGCAGAAGCAGCAAGCTTCTCTGGATGTTTTATTATGATGTTTTAATTTTAAGTGAATTGCTTGAACTTCAGACACTGACCTCATAATACACAAGGTACATATAGGAATCATGTACGTACGTACGTATGTATGTATGTATGTATGTATGTATGTATGTATGTATGTATGTATGTATGTATGCATGTGTGTATGTATGTATGCATGCATGTAAAAAAAACGATACTGAAACAAAAAGTATTTATTCAACAAATGTCGGATATACGTAAAATAATATTGTTAAGAATCACAATTTAATTTTTGTCGTGTCTTTATATGCATATGACCAAAGTCTAAGGTGTTATATTTGATTTTCTCTATTTTCCTGCTTTAAAAGGACACAGTTGCAAATTGCTCTATGTTTGTTCCGACAACGCCCTTTTTTTCCTTTTGAAACTCTGCATCTTTCGTGGTATGAATAACAAGATGAAAGATCGCTGAGTTTGTATTAGCAACTGATTAAAGTACCATTTGACAATTTCTGCCATATATATAAATATACATGTATAAAATTGTGTGTGTGTGTGAATGGATATGAGAACTTGTTATTGCTTTCCAGTATGAGCTATCTGGTTCCTTATATTACCACGGCCCGTTAACCCTCATGTTAAGTTTTAATGTATTTGGTCGAATATAAGAGTATATAGGAACATCCAAATTTGGGCATATGTAAATTCATAACATAAACTTTCCACTGGAATTAGTGAATGTCTCAAAATGACTTTTTCATTTTGGATTAGACATTAATTACTTGAATTATTGTTTCAGTGATTGCCTGCATACATGATCGGGAATAACAAAGCATATTTCCCTGATCTCGAAAAACGTTAGAAAACTTGTATGACAGTTGATATAATGACGTTTATAATGTCGATTTAACCGTGGTTTTTCTTGTTGATATGACTGTGTGTTTGTATAGAAAACACAAAAATTGTACAAAGAAAACGTTCTGTTTCCTAACTTAAAACAGCACTTCAAGCAGCAGCATACATATATATATATTAGAGCGTGTCACAAGGTTGAGTAAAAATGCTAAGTTTAATAGTTCTGATATCATATTGTTCTGTTTCCTGTGGGGCAAAAAAGCTTGCTCTTTTCGTCCAAAAGGTGATTGGATATCACTGTCTGTAATGTACAATCACAGCTCATGTAAATTTTGATGGCTTTATTAAACATATGTTTGAACAGTGGACGTTTACCACAGAAGCAGATTTAAAGATAAACGATTTCATGTGCCTCAGCAGCAAACTATTTTTTTTTATGTAGAATAAGTTTCATGTCATTTGGACAGATAATGAGTATAAATTAAATTTTGCAAGCAATGAATCATTACAGTATTATAACAGATCCAGAGATTTACTGTTTGGAAAAATGTCCAATGCTAAAATTAATCAATGCTTATAAGTTGCGAGCAGCATAATATACCATTTTTGCGTTGCATCCAAATTCACCATGTGGAAATGTGATATGCAAAACACAGTTTATTAGTCTTATATTGGTTTAAGCTTCCGCTCCACGTTACTCCTTATTATACCACAATGAAAGAGACGTAACACAAACTGTGGTTGTTCAGCCGTTTGCATACTCTTTGACAAGCCTGTTTCAAATTAACAGCTTTACAAGTGCACTTTTGAGAGAAATGCGTATCACGCCATCTAGGTATTTCTTTCGTATGCTCAGACCAAGTCTACCAACTGCTTTCAAAATCATTGTGAACGATGCAATACGAACATTAAAAGTCGCGAAAAGTTGAAGCGGCACAAAGCCTGATAGAATATGTCTCTACATGAACACAGACGTTTCATTTTTCTAATAATTCTTTATTTTCGGCGAAATTTGTCATTTTTTTTTGGACACCATGATACCCCGAAATTCCGAATTAGGCATGAGAGTAGCTCTGTTTGGATCATTTTTTCACATGGTGTGGGATTGCCAGATTATCCAGATGGGGGCATTGTAAATTTGAATCTGAAAATATTCTATCTACATGCAAAGACCATAGAACAAACTTGCAGGGTCTTTGCTTTATCCTATTGCTTATTGCACAGCTTATCAATACAGAACAAAGTAGCATTTTAAATTATGTCAATTACTGGCATTTCAAAATTTAAATCTAGCTTAAGCATTATTATTAACTAAGCACTTGGTTAACAGATAATGCGTGTATGAACGCCTCTTAAAAAAAAAAAAAAAAAAGGTATACGCAATATAACAAAATTGAGTATGTGGATTTGAGAAAGAAGAATATACTTGTCACGGAACATTACATGAGCACAGAAAAAATATGTAGAAGTAATGGACTTCACAGAGACGGTACAAATATTGTTCATTAACCCCGTGCTATACGGCGATAATTCTGGAAGGTATGTGAGCAAATTTTGGAAGAAGCAATTTAAGGTAGTGAACAGAAAAATTCGCCATGCTTAGATCTTAGGAGATTAAAAGTATAATAGAGACAGTTGTCATTACAACTTCTTTATCTATATTTTAATAAACATTGAATGTTAAACAAAAATATGCTGCAATTAAATTTCTGTCAAGCATATGATTTTTTTTTTTAGATTTTGAATATCTTAAAAATTTATGACATAGAGATCCCGTTGCAATTCTTCACACATATATGTTATTGACAATCTTATCGGATGACTGTGGAAAAAAGTTATAGTGTTTTAATCATGTCAGTTATAGGATCGTTTCGAAGGTTACATTTTGTGTATCTTTAAAAGTGCAATATAGATACAGATACAAATCCAAATTTACTTTACGTTATTATGCCTTGTTCTTCTTCTTCCGGATATTGCATAAAAGTTGCAGCATTTAGAATTACAGGCATGTATTTATTTACACCTTCAACGCCTTTGAAGCCATAGTATGTAAATACCATTGTCACTTCTACTTGTTTGCTATTTGCTATTTCAATGTATTGTATATTGATTTGTTAAAAATGATGAGTATCATCAAATGTGTATATGCTTTTCCAACTAATTCTACTTTGCATATACACGGCTACTTACTTGTTTCAAAGACAGTCTTTTCTGGTTGATCTTTGTGCACCTTGAACTATCTCATTGCCAATTTCGATATACTGTGGTTCTAGAAATTTTCGCTCTCGATTTAATTTCGCGCTTTTCGCGCTACCACTCAAAGCGCGAAATTAAAATGCGCGAAAATAAGTTGCATTGTATATCACTACATTGTATGGTGTTGGATTGCGAGACATTAAAATGCGACAAAATTATGGAATTTAAGAAAAATTGAGTTGGCGCAAAGTTAAACATGCGCCAAAGTTTCTAGAACTACACCAAGTCCATTTGCTCTGAATTGACATCACTGTGGTATAATGACGTGCTTTGTAAAATCGACCTTTCCTTCAAGTACAAGCACATGCCTGCAGTTGAGAGACCATTAAAGTGCCCTAGTCAACAACTTGGCACAGAAAGAGGTAAAATAAAATGAGCTGCAAAAACATATACGCACCTTATTTATGGTCACCCAAATCAGCAGCTTGACAGTACCAAAGATAGCATTCCCATCTTATGCCGTTCATTAATATCTTCGGACCACAAAAGTTTCCAGTTGTTTCACGAAAAGCTTCATGTTACTCGCCTGGCAAATTGGTTTCATGCCGCCGAAAGTACCAACAGAATAAAAACAGATATACATGTGTCATTCAAGTAGAGGAACTGTCAAATTTTACAATCTGAATTAGCGGTCGTTTCCTGTCAATCAGATTATTTTCCATGTATGTCCCCAACTAAGTGGAGTGTGAAATGCAACAGGGAGTTTGGTATACTTAAAAGCAACAGTAACGTAATCGAGAGCGTGCATGGGTAATATACAACTATTATTTATTTGTAGCATAAAGTTATTAAGACACTTCTGATTGATTTTTTTTTTTCAGGAAAGTCCCGATGTACCACCATGATCAGTTGAGCTTTTGTAGTGTAGAGTGTATCTTTGTAAAATCAGGTGTATTGTTCGATGGGATATGACATAACTTAAAGAAATTAGTTCATATCGGTTTTATGAATGCATGGATGATGAAGGACATATTGTAACGGATTAATTGGCCTGTTACGAAAAGAGTCCCTGGCGATTAATTTATGATATCGCATAAAGGTGCACGTGCTTGCAAGCGTGCTCCGTATGTAGTACTTACCAGTAGAAACTGGTATACAAACATGTATAGACATACTTATGCATGTAAGTATATATATGATTTGACGCGACGCTTAGTAAAAGTCTAATTCTCATCTCGGTCATTTACACAATATTGGAAACACTTTCCTTTCGGGAAGTGATAACATTTCTAATGTAAAGAAATACGTGTTTATTTTTGTATGAAACATGAAGGAACACATCCTGAATATAACACGGATTTATTAACAACCAAATACTTCAAATTCTGCTGAAGATTAGAATTGTTGACAGCAAAAATAAGTTTTAACTAGCTCTGAAATTTGATCCAATCTTTTTGCATTTGAAGCACTGACCTGCAGCAATTATGTGTTTTTTCATGTGTCATAAACGCAGCCTCTGAATACATCTATAGATATTTATTTTCAGCTACCAGTTTTTTTGTGTTTGCACGTATACAAAGTATAACACTCAATCCAAATTCTTATCATTTAAAAATATTGCTTTCATTGTCTTGAGTCAAACGTATATATGTCTATCTTCAGAACATGCAGTATTCATGACTTGAAATAAAAAGTACAGCATACAAGTAAACAAATTTGATATGAATTTGCATTTCCCTGGAATGTTATCAAGGTTCATACACATAACGAGGTTAAAGGTACATAGAATTATTCGTTTTCCTATCTCTATGGTATGCAATAATTTTAACAATTTCTCTGACGACAAACATTGTGCTGTGATAGGAGTCTGCCCCAGCTAGGGTCAGTTTCACTCCAAGACAGACTTGAGGCTTACGAAAATGATCCGATGTTGCCAACAGGAACTTAAACCTAAAACATGTTTTGAACACCTGTTAGTATGTTTGGTAAATGGTTTGCTTTTCGGAGTTAATGTACTTGATGGGCTCTGTAAAATGTGATCTGGTCATCAATGCGATCATAAAGACAAATACTGCATGCCATGGTAGAAAATAAGTCGGCAAATACAACGTAATACTGTTTTTGATGATGATGATGATGATGATGATGATGATGATGATGATGATGATGATGATGATGATGATGATGATGATGATGATGATGATTGTCTACGAAACTACCCTTTACAACGGGGGCACAGCAGGATCGGCAAAACCTGTTGTGTGTTTAAACATACTAATATAATATGATGTTTCTTCCCACAAATGTCTGCACATTCAGTCTTCTCTTCATTTGCTATTCCAGTTAAACCAAACAAATTCTATAAACATGACGCAACATGTGAATATGTCATGGTGACAGCATGACTTTAAAATGTACTTGTAGAAATAAAAACAAATGAATAAAAAATAAACCAAGAATGTCCACGAGATATGGTGAATCACCAAAAGTTTCACTAGTAAATTATATCTCATTTCCGCTCTCTGAAATCCTGGGGCAAATGACACTTTCATCGCCTCTTGTGGAAGAATACGTTATTGGAATAATATCCAGACAGTATACAAACCGATTCACACGTTGGAGATATGTAATGCAAACTTGCATATGCACGTCATGTCCGCGGGGTACAAACAATGACTGGCCATGCAAAAGCATGCCTCGTTTAAGATAAAACAGATATAAACAGGGTCGTCAATATCAACGGAATAACTTTACGTTGAAATGGCTCTTCTCGTCCACATTTGTATCAATAATTTATCTTTTAATATGTGCTTCGTTGACAGTAGGCAAAACTGCATAACACAGGATACACTCACGTGATTCTGTGACATATATTACTTGACCTGTGGCCCAAACATTGTTGGCTCTTTTGTGCCTGGGAGAATTAACACTTTCAGTGCTATCGACGTTGTGCTGATCTTGATTATCCTGGTTATTGCAAATCGCACATTATATTCCTCCTAAACCGACACTTTATTCGAGCACTAGAATACCTATATATTTTCAAAGATATATGGATCGTCTAGGTTAACAGCTTCATGACCAAAAACGAGCTCAGGAAGACTATTGAAAATGCCTGCCTTAAACTTAGCACCGAAAGAGTCAAAGGAGAAGAGGAAACCGTGAGACGCCTATTATGATCATTGGATGAGGAGTGAGTGATGATAAACAATCATGCAGCTGATGCATTCTTGTTTGAAGTTAGCACTCGTAGTGTCTGCATAGCCAGGTGAATTGGATGTGACTTTACAGAATTAAATTTTCAGTTTTCCTCGTGAAACTTTGACCTAATATTTGTATTTCCAATGAGCTTCAAGGACGTGTGTAAAAAAAATACTTGGGTCCAGATTACACTAACATATTTTCCACAGAAATATGAAAAATATATTTTGATTTGTTTATGATGAGAACGTAGTCTTTGGCATTGAGCAATATTTGCTATTAAGCTACGAACAGTAACCAGAACCCCACAATGGGAGTTTTCCTTGAGCCTTCATAAAAAAAATAGACCATGGGATGGGCGAAAATCCGGATTCGTGATTTGTAGAAATCTTTCCGATGGCACGTAGTTTTGCCTGTTAAAACAGTAACTGCTGTGTTAATACACGAATCACGAACAGGACCACTCCATGTAGCCTGTTGGAATATAGAAGTTCTGTAGACTACAGAATAGCGACGGGTGAAACTACTAGCTGCAGGGCAGTCTCTGAAACGAGACTGTTTTTCAATCTATTCATTGCAAGTTCTTAAACTTCCGAGTATATTATTTCTCCTGCTTTGTACGATATAATTAAGGGCAAGTCCAATCTCTAATACCTTTTTTTTCTGAACGTAAGCTGTGATGATAATGTTATGTGTTTTGATGAACACTATTTTAAATCAAGGACAGGAATCATAACTTTTGACCATGATCGGCAAGGCACGGTGCAAAACAGAGCCGTTCCCATTACAATACTTAATTTGTAGACTTTACCTTTTCTAAGCATGGACTTATTTCATGGCAAAGGCGGCGTTCTACCTGTCATACAGATTCATAGCCGACAGCTTGCACAAAAATGGGTGATGATTACATTGTTCACAATCGCGTGGTAAAGCAAGCACGTTCACACAAGCTGCAAGTCCATAGCATATACTTTTGGTTCCAGTTTGTTAAAAAATGCGATCTTTCGCGCATATTGACATCCGGAAAGTTGTGAAGAGACCACTTGAAGAGAACCTTTTCTCTTCATCGTTGGCAGAAGAGAAGAAGTTGCAAGTAGTATTCACCTGTTCGATTTCAATGAAGGAAAGTTGGCAAAATCTGGGTCAAAAATAACCAGCGGGGATAATAGAAGTATCATAACCTGCACATATATCCACGATAAGAGAGTTTACAGACCAACAAAGCGAACAACTGAATCTAGATCAAGGGGAAATGGATCGGCTTTTAACTGGCGTCATAAGTAAAATTGGTTGTGTATGCCTCCTGACAAACGCGGAAAATGCTGAATGAAGCAATTAACGCCACATGTGCTGCCGCCGAGCATTTGAAAAATGAGTTGTGTCTACCCTTCACAGAAGTGAAAGCAAGATTTGGAGCGCCCTTTGCCTAATTGTCTTCGTGTCAGTCAACACGACACATTTTCAGTTTTTGTGGTATGGCACTTTCCAGGGAGAGCGCACTGGACCAAATGAACCTGTAGTATTTGTTCCGGCGGTTCCAGAACGACTACGCCTTGGGTGAAACAGATCATGATTTTCTTCGACTCTTCTTACATTTACAGAAGGCCAACACACAGCTGGCCGTTCGGCATACTTTTCCCAGGCACAGTGTGACAAGCGATCCTATTCTTTCATTGCTAATCTACGATAAAACTACATTTTCACGGGCACTTGGGGGTTTAATAAAAAAATATGAGTATGCATTATTTCTCAGCATGCGGCTGTTAAGCTGAAAATTGTTGTTGATGACGGAGCAAGCCCAGGTAATACTTGTTGAATAATGTTTAGACATGCCCGAAAATTGAGCAATAAGTTCTATATTTTCTGTTGAACGTTCGGGCACGTACCATCTTTCAGAAGAAATAGGCCATTTGCCATACCTAATCACATTCTTGCGGCGAGATAGCTCGTTGTTTATCATCTAACCACACAACTAGGCTTTATCAGCGTGCAGGCCACGGGTGGCCCTCGGCGCTCCACGGGGTCGCTTATTTGGGAAAGAACATGCGATAACATCGTTTCGTCCCCACGTGACCTACCATCCATCATTTAAATTACGCAACTCAGTGACCTGACCTAATTCATGAGACTTGGCAGCTGAGAGCGTTGCTTTAGGGCACTATAGCAACTGCTTGGTAGGATAAGATTAGTTGACGCTTGATTAACAAATCAGTGGAGTAGTGCCAGTTAATTGTAATGGCCAGGAAATTATGCCATCAACTGGTCTATGCAGGTTTTTTATTTTTAGGAACTGCACATGTCAATATTTTCCTTATAGACCTTGTATGGCCTCTCGGCAAGCAGACAAAGAGTTTGAATAGCATTACTATTGATTCGAAATAAGGAACTCAGAATGTCTTTAAATGCTACAGGATGCCAGGAAGAGAAAGTTTATCCCTGTTGACGACAAAAGAAAATGCGTTGACAGTTCAAATGGGCTAAGATGTCTTTCGGACGTCTGTGCATTTTAGCCGGAAAATTACGCTGAAATGACAGTGACTACTTAAAATCAGATAAAAGGCCTGTGTCGCTTCTGATGGCCGTATTTAGCCAGCCCATGACCGGTATGCAAATATACATCTTTAACTGGGCCAGTGACAAAAAAAAAAACAAAAAAAAAAAAAACAAAAAAAAAAAAAACAAAAAAAAAAACAAACAAACAAAATAACCAAAACAAAAAACAAACAAACAAACAAACAAACAACCCCCCCAAAAAACCAAAAAAAAAAAAACCCAAAACAAAAATAACAAAAAAAAAAAAAAAAACAAAACAAAAAAAAAAAAAAACCCCACATCTTTTTCGAGCTGTGGTCTGGGCAGTTTGCCTGCAGCCGAGCCTTTTTTCTGTTCTCTACCTATGATAATTCTATATTTTAAATGTATATGAACTTGACGCTTTCAAAGTAAATTCTTCACTGATGATTAAAGTTGTCAGAATTTGGCAGAAATATTACAAAAGCAGAGGAGCTATGTGCGGCTTCGTCTAATTGCTATCAATTTAATATGTACACCACACCCCTTATACAGCTTAACTAAGGTTTTATAACCTTGGGAAGTAATACTGGGTTTTGGTATTTTACATCCTGTACAGATACAAGTGATGGTGTTTGCTAAAGTTTCCTACGTTTTGGATATAACGGTTTGACATCGGACGTGTTTTTTTTTTTGGGGGGGGGGGGTACTCGACTCTTTCATTCTTTTTAGAACCTTTAGTTACACTTTTTGCACACTTTTTGCTCACTTGGCGCGAGTAGAATATGGTCGATAATCATATGAAATAATATCAAATATTCATGAATAAATAAATAAATAAATAAATAAATAAATAAATAAATAAATAAATAAATAAATAAATAAATAAATAAATAAATAAATAAATAAATAAATAAATAAATAAATAACTCGGGGTGATCAACTCAAAAATTATTTCTATTTTACCACATAGGCCCAGTCGAGAAAGATAAAAAAGCAGGCGAGATGATACAATGCATACAGCCTTATAATTCAAACAAATCAAAACCAATCAAAAACACAATACCACTGTACAAAAATCATTAGTGAGCAGGCCCTTCAATACTTAAAGAATTCTTTACCTCGAGGAAATAGGACCTCTTACAACTTTTGTAACATTTTGACCTAACCTCAACTCACAGTGATTTATTTCCCCGTCCACTGTACGTTCATGGTATCAAATTCCATTATATTCAAGACAGGCTGAACACATTTCAATATTCAAAATCAAATGTTTGCTCGACAAACAACTTAAAGTAAAACCAAAAAATGAACTTTACCAGGCAATCGCAAAATAGCATCCATTCATGCAACATTTCGCATGGGAGTATCCAGCTGAATACTTACTTGAGTACAATTGGTGTCAAGGGGTCTAGTTCATGTAACTGTGGCGAGCCAAACGAGGATACACATCATTATTGCTTTGTGCGCCCAATGTATAACAATACACGTGTCAACTTAAACGAAGTGGTCACACGTTTCGCATCGTTCACTCTCAAGACAATCATAATTAGACGGCTCAGATGAGTGCAATTTCAGGGACAATGTCAACATCTTCAAGACTGTACACACTTATATTGCAAAGTCTAGATACTTTTAACCACCATAAATCCCTTACGCTATTACATCAGAAATCTAAATGAAGTATGCAACCTGCGATAAATTATGTATCTATACGTCAGGAAGAACCGCAATCTGTCCGGTTGTGCAATTGTTGCACCTTAATTTTCGTCCCTAGCCTATCGTGTCTTCTTTATGTGTACTCTCCCACAATATATCGATGTAGAAGTGGAGGTAGTATAGGAGCGACCCTGTTCTCCAATTATTTCTGGACATACAACATGTTTAAAACAAAAACAAAACAGCGAAACGTAAATTACTGCAAAGTGCATATTATCATAAAACCTAATTACAACCATTGCATCCTAAACAAAATAGAACTGTTTTCATTCAATTACATTTGAGTCAGCAAGTTAACACAACGGGGAAAACGTTATATACCAATATTAATCATAGTTGTTAAAAAGATCCAATGAAACATCCCTTCTGATGACACAGATATATTTAATTGTTCGATTGGGTACTATACATTGTTCTTCTATCTTGCGTATCGAGTTACATTAGGCGGGCAATAGAATTAGGCACAGCACGTCTGAAGACGACGCACAATTATAAGTGTACATCTAGAAGATATTTTTGTTTACTGCATGAGCGGGCAGTTTGGGACTCTTTTGTTTTAATTCTTGGGTCAATTGAACACATAGGATTTACTCCATGCTCAGTACAGTTTGACTGAAAGTCTATATTATGTGCTGCAGGTATTCTTGACGCACTTGATTGAAAGCTTTCTCTCCATCTATCCATTCATTCATATATCTAAATTTTATTTCCGATTTTGCTACATCACATTTGAGGGCCAGTGAGAGTGTTGAAATTAAGTTTAGTAATTATATGGGTATAGTATAACGTCACTGCATGGACTATACAAGATGTAATAATAATAATAATAATAATAATAATAATAATAATAATAATAATAATAATAATAATAATAATAATGATGATGATGATGATGATGATGATGATGATGATGATGATGATGATGATGATGATGATGATAATAATAATAAAAAGGAAGATTTCCTTGCACTAAATTTATCTGTGTGCATACAAAGGACTCTGTGTGGATATTAAAATTGCTTCCATATTTATTTTTTCTTTAAAATATTCAACATACAAAATTTGACCTGCAGGAGTAAAGATTCACGTACGCATCATTTCAAAGTGCACCGTGGCATAATGTATTTTTATAACTGGCACACCAAAACGATAGTGTTTTTTTTATCAGCTTGTTGCAAGCTTTACAAATTTGAGGCAATGTGATTACATTATGTGTTAAAACATGAAACGAAATGACCAGGCAGAGATATTTGTATTGGTACCAAGATTTTATATTTGCAAGCACATGAATGCTAACCACACTGTGTCATGCCACCCTATTTAAAGTTGGGCTGCCCATTGTCTATCAAACTTAAGGGTAACAAAAAGATCACCCTACTTGGTTTAATATTGGACCAGTTTGATTGGTTTATTATACCACTGCTTCAGGTAACTCTGTTGTGATAGTATTGTGGTCACCGAAAGGAACATTTTGTTATTGGGATGCTGTGTGTATTGGTAGCGATTGCGTCTTCCACGCCTCTGCTAGCACACTTCTTGTATCATCAACTTGGCAATCTTTTCACGGGAAATGCAGGTCCACTGTGTCGGGCAGTGTAACAGTTGTTTAAGTGTGGCTGGAGGGTTACTGTAGTCGTCTCTAATTCGGCGCTTCCTTCAGCTAGGTGTTCTATTTGAGACGACCCTTCAGATCATGCCGGTCACTTGGACGTTGTAGTCTGCCAAATACTGCATGCTGACATGGGCTGCGTGTGGCTAAGCATTGCAGGACAGACAGGGTAAACTTGTATCATGTTGTATGCACCATTCAACAATTGTAGTCAGATTGTATTCAAGATAATGCTGGCTTTTGAGAGTAGCTTTTACCCTGATGAGATCCATTTTCCATGTTGTTGAAGTAATTACCCCCATCATCACGACACTGCCTTCTCACTATCTGTCATACTCCACCATGCATCCCTGCAAGAATCTCTGCGAGGGCCTGTGGCCTACACAGATCCATTGCACAATGAAAATCCATACGAAATCTGGATCCATCTAACCTAAGCAGACTCTTCCACTGATGCATAGTCCAATACGTGGTTACATCGCTAACACCAGTGTACCCGAGCAATTTTGTGTGTATAATCATGAGAGATGCAAAATGCAGGGCGGTATGCTGTCACCTTGACAAAGCAGTCTTTTGCCGACAGTCCAGACGGATGCTACAATGTTACAGGAATAACAACCAATGTTGGTGAAATCTTGGGTTGAGAATAAGTGCCGCTTGACAAACTGCATCAAGTAGTTGTCACCCCCCCCCCGCCCCCCCCCGTCTGGATGTCTATGTATTCCAGTTCCTGCTTTACCTGCAATTTTGGTGTCTGCCTGCAGCAAATTCCGCATCCCCTCATTGATGATTTAGAAACTCCCATTCTATTAGCTACTTCACATTGGAAAAAGCCAATGATCCTTCCTATGTCGAAGTCCGACACCTGCTGCAAACTACACGCACGCCTAAGCATGGAGGTTTTGTATTGATGCCCTATGCAGCCAGTGACCCCTTGTAAAGGCCATATGCATATCAAAACCAGACGCACTTTTCACACCGTTCTAAACAGTATCTCAATTCCATGACAATCTTTTGTAGTGTAATTACTCAGGTCGTATTTCATGCAGCATGTGCTAAACCAATGAGGACACACTGTCTCCTTTTTCCTTGAGTATATGTGAGGCGAAAGTAGTAACAAGCAGACCATGGAAAATATGGGAAAGTTTACCCCAAGAATATGTATTTTTTTTACTGTACACGAACAGTCTTTCCATCTGTATGGTCACTACAGGACAGCAAACTGCATACAAGTAGTCTTCGTGACGGGGAGGGGCGGGGGAAGAAAAGACTATGTGTGCATGCATTTGCCTAATTGGTAACTTATACGGTAATGTTTTTCGTGGCAGACCTGCTGATGTTTGTCTGTGACATCAGATACTCTTATTGGGAAACGGCCTTACATTTTGAATTTCTAAAGCATTAAATAATACTCTGTCTGAGGAAAATCCATCATGCTAATACATCGCGTGAAGAATAAAGAACGAAAGAAAAAAGAACTTCGGAAAAAACAAAATGTCTGTATGGCACACAGACATGACAAAAGAAAACTTTATTCTATCCGTATGTACAATGTCGCTGAATCACGATTATGATATAACAATAATTTAACAAAAGGAAGTTTGAACAAAGCTAAACAATGATAAGAAACAATAAAGCCATAGAACAAAGGTTCAATTGTCATCATTATAATCCTAAAGGCAAATCTACCTTGTAAAGCAACGTTGGAAACGTTCACAATGATTATATCCGGGCGCGAACCCAGAAATTTTGTTTGTCCAAGAATTTTTGCTTTCTTTCATTTTTCCTTACGCCTAAATTTTGTCTGGAGCTTTTCTCGGACACTTTTGTTCCGAAAACCACCAAACTAGGCAAGGTGACAGACCTGCCAATGAAATCGAGTGTATTGTTTAGAATTTTCATGATGTTTAAAATTACGGAAATTAGGGGTAACTAAAACTTTAAAGCTCCATATCCTCAAGACTATTGTAAATAGACACAAAATTCTACCTTACACAGGTAGGTTTGTGACACTTCACAATCAAAAGAGATGAGAAAAAAATTAACATTTAAAATGGTGCTAATTTGGGACACTTGAGACATTAAAATCTTGAAAATCTTCAAACTTATTATAGATACAGATGCCATTCCAATTTCAATGTAGAGGTTTGTGTCATAGGCAATGCCAATGAACAGTAAACCAAAGTTGTAGCCTTTTAATTTATGTTTATTAGGGCACTTGAAATATAAATCTTGAATATCTTCAAGTCAATTATGATAGAGGTACCATTTCAAATTTAATTTATAGGTTTTTGCCAGTGATGATTCAAATGAACATTAAAACAAAGTAGCATTTTCATCTATGCTAATTAGGTGCACTTGAGCAATTGAAGTCTTTGAATATCTTCAAAACTACTATAGAGAGAGGTGTCATTCCAATTTCAATTTGTTGATTTGTGCCAGTGATGAATCCAATGAACGGTAAAGCAAAGTTGTTGCATTTTAATTTATAATAGGTCACTTAAAAATAAAATCTGTATCTTCAAAACTATAGATAGAGGTGTCATTCCAATTTTAATTAATATGTTGGTGCCATAAGTGATTTCCGCTCTTCACGAGGTGCAGTGAACAAAAAGTAACTTTGATTTCCATGCATGTGCCATAAGAACATCAAATAAGGCATGGACATATGACAACATTACACCTTTGAAGGCACTCAGAGGGATTTGCTCTGAAGGGCTTGTTTGACGACAAAAAGACTTTCCTTGGACCAAGATAAGCTTGGGACCTCAGAGCTCTAATAAAACTCCCAGGTGGTTGCATAACTTGGTAATACAAGGCCTTTCTCCTACCCTCTTCCAGAGCTGTTCCACACAAATTATGGTATCATGGTACCCGTTATTTTTCTACCATTTATACTAGGGTAAAACTGGTATTTTGATTTTTACCTTGATAGAAATTCTATACATGTATTAGTTATGTAACGTGACCTCTTGACCACTATTTGCCTAGACCTCCGTGTCTGGGTCAGACACCCATGAAATCCAGTGGAGTTCACTCACTTGATTCCTGACAACCTCACGCTCCCGTGGTGCCATTTGCTGGTTCCTTTGGAACTGGTGGTGACTCCCAGTGCACATGTTCCCTGTATCATCCTCCCCCTTTTGGGCACCATTACTGGCTTGCCTGTTCGAGTTGGATTCTCTATGAACCTTAGTTCACCATCACTGTTCTAGTGCTTCATGCACGTTCCCTTCTGCAGAAAATCATTTTTTAGTGGTCCAGATCTCTTCATAGACTTAAATACCTGATTTCTGATCTGTGGATACCTCTGAAATAATTGGGAGTAGAGCTGGTCGTTGGCATGAAACCTAAGTTTTCAGGATGGTGTCTCGACATTCAGATCTCATAGAGAGGGAGGACAGTGCCTGTCAGCCAATTGCTGTTTTCTGAGCTGTTTCTTGTTCAAGGCCTTCAAGTGATTGGAAGAGGATGCCAGGGGATTTGTCCCTACAACATCATACTCAAAAGTCAGGTTGGCTGCTCTGGGGTCTCTCCTGGTTGATCTTCGGGGCTCCGTGCACATCACAGAGGCTGTGCAGGATTCATTAGAACAGGTGACACTCCTTGTGACTTCATTGTCATGAGCTGTTGATCACCAGGCTCAGAGCACCTGCACTTTGGAGGCCAACCTTAATTTGTTGTAGAGGGATGCCTACCACCATGGTCAGAAGTTACCTGACCTGATGTGTCACACAGCCCAAACTGGCTGCTCTTCTCTGGAACACTGTTCAGAAGAGAGATGACAAAAGTCCTTCATTGGGCAGAGGACCTCCGGGCCTGCACAAGAGATCAGGCTTGCACAAAGGCATTGGCTGACTCTATTTGGTCACTTTCTTCCTCGGCTGTCTCAACCCCGAAGTGTAGCAAATCTCAGACCATGAATACTTGTGCCCCTTGGTTCGTGCCCATGCTAGGTCACCACGGCCTGAAAAGAGTGGGCTGTGCTCAGAGAAGAGAAAGCACTTCATCAAAGGCAACAAGTCGGGCAAAGCCTTAGGGTTCCTGACTCATGCATGCTGCAGCAAACTGTCTCAGGTGTCCCCTCCACCACATCCTTAGACTCTGTGCAGAGCCAGTTGGTGGCTGCCTCTCCCCCTTTCTTGCACAATGGGAGTCTATCATGGATGAGCTTTTTGTCCTAAAGATCCTGAGACATGGCTATATGCTGCATTTTAGCAAAGACAGGCCTCTGTTAAGCCGCAAACCCCTGTGGTTCAGCCTTCCTAGAGGCAGTTCAGATGCTGTGGAGCCTTCCTAGTCCCAAAGTGGGACCGAGATTGGCGCCTAGTCATAAACATGTCAATGCTGAACACCATCCTGGAAGTCCAGTCTTTTCAGATGGAGACCCCCCAGTTGGTGGCAGTAGCCTTGCGGCCTATGTAATTGGCAAATTCACTGGATCTCCAGGCCATGTTCTTCTAAGTGCAATTGCAGAGACTTCATTGGAGTTTCTTCGGCAAGCAGTCTGGGGCCAAATTCACCAGTTTGGGGTGCCTCTTTTCAACCTGACCACAGCACCTCTGGTGTTTACCTGGTTTGTGCAATCAGTTGTGGCTTACCTTCACCTGTCTGCCATCTGCATTCATGCGTATCTGAATTATTGGCTTATCTGGGTGCTTTGGCACCTGCATTCGCAGCGTCACACACAGACCATTCTGCCACTTTGCCAATGCTTGGGCCTGATAGTGAACCTACGCAAGTCCAGCCTTTGGCTGCAGAAGAATTTCCCCTTGCTAGGTGTCCAGTTTGACCTGAGTGCCTACATCTGTTGACCTTCAGAAGACAGATGGGAGAGAAGTCTTTGTGCAGAGCCTTCCTGACTTGCCTGGTCTACTCAGCCCAACAATGGCTTGACCTACTGGGCTCCCTGTCCTCGATGGCCTCCCAGATCCTACTTGGCTGCCTTCACCTTCACCCCTTGCAGCATGCTCGGTGGGGCAGATGGTCAAGGGACCTGGGCTATCAGCGCCAGTGCAGGTTCTCTCAGAGGACCTTCTTCACCTTCATTGGTGAAGAGCACCAGGACAGACACTAGCTCCTTTGCAGGCCAAGCTTACCATCTACATGGGCTCTTCTTGCTTCATGTGAGGAGGAGCTCACATGGACAGTGTCGGGCACTTGGCTGGCACTCTTTCCATCTCACCACATAAACTGGTTGGAGGTGGTATCCTTGGCACTCCACCACTTCCAGGACTGATGGAGCAGAGGCATGTCCCAGGACATCAAAATGTCCTGGCCAACCAGATGGGGAACTCCACATGTGTCGCTTGTGATTTGCGAGAACGCAAATTTGCTGGTTAATGTTTCACCTGTTTAGAACCCCCAGACCCTAGTGGTGGATGCTATGCCCAGGACTGGAGCTGCCTTTGGGCATACACATTTCCACTTCTGCAGATCCTTCCGAGGGTACAATGACTGCAATCTGATCCTGGTTGCACCACTCTGGCAGCCCAAGGCAGATAACTCTGTAGACCTCTTGGAGTTGAGTGTTGAGCCTCTGCTGCATTTACTAGCATGGCCAAAACTTCAGGTGCAGCCACAGAAGAGTGTATTCCACAGAAACCCATGAGTGCTTAACCTCCAGGCTCGACAGTTGTCTCACAACACATCTGTGACAGAGGTTTCTTGGACTCCGGTGCAGATAGAATTGCCAGAGGCAGGCTTCAATCTTCTTCTCTAATTGTTTACTCAGCTCATTTAAAGGTGTTTTCTGACTGGTGCACCAGTAATGGAATCTATCCTTGGTCTCATTGCCAACGTCCTGCTTTATTAGTGGGACATCCTTGGCAAGAGCTCCAGAGCAGTGGAGAGTTTCTGATTAGCCATCTCCTTGACCCTTACAGTTGTCCTCGACATTTGCATTGGGAGCAATCTCTATCTGTTGGTGCTCATCTCGTTCTTCTACACTGACAGACCAGCAGTGAGGCAGGTCCTACCCCAGTTGCTTCGGGGGCTCGGAGAAGCGAGATCCATGCTCTAGCTCCTGACTGACTCCAATGGACACCTGACCACTCTCAGGTGAACCTGAGGCTTCACTTGGGCATCCTCACAAAGCACCATGTGGTTTGAAATCCGGCTACGGCCTTCAAAGGTTTTACCCTATAAGCTATGGATACTGCTCTTCCACAAGAGCAAAGAGATTTTGTGTCCCATGAGAGCCCTTCGTTGGTACCTATCATGCATGGATGGACACAGGTGGCTGAGGTCCACTTTCTTCCTACCCCTCAGTAACCCTTGTAGGGAGCTACTTTGCAGAAACACAAATTCTGCGTGGATTAAGCAAATGATCCTTAAGGCCTATGAGATCCCACAGAAAAGGCCTGGTGCCTTGCAGCTTGTCTCAGCCGGATATCACAGAGCGCAAGCCTTTCATGCCTCATGGCATCCTGGAGAACATCATGGTTGTGGACAATTTTCGAGCCTGCTGATGGCGATTATCTAGGATGTTCGCCGAGGACTACTTGCATGACATGATAGTGCTAGACGATGCCTTTGTGGCTATCACAGGCTCCTTTGCTTAGGTTTCAATACTCATCCGTTAGGCCTTCCGGATGCCATCAGAGCAGTGGTTTAGATCAGATGCAGTCTATACGTCACCATTGTGCATTGTGCTAAATTGACCTTATCTTGGATCTGTATCAGGTAGTTTGTCCTATTGTCCTGGCCTGGTGCCGGTTGACCCAGGAGTTCACTGCCCAGAGAAACTATAAACCAGCCCCCCCCCCCCCGGCACCCGCCAGGTTTCGAGACTAGATCCTATTAGGTCTCCAGGTCCAACTGAGCTGAAACAGACAGGCTCTACCCAAGTGGCAGAAAGATATCATGTTGGTGGGTGAGTTCCGGGGGGGGGGGGTCAGTGCTGTCTTATGCTGGTCTGTAAGGAGGGTTTTATTGGTTTCGGCCGGATTCTGCTGTTGGCGGCCCCCAAGTCCAAGTACCTCTGAAGTTTTCCCTTCAGACGTCGTGGTTCTCCAGAAGACCCCTACCACTCCAGTTGCACACAATGGGCTTTTGGCGCCTCAAGCTTCAGCTTGCTGCTTTGGCCAGAGCCACATATTTTGCCATATTTAATACAGCATTGTGCCCACATATGGATACTTCCTTGTTAATAATAAGGACCAAAGCAGCACCGCAGCTGTTATGTGTGTCCCATATTGTTTGACTCATGAAATCATTTTCAGCAAATTGACATTTTTCCTCTGTTTTTGTCACAAATTTGTGGTGTTATATGCCAATTTTAAAATATAATTTTACAGAGTTTTGTTACAACTATTGGCATCATTTGCTAATTTTATCATAGAAGTTTCTCCTTTGTCACAAATAGTACCAATTTTGTATAATTTACCAATCCCTCGTTATTTCATGGTGTTTAAACCATGCAGTGTATACACCCTGGGACTTTAGGCATAGGTATTGCATTTAGCATAGAGTCCAGCTCTGTGCCCTCGCCTGTTCGTCCTATTCTGACAGGATATCGATCATATGCATTAATCTTGTCATTCCTTGCTTATTTTACCACCAGTGAACATTTAATTGAACTCGCAGAGCTCTCTGGCCATGAAGAATATACACAAAATATTTGTATCGAAACACACATAGTGAGAGAAGCAAATACGCACTGAGTATATTTTCTCTGTGCATATCTGAAATGATGCTTCTATAAAAGCCCTATTGCGGCGTTTAAACCCAACCAATAAATTCAACGCAAACTATAGGTAGAAACGATGACGTCCATAATGTTTTATCTATTATGAAATATGCTTTCTTTGTAAACCCTTTCGAAAATTACCATCCCGAGCTTACAGAACAATAATTCTTTAAACATGTCCAGGAAGGGCAACTGCAGTACTTTCCATCCGCTTGGTACATGTTGGGCTGGTCAGAAATTCAGTAATATATCCATATAATTGAGCTCATTGTGGTGAGCTGGATTTACCCTGTCCTGATTTTTCATGATACATAACATAAGCATGACATTCCAGGTCCTTTTACAGACACAGAAAAAAGAGAAACGCCTCAAACAGGATTTAGATACGGGCAAAAAGGAACGATTCCAGAGAAGAAGCTCGGTTGTTTGTGCTATAAAAAAAATATACATCACCAAATTGGCTGAATACATCTCAGCAATTTGGACCGACATCCCCCCCTTCCCCACTTCATTAGTTGCATGGGTATGTCCCGAGCATTACATAGCTATAATTCGCACCGATAAGGTAATTTCAGAAGGGCAATTATAAAACATTGATGCTTGAATCCCCTTTATATTTGTTTACGTATAGGACATATGATGAACAACCCTGGATGCAATTTTAGATAAACTTTGAACACAGCTAGGGCTTTATGGGATACGACCATAATGTTTTTCAGAGCCTTAACCGGATATGTATCTTGCAGAAGCGTGACCGTCGTGCACGAGCAGCTTAACGGTGGCCAATCAGTGTAATCATTATCTGAGTAACATTGCGATTATTTCCCATATGAGAGGCAGAATACAACTATTCTAAGAGTTAAAATGGCAGCCCGAGATAGCTATTCCCGGTTCAATTTCAAATTAAAAAAAGCTTACAGGACAGGGTACTAATATTCTTGAATTAATAGCCAGACGGAGTAATAAAGAGCACTACAGATATGAGGTTTGTATTTCAATTTGTGAGGGACAAGAACCTGAACCGTTACCATTAACGTCACGACTACAACTCAATGTTCCTGTCATATACGACTACAACTCAATGTTCCTGTCATATAGTATGCATATATATGTATGTATGTATACATACTGTATGCCTGAATAAAGAACTATAACGAGTTTTTTTTTACACTTAGACTGGCCATACTATATATATATATATATATATATATATATATATATATATATATATATATATATATATATATATATATATATATATATATATATATATATATATATATACATATATAAAGCGAGAACATTCTATTTTTAACGGCTATCCCATGAAGGAGCAACTAAACGTCCAATAATGCCAAGTCCGACAATTATATGTTTTTGATGTGCTATATGATGTATATTTTGTATACATATTAAGCTACCTCTTTCACAATTTAATGGCAGAATGAATTTGTTCGCTTGAATATAATTTCGGCCTTCATTTCGAGCCGGTCATTCCTCAACTGATATCTCCATGTGTTAGTATATTCCCAATTTTAGCCCATAAATCTGTATTTCCTCCAGAGAATATTTGCACTTTGTAATGGGATCAATATGGAAAATCTCTGTTGTTTTTGCCTGGGTCAAATGAGGTAATTCCTGCACTTCATAATTGCAAAGAATGTTGTCAGTGAATTCAAGGACCCAAGGAATAGATACACGAGAAGGATTAATATAGGCATTGCCTTTTTCCCAATTGTATTTTTTGAAATAAAATATGTTTAAACCAAGGACCCAAGGAACCATACAGAGACAGTTATATCGTTCTGCATATGTTTAATTTCATTCTGTCCCGTGACAATTCTCAAGAGCGGGATTTTAAGTCCATACACGCTTTTGAGTGAGCTCATTCAATCAACCTAAAATTCACAACAACCGATGAAAATGTTCAGCACATGGCCTTTTAATTGAGTTTACGAAGACAAAACTGTTCACTTATTCTCGAAACTATTAATGGTTTTGGGTGATTTTTTCTGTACATCGCTAACATTTGAGAATTCAGTCCGCTATGTCATGAAACAATTGTCTTCTTCCTCCTAGATTGGATATTTCAATCGAGTCACTCTGGAAATGGCGAAACTAAATTTTACGCCGGGAGCCGACGAACATCGTGTATCCAGCCAGAGTAATCATAAACATCAAGCATTTAGCAGGTGGCAGCGCATCAGCTCATATTTTAAACCGTATGGAACATTAAACGTTTTTGTACTGGAAATAGAAATTGTAATGTCATTACAGAAAAAAAGACTGGGAAGAATTGTTTACATATGTCAATGTTTGTGTGAATCAGATTTCATGAAGAAACAAGGGATATCTTCTTTGGTTATACATTTCAATATTGGAAAAAATATTGTCCGTTTTCCGCATATGCCATCACAACTAACGCTGCACAGAAACTGGACAGCATAAAAGACATGAAAGTTAAAGTTTGCACAATATTAGAACACGAACATCAGAACATTAACACATTTAGGTTCTGTAAAGGTACGTTGACCTCGGGATCCATTGAGGTCACAATACCTTTACATATTTTCCGTATAACTTCATATTACACTCTTCACAATTAAAAGTTTTTTTTCAACATTATGCAATCAACGAGGGATTTACATCACTGTAAAAGAATGGATGATCAGAAAGTCCCACATTTTACATTTATGTATTTTTATTGATGGGTGAAAAAGACTTACATCTTGCACGAGAACCGCCAGTTTGAATGCAGGTCAATTTCTGATCCAAGTGGATATGCTGTAAATATATTATGTCAAGGTCCATATGTCTCAATAATTGAAAAAAGCGCAATACTACCTATTTCAAAATATCCCTAATTCGTGAGATGATTGAAACAATGAAAAGTGGGAAATTCAAAATGTTTGAAGTACAATATCCTCCTCCAAAATAATGCTAATAATGATAGACAAAATAAAGATAAAGAAAGCCCTGGATTTCAAAATGCATCAGATGGATACGTGACTTGTTGTTCGGTCTTGCCACTAGGAAGCAAATGATATCAATATATATATCGCCCCCTTTACCCAAACTCATGCATGGTTTTCTTTACTTGTCCAAAACATCTCAGCAGACAGGCATAAAACATTTTTGTATCACGATATTTGAGACACATCCTTACATCACCAGATGGCTGAAACAATAGAAAACGAGCAATTCAACATGTAATGAATGCAATATCCTTCTAAAAATGATAATGATAGACAAAATGAAAAAAAATATACAAGCGCCATATTTTGAAATGCATCAGAAAAAAAGGCAGGAGTTGTTAGGTCACGCAATATAACGCCCCTTTATCAAAACACATGGCTTTCTTTGCTTGACAAATCTTATATCCTTGTCATCAAGGCACGAAACATTTTTGTTTCAATATGTATAGGACCCACGATCATATTCATACACGCTGAAGTCACACAGGATGTTAACACATTCGTTTCATGTTGTACTTTAAACCATCATCGCAGGGCTAAATGTATATTTAGAAACGTACTTAAATTTAGTTTGCATGAACCACAGGATATGTTTCATGTGCACAACTTAAACAACCACGATTTATTTATTTATTTATTTATTTATTTATTTATTTATTTATTTATTTATTTATTTATTTATTTATTTATTTATTTATTTATTTATTTATTTATTTATTTATTTATTCTCTTATTTATTTATTTATTTATTTATTTATTTATTCTCTTATTTATTTATTTATTTATTTATTTATTCTCTTATTTATTTATTTATTTATTTATTTATTTATTTATTTATTTATTTATTTATTTATTTATTTTTAATGCGCTTTGACACATTTGGTCT
The DNA here is from genome assembly GCA_964020975.1 of Hermodice carunculata. Lineage (NCBI taxonomy): Eukaryota > Metazoa > Annelida > Polychaeta > Eunicida > Amphinomidae > Hermodice > Hermodice carunculata. The sequence continues at coordinate 57,169,466 of OZ026616.1, read as the reverse complement.
GATCTTAAAATTCTCAGATGGAATTTGAAAACAGATTAATGATACCATGCAGAAAGAGTCTTATTATCATCATACCCGGAAAAAGGAATGGTATATATTCTGTAATAAAATATTCTCTCAAGGCCTCTATACTGCAAAAAAAAAATGTATCCTGGTGGATGAGAAAACCAAGGCTTTATGACTTGCTACTGGTAATTCCAAATAAAATTAGGGAAAGCTGTTTCATGTTTTAGTCCTCATACAGCGATATCAACAACTGTTTGAAAACATATAAGATTTTCTTGTAATAAAAGATATGTTTCCACCTATTGTGCACTTGGATGTATCAACACATTTCAAGAAATGCATTCAATTCACAGACATCTGAAAACTTTTGGAGGCATCGCAAAATCTCCTGGTTTGAAAATGTTCAAATACACTTAGAGATATCATTACACACGACGCGTTTGCATATATCTCTAAGTAAATTCATGTCTATTGTTTCAAAGCACCTCCACGAAATCGCCAAATAAAGCCACACATATCGAATATATTCAGAGATATCACAGCTAAACTTGTCCCAGCGGAAATATAAGAAGGGTCTTTTTGCAGACCATTGTTTGCTTAAGTGGGCACTTTTATCATTCTGATTTGTACAAAAACTTTTAGGTGTGTAGTAGAATACCAGAAGGTTTTATTTTTCGTTTTTTTTTTTTTTGTCTTGCTAAAAGCAAAGTGCTTAGAAGCAGCACACAATATTCCTGCCTGTTCAAAGTGTTCAGGCACCTAGACACAAACTAAGAGTAAACTGAAAGTTTTACACGATCTTATTCTTCATTTATTCTAATTTAGAACTCTGAATACCCTTTAGAGCATATGAAGTACTTGAACCTTATTGTGCGGTCCGTGGACCCGGTTAAGAGACCTCTGCTAAGCGGGCACCTTTAAGTGGACACTTTCGCCCGGCCCAAAAGGGTCCCAATTAGCACAGGTTTTAGTGTACTTGTAATAAGAGATATTATGTACTCAAACGATGATAAAGATGCATAACATGGGGCAAGCAGGTATATGCATAATCAGTAAATATATTTCAATATATCTCTTTTAATAAATTATCCAATTTAGCATTCAGTACTGCCTTATATGACATTAAGAACTTGCTGTCAAGAATGTCAAGAAATGAGAAGTCAGAATGAACTGAGAACACTGTATACTCTGTTTGTCCTCTTATCTTACAGCTGACATCCAGATGTGATCTAGCCAATCAGGCACGGGGCACAGAGACCCTGGTAACTGACTCCTTCATCTGTACATAGTTGTAATGTATATGTATATATATATATATATATATATATATATATATATATATATATATATATATATATATATATATATATATATATATGTGTGTGTGTGTGTGTGCGTGTGTGTGTGTGTGTGTGTGTTCAGTGAAACCTCATTACAACGACACTCAGATATCTGACATATTCAATATAATGACACAAACTTTCATGGGAAAAGGTTTATTTTCTTTGTTATTTGACTCATTTATCTAGTGTAGCTTGTACACACAAGACGTTTTTTTCAGTACTTACTTGATAGCTCACGGGTACTTCCAACGAACTCCCACACTAGCTTATATTTGGAGAGATATCTTTCGACATATCTATAAATATGTTTGATAAATTTACATACTAAGTGTATATCTACATGCTGCTTTTGAAAATATCTTTATATATACTAATTAAGAGATCTCTAAATGGTGTCACATTTAAAGAGTTTTGAATTTATTCAAAGATAAATAAGACATATCTTCAAATCTTCATTCACTTCAAATCTATACACATGATTCAGAGATACTTCGTACATTTAAAAAATCCTCTGCATACATATTAGAAAAACAGGTCAATAATATAATCAAAAAGATATCTGAATCATGTGTAGAGACTTATCTTCAAATCTTCATTCACTTCAAATCTCTACACAATTCAGATGTACTTCATACATTTAAAAAATCCCTTGCATGCTTATTAGGAAAACAGCTCAATATCATAGGTTTTAACATACTAATAGATTATGTTTCGTAAGTGAGTTCCTAGAGCGATCTCGACTGGTGTCAAGAATGTTGTGAGTAAATGAAATTTACACGTGTTTCAAATGACAACTGGTCGCTTTCTTCGTGTAGGCAAAAATAAATGTTTTTCTTGATTTGTATTCATAATATGAACAGATTGCATGCAGCGTACTACTGTGCAGACGCAGGCAAAACAATAAGATTTGTTGTAATCCCATTGGAGCTCGGCATGTCAATAGTTCGCTAATACTATTTATGCTGCTAAGTACAGATAACTGGATACAAAGCTTAGCATCGGGCGCAATAGTTCGGCAACACACAAAAAAAATAACATGCGAATCTTCCAACTAAAAACAAAACAAGTAACTTGAAGGGAAAGGGGGCCTGCAAAAGACAACGCAGCCATTGTCAAATGATTGATTTGTACTGAACCAATCCTGCGGCAACTTCATTATATGATTGGGACTGTTGAAAACAACACCAATGTGTCGCACTGAACATGGATTTCTCTCGTGTTCACAAAAGTGCGGATGTTTTATATGTTACTGTTTCCTTCCTTATTTGAGTTCATGCATATTTGTACCAACAACAAAACAAAAAAAGCAAACAAACAAAAAAAAACAAAAACAAAAACAAAAACAAACAAACAAAAAAACAAAACAAAAACAAAACACCCCCCCCCAAAAAAAATTCCCGGATTGGCTGTAAGACTCGGCCTGCTTGTTTGATTGGCACACTAAGGTAGCAGTTATCGTTGCTGGATGACGAGGCACACTAAAGTAGCAGTTATCGCTGCTGGATGACGAGACACACAAAAGTCGCAGTTATCGTTGCTGGATGACGAGGCACACAAAAGTCGCAGTTATCGTTGCTGGATGACGAGACACACAAAAGTCGCAGTTATCGTTGCTGGATGACGAGACACACAAAAGTCGCAGTTATCGTTGCTGGATGAAGAAGCACAATAAAGTGCAGTTATCGTTGCTGGATGACGAAAATGTATAGCTTTTCTTCACGGCGTAAGTTCACCCATACAATCCCATGCTATATTAAACCGAATTTCGTGAGAAAATATCCTTTACTACTGGTAGACATATCGGCATTTAAAACTAGGTCAAATTTGGTCGGTCACGCAGTTAACTGTTGGGTATATACATACCCGATAAAAAATAATAAAATCAGTATATACATGTATATATATATATATATATATATATAATTATGTATTGGCATTCTAAAGAGTCTAATTTCAATTAACCTAGGTTCATCCTGGTATTTCTACAAGATCCCTTTACCAGCGTATTTATTTTTGAAAAGTAAAGTGACAGATAGACTCAACAATTACATTCCACCTGAAACGATTGGTTTTTCAAACCGTTTTCTTTATTTTAGTTCTTTGATTATTTGTGTGCTTTGGGAACACATGTCTCAATGGCAAACTATCATTATGTATTCAAAAAAAAACAGACAATTTCATCTGTAAAATGAGTTTCATCGAGGTTACATTAATATTTGCATTGTGTCCGACATTTCATTATAATACTCCATTATCTCATTGCAATAAAAAGGGACTTTTGTTGGGACTGAGCACGTGCATCAGAGCCAATATTGAAGGTGGGTGTCAGTATAAGGTATAGTGTGCAACTCTGTCGATATCAAGGGACCTACGACTTCATCCATATTTAAGCAAGACAGCGTTCGGGTATTTCAGTAGTATTTACAGCGCAGATGGACATGCTCTTTTTTCTGATAAGCCAATTACTTCTTCAGGAGTGTGTCACAGGCGGCTTTCCTTTGATCTTTTGTTTGGAATTGTGGGTGCATCGCAAAATCATGATACACTGGCAATGAAACAAGATCCCATATTGAGTTCACATCAGGTGTAAATTGTTAGCCCTCAATGTGACTTTTGACGGGTAAGTGAACAAACGCATGCATGTATAAATCCTTGTGTCTCGATCGATTCAGACCTGACAAGTGCAGTCCGTCTCTTTGCGCATGCAGGTGCATAGTAATAGATCCGAAGCAGCGCGGGCGAGGTGCATTTACCGGTACCTATGTCTAGGTGGCCAATATTGTAAACTGCGTTACTGCTAACCATCAGGAAATATAGCTATTTCGCCGCTGCGGTCTATTTTTGAAAAAGAGACGTCGCCTGCAGCTCTCTCGCTCAGTTGCACCAAGCAAACGCACAGGCGGCTCAGTTGATGAGTTCACAATACGCGAGCGACGGAAGTGAGCAATGTCAGGGGGCATTAAAGCTTCTAGTCCTACAGCGGCTAATCCCCAGTTTTTGGTCTTGGCGTGCGTCATTGCAAGAAGCCAGTTGACCGACGTATCTATACTATAGATTAATATTGCTTGTAATCTCTCACCTAGGGGACATGCTTTGTCGGTTCGCGTTCCATGGGCGAGTCTGGCACGGGGTTTTTATGGAATACTGCTTTGTGTTATTGAATTGGCATTATTGGGCGGCTGAGGAGGGTTTCTGAACACAGAGGTGTTCAGTTGCTCCCTGTTATGTCGCTAAGACTGTCAAGCATGGGCCACAAAAAGCCACATGGTCAGGTGTTTAATCTTGCATGCTGAAAGCGAGCTTAAAATCTTTTCTGTGTATACATACGAGGGAGAGAAAAATCAAGCTCACTGTCTGTTGCCAATGCAAACACAAATAAAAGGAGACTAGGCACCAAGCATTTCCTCTGGTGAAGCCCACAATCAGGCTAGTATATATGCTACTCTCATGAGCAAGGAATAACAATTTTCGATTTGGCACCTGGGGTTTTATCTTATTAGACGGCTCAGATAAAATCCCCGGGGCCCACAGTTATATAGAAAGCCTAACAGGATATCAGCGAGAGAGATACTGTTCGCTGGATTGAGCACAAGAATATACTGCTGGCGGAATTCTGGGCGACGGTCCCTGTATAAACGCTGGGGTGGGGTAGAGGTCGACCCTTTGTAAGCTTTGATTTATTCTTTACAGGCAGGGTTGCAGCAGGTGTTTTGGTCATTCAAAAGATATTGATAGTGGAAGGTTGGGAAGGGGCAGTCTACCCCATGGAACAAATGTCTTAAGAATTATCTATCTATCTATCTATCTATCTATCTATCTATCTATCTATCTATCTATCTATCTATCTATCTATCTATCTATCTATCTATCTATCTATCTATCTATCTATCTATCTATCTATCTATCTATCTATCTATCTATCTATCTATCTATCCTATTGTCACCATCAAATTTGACAGGGAGCCTTTGGTGTGATGACGTCAAAGATCATGTCGCGTCGGTCTGCTCCATCAAAGAGCATCCATACAATAAAGACAGAGTTTGCGTGATCACAGCCTCCAACTGAAGCATGGAAGAACTTTTTAAATGCATGGGACCTAGAATGCATTACATATGGTTGAAGAACAGGTGTCTCTAGCCCAAAATGTAGGGTACACAGGACATTCATCATGAGCGTGGACAGGAGCAATTTGCGTAAAAATCCTGGTCTTGCCCGGTTCTTTTGGTGTCCAGACAAGCATGTATTAAGCATTGTATATATTTTTCATCAACATGGACGAAATACTTTAATTATAGTACTGCAGAATAATGTCTGGCTGTAAACCTGGACATTTTGTTTTTCCAGGAATTCTTCCTTTCTTTCTTTATGTCTGGGTGCCACATATTGTTTTTCCTCGGATTTTGTATTTCTTTCTTTCCACGCCAGCCCTATCCATTGAGCAGTGAGGCACAAACGAAAAATTTAAATCGTGGATATCTTCAAAACTATTATAGATAAAAAGATGCCAAACCAACTTCAATTTATGAGTTTGTGATACAGCCTTATCCAGTGAGCAGTGACGCAATGTTGTAGGATTTTAATTTATGAAAACAGGGAAAGACGATTTTCTTCCCAGCATGTTTGTTTGGGTGCCTTCAAAATGAGAACAGTTTGAAATGCTACATTTTGCCACCGTTAAACAGAATCTAAATTTTCCGTATTAGCCTAATTTGCATAAATTAAAATGCTACAACTTTGGCTCTTGGTTCATTGGATGTGGCCATGTCAAAAATTTATGAAGTGAAGTTTGAATGAGAGCACCATCAATAATAGTTTTGAAGCTAATCAACATTTTAGTTTTGTGTATTTGTCTAATTTGCATGAATTAAAGCCTACAACTTTGGCTTATGGTTGACTGGATACAGTTATGTCACATACGTACAAATTGAAGTTGGAATGGCTCCTCTATGTATAATAGTTTTGAACTTTTTCAAGTTTTAAATTTTACGTGTTCATCTTATATTCATAAATTAAAATTGTACGATTTTGGATTATAGTTCACTCGATGCAGCTATGTCACAAACCGAAAAAATTGAAATTGCAATGGCACCTCTGTCTTAAATAGTTTTGAAGCTGTTAAATTTAAATTTTGCTTGTTCACCCAATTTGCACAAATTAAAATTCTACAACTTTGGTTCATGGTTCATTGGAAACGGCTTTGCCACAAACCGATACGTTGAAGTTGGAATGGCATCTCTATGTATAATAGTTTTGGGGATATTCAACTTCTAAATTTTTCAATGCCCCTAACTAGCATAAATTGAAATTCTATAACTTCTATTTACTGTCAATTACATTAGCAAATATCACAAACCTATATACGCATATTGAAATTTTGTGTCTATCTGACATAGTTTGGAAGACATGGAGCTTTTAAAATTTTAATTGCCCCTAATTTGCATAATTTTAAACGTCATGACTATTCCAAACGATATGCACAATTTCACTGGTAGGTCAGTCTCCATGGCAAGTTTGGTGGTTTTCCGAATTAAAGTGTCCCAAAAAGTCCAGACAAATTTGGTCCTAAAGAAGAAAGAAAGAGAGAGAAAGTAACAACGAACGAAAGATAAAAAGAAAGAAAGACACACTTTTTTTCTTTCCTGTTTACTACCAAATTTGTCCGGAGTTTTTCTTGGACACTGTTAATCGGAAAACCACCAAACTTGCCATGGCGACTGACCTACCAGTGAAGTTGTGCATATCACACAGACACAAAGTTTTAACTTACACATGTAGGTTTGAGACATCTGGGAAATCCAATAGTATGAAAACAAAAGTTGGGGAATTTTTATGCATGGTAAATTCACTGAATTTCCCCACAATCCACATACCTTCTGATGTTTGGTGGAGCTTCATTGTGCTAGGCAACCATTTTGCATTCATAACAAATTTGGTTGAACCTGTCTCATAGGCAGCCTTCTATCCATGCATGCTAGGTGTATGGTATAGAAGGTTTGGGTCTTGTAGCAAATGGGGGAGAGGAGATTCCCAACAACTGTTAAATGAGGTTCTCAATAAAATACAGAGGATCCCTTTCTGTTCATGCAAGTGCAGATCTGCTCCATGCTGTCATATGTGCCAGGCAGGCTAGAGTTCTCACTATTGCTTGACAGAACTGTCAGTACACCCTTACTGAGACTGATGTTCTAGCTGGTCTGTTTTTGCCTGAGGCTATCATGAGTCTGCTCTGCTTATCTATCCCAAGGGAGCACAGTCACAACCACTTTAGGGCAGAATAAGCTTGCCTTCTGTACCCTCTACTAAAAATATACTACATACGTGCTGAGTTGGCTGAACCCATCAAACTGTGGTCTTCCAGTCCTCAATGACTGCTTTCACAACTTTGTGAATTTTTAATTTGTGTCATCTCAGTGGACATTTTCATGTCTGTTTTCTTGTAACCAGTGATATGCAGCCTGCTTTTATTATGTCTGTGTGCCAACACAGATATACTGTTTTCCCAGAAATTCATTCATTCATTCATTCATTCATTCATTCATTCATTCATTCATTCATTCATTCATTCATTCATTCATTCATTCATTCTTTCTTTCTTTCTTTCTTTGCCAACAAGATTGTTCGCCCTTTTTCTCGGAGACTATTATAGATAGAAACTCCAAACTTGGAAAAAGTATAGTTCTATAGATGAAGTCTTGCCTTTTTATGATGAGAGGTCATGCTTTTCTAAATTATGCAAATGAGGGCTAATTAAAGTTTTAAATCTTCAATATGTTATATGATATAGTAAATGTGGTTCCTAGTGTGTAGGAGTTCGATCATAGGAAGGCAAAGGTTATCTCTAATGTCAAGGTCATGTCAAGGTCGAAGGTCAATTTTAGGTCAAAATATCGTTTTATAGGTCAAGGTTCACTACTGGTAGACGTCATCTCAAGGCCACAAGTTATTTTAAGGTCAAAGGCCACTTTTGATGGTGGCTTTCTTCTAGCCATAACTTGGTAGGTCAATTTTATCCAATTTTGATCATGTAGGGCTCAGGTTTTAGCTATTGTAACACTGCATTTTTTGTACCGTACATGTGACCTATAAAGGTCAAAGGTCAACGTCATTTGGATCTTTGAAAGTTTCTTCCAGCTATAACTCGGCCAATTTCCATCCGATTCTAATCATGTTCGGCTCAAATTGTAGGTATTGCAACTCTGCACATTTTTGTAAGAACATGTAACCTCTACAGAGCAAAGGTCAAGGTCATTTGGCCCTTTGAATGTTTCACCTTGCCATAACTTGGTCAATTTTCATCCGATCATCATTGGGTGCACGGTTGACAGAGCTGCATTACGCTCGCCTTTCAACTCTGCAGCCCAAGTTCGATTCATAGCCGGGGGAGCAAGTGGAAGGAGTTCCTACCACTCTCTTTGTGCTCGGTGGTTTTCTCCGAGACCTTCGGTTTCCTTCCCCAAACAAGTAGATAGGAAAGTAAACGCAATCATCTGTGCCATGGAGAGTGATTAATATAGGCTTGGCCTGTTTCGCAATCCATACCAAAAATATGGGTCTATACTATACTTTCATCTGATTTGTTAATGCTGGGCTTCAATTGTGGGTATTGTAACACGGTAATTTTTGCAATTTACATGTGACCTCTAAAAGTCCAAGGTCAAGGTCATTTGGACCTCGAATTTTCATTCAGCCATAAGCTTAATGGAATGTGAAGTACCAAAGGACAAAAGTTGTAGCATTTAATATTTACAACTTTTTGAAGTCACACAGACAGATTTGCTTTTAAGCAAATTTCTAAATATACTTATGAAGCCTGTTCTTCATGGCCAAGACAATGAATACTGAGAAAGTATAGTGCTTGTACCAGTTCACAGGTACATGTATATGTAGTTTCATGACAGCGTCTGTTAAAATTTGTTTATGTGATAAAGGAACAAAGACAGCTTTGCATTGCATGTATACACATCCCTTTGAATCATAATATGTATACATTGTACATGCATATCTGCATGCATGAATAAGGTACATGCGCATGCACATGCACATATGATCATCCATACTGCCAGAAAAACTGACCCTCTCAGCAGTAGGCAATTTTCTCTGGTACCAAAGGTGCCCACTGCAGAGAGGCTTCACTGTATACGTACACTGGAATTGTGTGTCTGAGTAATTATATCTGGGTGCCAACCCAGCAGTTCCTTTTGTCGAGAATTCTTTCTTTCTCTCTTTCTTTTTATCTTTTGTTCGTTGTTACTTTTTCTTTCTTTCTTTCTTCTTTACGACCAAATTTGTCTGGACTTTTTGGGACACCATTATTCAGAAAACCACCAAACTTGCCATGGTGACTGACCTTCCAGTGACATTGTGCGTATCGTTCGCTAGTAGAAGCAATTAAAAGCTCCATATCTCCCAAACTAATGCAGATAGACACAAAATTTACATGTGCATGTACAGGTTTGTGACACCTGCCTTTGTAATGGAAAGTATATGAAAGTTGCAAATAATATGCTAATTAGAGGCATTGAAAAATTTAGAAGTTGAATAGCTCCAAAAATATCATAGATAGACATGACATTCCAACTTCAATCTGTAGGTTTGTGGCAACGCTGTATCCAATGAACCATGAATCAAAGTTGTGGGATTTTGATTTATGCAAATAAAAGGCATTGGAAATTTGAAAGCTGAATATAAAGCTATTATAGATATAGATGCCATTGCAACTTTAATTTGTAGGCTTGTGACAAAGCTGCATCTAATGAAACATGATCCAAAATTGTAAAAATTTAATTTGTGAAAATACCGAATTTAAACTTTGAATAACTTTAAATCTATTATAGACAGATTTGAGATTTCAAATTCAATTTATAAATTTTGTGACATGGTTGCATCCAATGAACCATGAACCAAAGTTGTGCAATTTGAATTTATGCACATGTAAATAAGGTGAATACACAAAATTGAAATCTTGAATAACTTCAAAACTCATATAAATGGAGGCGCCATTCCGACTTACATTTGTGGGTTTGTAACATAGCCGCATCCAATAAACCATACACCAAAGTTGAATGCTTTTAATTTGTGCAACTTAGGTTGATACACAAAATTTAAATCTTGAATAATTTCAAAACTAATATACATAGAGGTGTCATTCCAACTTCAATTTTTAGGTGTGTGACATAGCAACATATAATGAACTATGAACCAAACTTGCAGGATTTTAATTTACGCAAATACGGCGAATATACAAAACCTAAACCTTGAATAACGTCGAAACTATTAAACATAGACGTACCATTCCAACTTCAAATTGTAGGTTGCTGACATAACCGCATCTTATGAACCATGAACCAAAGTTGTAGGCTTTTAATTTATGAGAATTAAGCAAATGCACAAAATTAAAATCTTGCTCTTCAAAACTATAATAGATAGTGGTGTCATTCAAACTTCAGTTCATACGTTTGTGATGTGGCCACATCCAATGAACCCAGAATCAAAGTTATAGCATTTTAATTTATAGAAATTAAACTGATACACAAAATTTAGATTATGTTTCAAGCTGGTCTCATTTTGAAGGCACCGAGACAGATTTGCTTTGAAGCAAATCTTCTTTTCTAGTTTTTTTAGTACTTCTTGTGGGATATTGGCCCATAGCCCACAATAAAACCACCGTTATTTTATTGCATGTGGCGAGTTACAGATCGTCAGCCACCGTAGTCGACTGAGTGCGTAAGGCTTGGTCACTTGTACTTTTATTGAAATTGGCCGCCGGAGAAATAAACTGTGCAATGTGCACTTTTTAGAAGAAATGGGTTATTGGTTCCACGCTCTTCTACAGTTACAGGCGCCTGTTTTCCTTCACTTCCTCTATTGACTAATACAAATTGCCGCTGAAAGGTCGAGAGTATTTTAGTGTCATTTTCAATTTTTAAATCAATATGTAAGGTTGAAATGTGCTATTTCAAGAACAGAATTTCAACCACACTATAACATTACCGTGACGGATAACAGCATGGCTAACAGAGGTATATAAAATGAAAGCGATTTGTGCAATGAGTACACCTTCTTTTTTTCACATTCGCGGCACAGATAGCACATTAGAAGTTTAAATTAAGATATATGGAGATTACGTTACTCAATTTAAACAGAGCCTAATTTCATTATAAATTGGACTTATTTACAATATTGAGCACTGTTCAATATTAAGAAAATGCCAAACATAAAAAAATCCAGAAACACTGTGTTATACGTGTTTATGGGATTTAATAAAACAGCTGTGAAAAAACAATTAATGGTCAGGTCAAAAGACTACTACTATTTGAGAGGTACTTTCACCCCAGCTAGATAAAAAAATAAGTCAATAAAAACAGGTAGGCAGAGTTAACTTATTCCTGGTATATGGACAATCCACCTTCGGACGCCTGTATCTTTTTGAGGAGATAAAGCAAGCATGTAGAACACTTATCTGACAATATATAAGTATATACTTACTTGTATAGAACACTTATCTGACAATATATAAGTATATACTTACTTGTGTAGAACACTTATCTGACAATATATAAGTATATACTTACTTGTGTAGAACACTTATCTGAAAATATATAAGTATATACTTACTTGTGTCTTAAGGCAATAGGTGGGTAAAATAACACATCGGCCTGATCATGCACGAGACACAATCAAATTTCACGGCAGTGCTTGCACAAGTTCTAAAATATCACTTTATTCATAAAATAAAAGAGTATATGTACATATTGGCAGCTAATGCTACCAAGCCCAGAAACCATGTGTCAGTCAAAACAGCATGCAGGGCAAACGTATCGTTGGAAAAAAAAGAGAGAAACAAATATTTAAAACTAGAAAAGAAGATTTGCTTCAAAGCAAATCTGTGTGCCTTCAAAAGTTGTAAATATTAAATGCTACAACGTTTATCCTTTGGTACTTCACATTACTAGTGTTATTGCTGATTTAATTTATGTCAGAGATTGTAGACAATTCTCCTTTTTCTCTTTCAGCGAGTTGCAGGACATTGTGATGACACTATGCACTGAATAACTAGGTTCTGTTTTGTTTTGTTTTGTTTTTTTTCTATCATTGTACTTTGTACAAATAAAGATATATATAAATTAAGCTTATGGCTGAATGAAAATTTCAAAGTCCAAACGACGTTGACCTTTGGCCTTTCCAGGTCACATGTAAATTGAACAGTGTTACTATACCTACTATTTAAGCCCAACATGGACCAAATTGGATAAAAATTGACCAAGTTATGGCAAGATTAAACTTTCAAAGGGCCAAATGACCTTGACCTTTGCCCTTTTGAGGTTACATGATCTTATAAAAATGTGCAGTGTTGCAATACCTACAATTTGAGTCCAGCATGATTAGAACTGGATGGAAATTGGCCAAGTTATGACTGGATGAAACTTTCAAAGATCCGAATGACCTTGACCTTTGGCCTTTAGAGGTCACATGCAAGTTTCAAAATGTGCAGTGTTACAGTAGCTGCAATTTGAGCCCGACATGATCAAAATTGGATAGAAATTCACCAAGTTATGGCCAGAAAAAAGCGGCCATCGAAACTGGCCTTTGACCTTGAAATGACCTTTGACCTTGAGATGACCTCTACTTGTAGTGGACCTTGACTTTAAAACGACATGTTGACCTAAAATTGGCCTTTGACCTTGACATGACCTTGACATTTGAGATGACATTTGCCTTGCTATGATGGAACTCCTATACACTTGGACCGACATCTACTATAGTATATAAGATATTGAAGATTTGTAACTTTAATCAGCTCTCATTTGCATAATTTAGAAAAGCATGATATCCATTTATAAATAGGCGAGACTTCATCTACAGAAGTATAATTGTGCCAATTTTGGAGTTTCTACGTATAATACTTTTTAAAGGAACTGTCGGACAAATTTGCCTGTAAAGAAAAAAAGAAAGAGAAAAAAAAGAAAAAAGGAAGAGAGAGAGAAAGAAAGAATTCTCAGAAAAACAATATGTCTGTGTTGCCACACAGACATTATAAAGATTTCAGAGCATATATGTTGAAATATGTTTAGGTGGTTATTAAAATGACCAATGTACAATGTCCGATAAAATCAATATAACTTGCAGTGTCACAGATTGTCCATAGGTAATGTGTAAACTAAAACATACATGATAATTATGAGTACATTACCATTGCACCTGCTCTGTTGGTCGGTAGCCGCAACCGCTGCCACCAGCCCATAGCATTTGCGAAGTGAAGAGTATTAAAACTATGTGTGTACTTTCAGAAGTGGTAGTTTCTCCCAAGTGGGTTGGGTTTTTGCATGAAGGAAGGTGAAACTGCTGATGATGGCTATTTTACTTGTATTTTTAAACGTTTCGAATGTGGATGGTATGGCACATAGTTTGTGAAGTGACTGGAGACGGTGGCTATTGTCTTTGGATATAAAACCTCGGGCTCCTATTTCAATTGCATAAAGGCGTACCTTAAACCCGTTTCTTTCAATGTCATTCACAAGCGGGGTATATTTATTGATCTTATAGTTATGTATTTTCTCAATATTTGTTTCAAATGGTACTGAAAGTTCAATAATGTGGAGTTCTTGTTTTTCGGGGGAAAATAACGTCAGGTCTGGCTGGAATTGACTCCTTTCACAGAACCGTGCAGCAAAGCATAGAATTTTCTCACCTCCAGCTGACTGGAGAGGGCATCGCGGGGGTGGACACTTGCGGGCATAGGATAATGCATGTTAAAATTATCAATTTTCAGAGTACATTTGAGGTCAGTTATAGCAACATTAACATAAATTGTAAAACTTTCTGATTAGTATGACTGTCAATATCGGTAATGTGCCAGGCATTTTCAATTTGAAGATGTTAGGAACTTTTTACAGGCAAAATTAAGGAGATCCTCATGCAGTATCTATGCACTGACCACCACACATGCATAGGTGTCAATTGGTTTCGGACACCTATGGGGTTAATAACCAGAGTAGTTCGTTAAACCTTTAAACTGAGTATATTTTGGTAGCATGTGCTCATGATGCCACAGCATTATGGCTCTGTGGGATATAACCATTCATAAAAGTGTGATGTTTAAAGGACAAAACACCATTGTTTCATTATGGCAGACACTTCACTGATTAGGCAAGCTTTACTGCCCTAAAAATAATCTTAACCTATTGTTATAACTTAAGCTTTATATGAAAGTTTCATTGATAGTTTAGCGGCCATTTTCCTTCTATAGTTTAACTTGTTCGGCTGAGATATTCATGTTATTTTACCATCTAAACCTTGCTCTGTGGCAAGTGCCTATGTTAAAAATATACAATCAAGTAGTCTTGCCCCAGCAAGCCTTTCTCTCGGCATTGAAGGTGAGAAAATCACCGGGCACAGTGGTCCACCTGTGGGAAAGGTCCTGAATTAGCTGCGTCTGGGTACATTGGATGGGGAAAGTTGTAGGGTGTTGGCGTGAATGCTCTAGGTCCGATGATATCTTGTATGAATGTTTTCCTTCGGAGCAGCTGTGGTACCAAAAGTTTAGGATGTTATTATGGTGGTGTACGAGATTCTCTTCGAATTTGTAGCATATCTGCAAACACGCATTGTTTTGCGGATTGATCATCACATGTAGATGATATCTGCTGATCTACGCTATGGTGCACAAATCGGAGGCAAGAAGCATCAACTCGAAATGTTTGTATCATTTACGAACAGATAAAAAAAAAGTATGAAAGAAGATTTGCTTCACAGCAAATCTGTTTGGGGGCTTCAAAATGAAAACAGCTTGAAATGCTACACTTGCTTTCTTTCTATATTTCATTATTTACGACCAAATTTGTCCGGAGCTTTTCTGAGACACTATTATTCCAAAAGGCACCAAACTTGCTATGGTGACTGACCTACCATTGAAATTGTGCGTATCGCTCGCAATAGTCATAATGTTTAAAATTAAGTCCATTACGGACAACTGAAATTTTAAAAGCTCCACATCTTCCAAGCTATTGCAGATAGACATAACATTTCAGGATGGATGTATAGGTATGACTGGCCAATATGATGGACAGTAAATGAAAGTTGTAGAATTTTAAATTATGCAAATTAGAAGCATTGAAAAACCTAAAACTTAAACACCTACAAAACTATTATTTATGCAAATTAGGTGAATATGCAAAATTTAAATCTGTAATGCCTTCAAAATTATCAAGGATAGAGGTGCCATTCCAAATCAAATTTGTTGATTTGTGGCAAAGCCACATCCAATGAACCAAAATTGTAAAATTGAACACACAAAAGTTAAATCTTGAATTACTTCAAAACTATTATAGATAGAGGTGCCATTTCAAATTCAATTTACTATATTTTGTGATATAGGTGTAAATCTTGATAGACTTCAAAACTATTAAAAAACTACCATAGATAGAGGTGTCATTCCAATTTCAATTTGCAGGTTTGTGTCAAAGCCGCATCTAATGACCCAAAATTGTAAAGTTGTAATCTATACAATTTAGATGAACACACAAAATCTTAAATAACTTCAAAACTATTATTGACAGAGGTGCCATTTCAACTTCAATTTAATGGTTTGTGTCATTCGTGCATCCATTGAATCATGAACCAAAGTTGTAGGATTTTAATTTATGCAAATAAGGGGAAGACACAAAATCTAAATCTTGAATAACTTCAAAACTGTTATTCATAGTGTGATGGTCCATCTTGACACTCCCCGCATCCTGTGTAGTCATGATGCTAGAATGTTACTTCTCACCCAGTCGGACTCCGACGACACAGACGACGAGTTTGACACCACCCCTGCCACACCACAGGAGCCCGTAGCAGACCCTGGAGCCGCCACGCCAACACGACCTCCCGTCCGTAAAGTGTACCCAAAACGACAACGCAGGCCACCGGACTATTTTTAAGTGGACTGTCTTTCATTTCGTTATGTAAAGGCGGAGAAACAAACAAAGGACAAAAACAAATGGGGGAGAGACCTTGATATTCAATATCTCAAATAGTGTACGTATCTCAAATAGTGTACGAGGAGAGAACTCAATTTCAAATATATCAAATAGTGTACCATCAATGAGATTGACACTCGATTTTAATTCGATTTTAAATTTCTCAAAGAGTGTGCCATCAACGAGACTGACACTTGATTCACTCATGTGGACTCAAACCTGCGCGCGTTTTTCCCGTCATTCAGTGCACCAAGGACTTTAACTTCACTTGTGACATCAATGTTTCAACTTTGTTGGAAGAAAGGACGGATGTGATGGTCCATCTTGACACTCCCCGCATCCTGTGTAGTCATGATGCAAAACTGTCTTGCCAACCTAGCACTGATTGAAAAAAGAGAGGTAGTGGTAAGGCGAACTGCGATAGCCGCCAAGCCATGCCGGGTGTATCCGGGGTTATGCTCCCTCTGTAAAATTTATGTACTTGTCGGCTACCTGTACATGATTTCGACAGAAATTTGGGTTATGAACAGTTTATACAACCGTGTTTCATGGATAAATATACCATAAAATCGTGTCTAGATTCGTTTTTTTTTTTTTTTTTTTTTTTTTTTTTTTGAAAGCCACGAGATTATGAATTAGACTCGCACGACAACTGACCAAGATATGTAAAACCCGAGAACCTTTCCCTGGTGTTGGCAACATTTCCTGTAGAAACGAGTAGAAATGTGTTGAAATGCAACTAGACCTATATAGCTTGCAACTCTGTGGACTTTACCAAAGATAGTTAAACGCTTCATGATCTATATGGGCACTTTAAACCTGGTTTTTGCATGAGTAATTCGACTCACCGATCTTCGACCACATTTATTACTGTTAACGGTGCAGCTGTAAAATTACAATGTATTACCGTAAATTTACATTTGTGGACTAGCACACTGAGTAACCTATTGACAAACTGACTAAATAAGTGACAGCAAGGTTCCAACTAATTTCCGATAATTTCTGGTTGACATTTCTTCTCATTCTACAAATCTTCATGACATACAATATTATGCAGTCCCTGGTTTATGAGACCATTCCAATGACATACTAATTGCCTAAAAGCCCACCTATTTGATCAGCATTTTTATGTTATTTATACGTCCTGTAGAGGAAATCTGTTCTTTTGTCACATGTTGGTAATCTCTACAGGTGGTTTTTCAAGATGCTGATACAAGTTCAAGTTGTAGTCGAGTATGATTTCCAGTACAATAGCAAACCGCCGATAAAATGGGACTCGAAACTATGGGGGCGACAGGTGTTTTGGGAAGTAAAGTGTGGTGTATTCGTGTATATTTTATCCAAGAGTCGTATGAGGTTAAAATAAAATATATTGGATTAAACTGAATCCAGACAGGGTCCATTATACATCTTTCCAGACTCGGTTTTAAACAAAGTTTTGAGTTGTAGTCCTTTTTCTCACTGTATAGATAAAGTCAATGTAAAAGCAGCATATGATTTATCTTCTATATTATCATATATGTTTGTGTGGGTGAGATGAGGCCGGGCAGAAGAATATATAAAGTCTTTGTACAAAAAAAAATGGTTCACAATACCGATAACTGTAATTATGGCTTTGAACTGCATATTTTTAGTGGTTTGATACGACGGGCCATGGCGAACATTGTCTGTGTCCGCATGTTAATACTGAAACCTTTTGTATTGCTTCACAATTACCTCTGAATATCAGTGTCCGCGCATGCAATTTGATTAAGGCACATTGTCTTGATGGCATTCAGGTTCATGAACCTTCGATATAGCATACTTCGCGGAAATATTACAGTATATACATGTATGTATATGTGTATATGTGTGTGTATGCCTACGTGCAAGTGTGCAATTGTATATCAGCGTCCCGTGGGATCAGCGTTACATACATAAAATAACTTTTTCCCCATTGAATTCAATCAACAATCAGTCCCGTGCGCAGCGCAT
Organism: Hermodice carunculata; assembly: GCA_964020975.1. NCBI lineage: Eukaryota > Metazoa > Annelida > Polychaeta > Eunicida > Amphinomidae > Hermodice > Hermodice carunculata. The sequence goes on along the minus strand of OZ026616.1, from coordinate 57,151,182 downwards.
GTATATATATATATATATATATATATATATATATATATATATATATATATATATATATATATATATATATATATATATATATATATATATATATATATATATATATATATATATATATGTATACATGTACATATTTCCAGACAGACTAGACGTCATATATTGAGCACATCATGACGCAAACAAATGTTTTATTTCTGGTAATTTCGATTATGGATTTTGCAAGCTGCATGTTCAAGTACGTCATTTCCTGATCGCATTGTGGGGGGGGGGGGGGCAGGTTAAGCAAGTCCACGTACATACACAGTTACGAACGAAGGGTATTGTTGTTCAAAGTAAAGGCGATTGGGGAGGCGGTCACCGTGGTCGATATGTCATTAGAATGCAAATTGGACTATCAAAGGTAATTTGTACATAAATGGTTTGGACAGCCAATCGATTATACCCAGCAAGAAACAGCGTTACGTTCGACGATTTCGACACTCTGGGTATAGTTGGCCCTCTCATTCATTAGAAAAAAAGCTACATATTGAAAATCGCTGTCAGATATTGTGGTCATGTGTCTATGATATGTGTAGAGCATGCATGTCTGTGCATGTGATTATGCATATTGTGCTATAATTGTCATGATTTGTAACATGCAAGATAATACAATTGGAATTAGTAGCGTAGCACAGTGCCTGTGCGGTCGTCAAAACTGATCTATTCCTCATCCGCCCTGCAATAATAGCCGCGCGCGTTGCACCCAATCTTATCGAAGCAAAGGACGTGAGCCGATGAGATAAGGTTGAAGCAAATAATCAGCTGCACAGCTCGCCAGCTGGTGGCACTTTCTTGTGGACAAATGTACCTGAACATTATATAAAAGGACTCTGAAGAGTCATAAATATCCTCAAGGTTTCGATATGTGCATTCTCACCTTACCGAGCCGTGTGCCCATCTTCTTGCCAAATCTCACATATGGTCACGATTTGTCGGTTTTTGTTTGTTATTTGTGTGTGTGTGTGTGTGTGTGTGTGTGTGTGTGTGTGTGTGTGTGTGTGTGTGTATGTGTGTGTGTGTCCAAGTAACATGACCACAAGTACGCTGCCAAGTGGTGGCCCTACAGATCATGAAGGAAATCGCAATATAAGATCTATCGCTGGCGCTGGATTCTGATTTTCGAGTCTTGCCCATTTGTTTGTAAAGAGAGCCTTGCTGTGGACAACCATGACAGTATACGCAAAGAATTGTGGAATTTTTAATTCAACTGGCTGGGAGCTCTGTTATCAGTGACGTGCCACATGGCCAATTATTTAAAATCTATTTTTAGACGTCGAGCTGCTGGACATTCACCACATCGGCGTGGACGTGGTATAAATCATGAATAATTAATGTTTCGCCACAACAGCTTAAGCAAATTATGATTTGAATAGAAGAAAACAACGAGTGTCGGCCCTGAAGGCTTGCTGGTTTTACTTCATAATCATACGGATATGCATATCAATTTTCCAAAAGTTTGGCCCAGAAGTAATTTCTAGTTGATGCAGGCTAAAAGTCAAGTAAACATACATTTTGGACGTCAGATTTGACTCCAAAGCAGACCCAAGCTGTGTGTTCTGTCTACTCCGCTGGGTTGTGCTCAAATGTAGTAGAAATAACACGGAACTTGGTCTGCTTTGGAAGCAAAAAATTCTATAGGCATATGTAAAGATTTCGCCTCCTCCCGACTTAGATCCGTGTGTTTTGGTTTATTAACGGTGCACCCGTGTATTGTGAGAAGAGACGTTAATCTATTCATATGGCAATTTGATGACACACACGAGGGAGGATGATCGAAGTGAGTTCCAGTCCTATATTTTGCATCACTTTGTCACGAATATATTTATTGTGAATCTGGGTTAGGTTAAAACGTGTGGGTGTCTTTCGGATAACAAATTTAATCATAATTTGTGCCGTAGAGTAAAAAAAAAGTTTTAGAAAAGAAGAAAAATAACAAAAGAGGTTAGAAGGAATTAAGGAAGAAAAAAGGAAAAAAGAAAACCTGTCACTGGAGTGGATAACGCAAGACCAGCTTGTTTGATCGGAAGCATTACCCATGGAATGTAACAGTTATTGGAGGTCAACAACACAACGACCTAATGATGTGTATGACATTTCTCATACTGAACAATCATCACAAAGCATTACGCATTCCAGGTACTTTTGGTCTAAAACAACTTGAGAAGACAGCAAATGCAGGCCTCGGATTATTTTTGATGAATATTGTCAAATCTGACTTAGTGTTGTCAAACAAAAACCTTTGGCACTCTCCTCGGGTGTTTATTTATTTATTTATTTATTATTATTATTATTATTATTATTATTATTATTATTATTATTATTATTATTATTATTATTATTATTATTATTATTATTATTATTATTATTATTATTACTATTATCATTATCATTATCATTATCATTATCATTATCATTATCATTATCATTATCATTATCATCATTATTATTATTATTATTATTATTATTATTATTATTATTATTATTATTATTATTATAATTTTCGGATACTGTTGATGTCTGACTTTTTACCATCTATGTCAAATGTACCTCATGTCTCACAAACCCATTTCAACATTCAGTTCACGTCTCACGGTGTCGAGTTCCACCGCGGAGGTCTTCGTATCTGGGGTAAATTTCGATAAATCATCGTCTCTGATCCTAACCAAAGGTTATTCTTCCCCTCTAGCTTTTGGATAGTGGAAGCACAAGTTACATGAAGACGATGTTAACCAATAGCTGGGTGATGACAGAAACTAATAATCATCCTCTGATCTTAAAAAATACGACACACAGAAAGAATAGAAAGAATGAATACACGATATTGTTTCAAGACACGAACAAAAAGGGTGAAACTTCCTCTTGGCCCTTAGACATTGAGGTCGCATAACAAGGCAAATTTGGCAGCTGCAACCATTTAGAACTAGCGATAACTGGTGCTGTGTGATTTCACTTTGCACCTTTTGCTGTCATTGCCAAAAAAAAAAAAAAAAAAAAAAAAAAAAAAAAGGGGGGGGGGGGGCAATGCGGCATGTCCAGTTTCAAGGTCCATACATCAGTCATATGGGTGGGTGTTGATCGGTACTTATTTATTGTAATGTATTTTTGGCTGCAAATCCATACAAATACACGAAATTATAAGAATAGAACGCAATATCTTCCAACCTGATGATACGTAATACTAGTATTGTGATATAAGCACTGATCAAACATTGGTTGGCTAATTTTTCAACACATTGTCACCCTCAGCAGAGACCAAAGATGGCACTTAAGAGCATATAACCTCACAGCACAGAGGTGTTAGATTTTACTTTGACTCTCCCGCCCCTGACCCCCCCCAAACCCCCCCCCCAACAAATTAGAAAATAAGATTTGCTTCAGAGCAAATCTGTCTGTGTTCCTTCAAAAGTTGCAAATATTAAATGCTGAAACTTTTGTCCTTTGGTACTTGACAGTCCATTAAGCTTGGGGCTAGACCGAAATTTCAAAGTCCAAATGACCGTGACCTTCGACCCTTAAAGGTCACATGTAAATTACAAAGATGTACTCTGTTACAATATCCCTTTTTGAATCCCACCATGAACCAAATCAGATGCAAATTTACCAAGTTATGGCTCGATAAAAATTTCAAAGGGGGAAATAACCTTCACCTTTGACCTGTACAGGTTACATGTAAATTAAAAAAAACTCTACAGTGTTACAATATCTACAATTTGAGCCCAACATGATCAAAATTGGATAAAAGTTTACCAAACCGTGGCCAGAAAAAAATTTCAAATAGCAAAATGACCTTGACCTTTAATCTTTAGGTCATATGTAAATTACAGAAATGTACCATATTACAATAGCTACAATTTGAGCCCAAACTGATTAAAATTGGATAAAGAATGACCGAGTTATAGCTAGAAGAAAAATTTCAAATGACAAAATGACTTTGACCTTCGACCTTTAGAGGTCGCATGGGAATTACAAAAATATGCAGTGTTACAATCTCTACACTTTGGGTCCAACATGGTTAAAATTCGATGAAAATTTCTAAGGTCCAAATGTCCTTGACCTTTAATTTTGGAGGTCACACATAAATTACAAAAATGTGTAATGTTACAACCGCTATAATTTTGAGCACAACATGATCAAAATGGGATAAAAATTGACCGGGTTATGACTAAAACAAAACTTCAAATGGCAAAATGACCTGGACTTTTGACCTTTAGAGGCCACATGTACCTTAGGGATGGTTCAACATTTTAATCATTTTTGAATTAGTACTTTCAGTACGCAGGGGAAGGGGGGGGGGATATAGACCTGTATACTTCTTCAGATAGCGGAAAATGATGGTCATTTGTAACCAAAATTTTGTGGTATTTTGGTATTATTTCTTGGAAGATCATAATTTTAAGCACTTAGTTGGAGGAGGGAGGAGGTCATGAAATTTAATACCCTAAGTACTTATTAAAAAAATATGATAATGTTAAACCATCCCTTACAAAAATGTACAGTGTTACAAATCTACAATTCGAGCCCACCATGATCAAAACTGGATAAGAATTAACCGAGTTATGGTTAAAAGAAAATTTCAAAGGCCCAAATGATCTTGACCTTTGACCTTCAGAATTCACATAAATTGAAGTATGACCAGTTAACTGTACCTGTAATAGTTTTGGAGCTATCCAAGATTTAAATTTTCAAATGGCCCTAATTTGCACAATTTTCAAAACCGTTGAACCTCTTCACAAAAACTGAAAACTTCATTTAAGGAAATATAATCATGTCAAGTTTGGAGTTTCTATGTATAATACTTTTCAAATAAAATATCGGACAAATTTGCCTGTAACGAAAGAAGAAAAGAATATCTAGAAGAACAATGTGGTGAAGGGAATACAAATAGGTGCATACTAAAACGACCGCATACCACAAGGTCAGATCTGTGTAGCAATGACTTTCTGCACATTGCCAGAAATTAATTTGACATATAAACAGCACAACGCATTTTTGGGACAACGTATAAACGGGACAGTCCATGATATTTGTTGTGCAGGGTTGACGAGGACAATGTCTCACACGGATTGTAATTGAGCTTTCTTGTTTTGATGAGAACGATGCAGCCACATGAAACATATTGGGGTTTGTTGTTTAGGGTTCAGCAGGAAAATACATTATTAACAGGATAGACATTGGGTTCTGTTGTTTAAGGTTCAGCAGGATAATGCATTATTAACAGGGCAGGCATTCGGGTTTGTTGTCTACGGTTTAACAAGACAATCCATCATTAACAGAACAGACATTGTGTTCTGTTTCTGAGGTTCAGCAGGATAGATTTTGTTTAAGGGTCAGCAGGATACTGGGTTTTTTTTCATAATAGGTTCTGTTGCCTAGGGTTCATCAGGACAATACATTATTAACAGGACAGACATTGGGCTTTCCTGTCTAGGGTTGAGCAGGACATTGCATTAACAGAACAGACATTGAATTTGGTTGTTTAATGTTCAGCGGGATTATGTAGTATTAACAAGACAATGCATTATGAACAGGATTAGCGTTGCGTTCTGTTTCTAGGGTTCAGCAGGAAAATACGTTATTAACAGGACAGATTCTGGACTCTGTTGCCCGGCTTTGGGTTTAGCAGGCAGTGCATCATTCACAAGGCAGACATTCGGCTTTGTCTCTAGGGTTAAGGTGGACAAACAATGGTTTGTGTTGTGTATTTTTTAGGAGAACAATGCATCAGTCAAGCCAACCGCTGGGCAATTCGTTCAGGATCTTTTAGCTTTCAGACGGAGCTACAGTGGTCCCTTCTTTGAGAGACAACTCCACACAGATATCACTAGCCTTTTAAAACCATATCTATCAGGTACTTATTGCTCTCTGTTCCATGTTATTCAATACCTGTTGAGTGACCACCTGCTTTATGTGACCACTTTTGGAGCTACCATATGGATGGTCTCAAAGGAGGGGGCCACTGTATTTCTTGGAAGACTAAATTTCGCACTCACAAAAAGTCGAGGCGCATGCAGCAGCTAATTTCAAGAAACATGAGATTTGAGTTTTCTGGTTTGGAGTTGGAAAGTTTTGAATGACAATTCCAGTAAAGTTCATTTGAAAAGCCTGAGTTCAATCTCAAAGGGTGGTGGAAATTCAACTGTAATTTTGACACTGTTACATGAAAACATTGTTATGTCCATGTAGTTTTTTATGTCTGCTGGTAAAAAAGTTTTTGATTGAATAACAAGAGGCATATGGGCCTAATGCTCTGCTGGCCGCCATGAACAAAAAAAAAAAAAAGTAATAATTTTCTGAAATGTATTCAATCCACGAACTTCAAAAAATAATCAAGGTTAGCCATACTATACAATATCAGACTTCTTCATGATGCACATTTGGCATCATGTGCCTTATTAATTATCAATATATTGAACTAAATGTTCTTTTCGTAAGTGCTTAATGACCTTAAAACAGGATAAGGTCACACATTGGGTCATGGTGACCCAAAACGTAGATCACCAAGTAGACTTTTCTATACAATGCACTCAAGTGCAATTTTGATCTAGAGGCTCAATTCTCTTTGCCACTAATGTCCAATCCATAAACTACCATTACAAAGGCACCTCTTCCAACTTAACAGGTCTGGTGACCTTGCAAAAATAGATCAAGGTTGCTGATCTAAAATGATATATTAGCATTGGACATGAAGTATATATTCTATGAATCTGGCATGTCTACATCATTTGTTTTTTGAGATACGGAATTTTGTATCTTTCAAGACATTTTAACTCATAATTTCTGCCAAATTATATGTGGCTCCACCAGTGTCATAAACAACCGAGACTTTGACATGTACAATCCCACTAAATTTCATGAAGATCCATCAAAAATTAAGGATGTTGGACTGGTCACAAGATTTTCACATTTTGCCTGTATATTACATAATACTATAGTTGGCGCCACCGACATTGTTATCGGCAATGATTGTCATGCACTTTGTATGTTCTAAAAGTTATAACGGCCTAACTAAAAATTGTGGGGTGCAGAGCATTCACAAGCTGACCACTATATGCCAACTGGCCATTTGACCTTGACCTTCAACTTGGATACAAAAAATTGTTATGTTCAAAATATGTGCCCCACATCTAGCTTTCCATATGTAGTCTGTTTGTTCACATCAGGTCATAACTTTTCGAGTTATTTAATAAAAAAAAATAAACTTGGACAAGCCCCAAACTTCATAATAGGTACGTCACGCTACCCAACAAGTCGATCAGTTTTATGTTCTATGTTATCAAGTGCAATTTTGATCTGGAGGCTCGATTCTCTTTGCCATTGATGTCCAAGCTACACCTTACCATTACAAAATCACCTCTTTCAACTTTTCATGCATGGTGAATTCACAAAAATAGATCAAGGTCACTGATATTATATATCATTCTAGCATTGGACCTGGTCTATATAACCTATAAAATTTCTAATCTAATCACTCTTCCCGATACGGAATTTTATATCTTAAAACATATTTGGCTCATGATTTCCGTCAAATTATAGGTGGCGCCACTAGTATTATTATAAACTTCGACTTTGACCTCCCTCATGATGCCACTACACTTCATGAAGATCCACCAAAAATTAAAGATGCTAGAACGTCCATAAGATTTTCACATTTCAACCCATCTATAACATAATAGTGTAGGTGGCGCCACCAATATCGCACTTGACCTAGATGTTCATACATCCTATAAATCCTGAAAGTTTCACTGAATTAACTTGAAAACTGTGGACGGTATCGCGCTAACCAGCAAAACTCTACGGATGGACAGACAGAAAACGGCCGGAGGTACAGACAAGGGTGGACGCATAAGCTCTGCGACATTAGATCAGTAGAGCTAATAAAAAGATGTAGAACCACGTTATTAAGCATGTCATGTATAACAACTTGGAGACAGAACTTTTGATAAAGAAACACAAAATGCCAGAAACAAATGCTTAAAGAACGAGATTCAAGTTCGCATTCAAAATAGTATCCCAAAGATTATGATTCCCGTTCATTTTCTTCTAAACCAGTGCAAGAGTTCTACTTTGTTTAGGTGTTCACGCTATTACATTTACCATTCGATAATTTTCTTAAACTCCAAGCCATTCTTCACGGAGGCATATTTCTGTTGCAGGAACAGGAAGATGAAGAACTCCATCATCTTAAGTTTCATCGATTCTCTCCTCTACCTAAATCGTAAGGACCGAATGCCGATGTATCGGCATGCAGCATTTTTTCATCATGAATTAACAGTTAGGGTGTTTCAGTATTTCCAGCGCCAATTTCAATCGGTTCTTGGCTTTTTGAAATTGCAAACAAGATCCAGGCAGAACTGAAATACCAGAAAATGCTACTCTTGCAATGAAGAGGCTGTTCTTGCATCATGAACCTTGTTGTTATCTCAATAATTTCTACGAAAGCACACTCGAATTACCAATTCAATCAGCCCAAAATTGATATTAATTCTACAGCACGGACGTTGAAGTAACTAGTATCCAACTTGTATTTTGTGTCCGATGAGCCAATCATTTTGTGGTAAAACTACCTGTTTTTTATAATAACAGACCCAAACTTCCAGAGCATTGTCCGGTATTAAAAATAAATACCCGGGTACGGTACCCGAAATTCGGGTAGTGACGTATCCGGGCACCCATGCCATCGGCTATTAGCCGGTTTAAAAAGGAAGAGGTACCATTCAAGTGAACATCCATTCGATCGATCAGATATGTACGTACAATAAACAGTCAATAAACAAGAAGAACAAACAAGGAAAGATGATTTGCTGCATAGCAAATCAGTGTGTGTTTCTTCAAAGCATATTGGTATGGCAATGTACAACTATTCCATAACACAGGAGTAGAAGTTGGAATGGCATCTCTATCTATTATAGCTTTGAAGTTATTCAAGATTTTTAATTTCTAATGGTGCTATTTAGCATAATCTAAATTGCTACAACTTTTATTTTTAATTCATCAGGTGCGCGATGGTCAACAACCCCCTGGTAGAAGTTGGAATGACATCTCTATCTATTAAAGTATTGAATGTATTCAAGATTGAAAATTTCGAACACTGCTAATTAGCATAATTTGAATTGCTACAACTTTTGCTTTAGATTCATTACATGCGCAATGGTCAATAACCCCCTAGTAGAAGTTAAATGACATCTCTATCTATATTAGTTTTAAAGGTATTCAAGTGTTAAAATAATTTAAATGCTGCTAATTAGCATAATTTAAATATCTACAACTTTTTTTTTTTTTTAAATTCATTTGATGAGCACTGATCAATAACCCCCTTGTAGAAGTTGGAATGACATCTCTATCTATTATACTTTTGAAGATATTCATGATTTAAAATTTCAAATGCCCCTAATTTGCATAATTTTAAACATCTTCATTCCTATGTATGAAACGGTCAAACTCCTTGTATGGAGGAACAATCATGCTAAGTTTGGAGCTTCTATGTATAATAGTGTCCGAGAAAAGTGTCGGACACATTTCCTGGTAAAGAAGAAAGAAAGAACTAGGAAAGATGATTTGCTGCATAGCAAATCAGTGTGTGTGTCTTCAAAGCATATTAGTATGGCAATGTAGAACTATTCCATAACACAGGAGAAGAAGTTGGAATGGCATCTCTATCTATTATAGCTTTGAAGTTATTCAAGATTTAAAATTTCAAATGCCCCTAATTTGCATAATTTTAAACATGTTCATTTCTGTGTATAAAACGGCCAAACTCCTTGTATGGAGGTACAATCATGCCAAGTTTAGAATTTCTATGTATAATAGTGTCCGAGAAAAGTGTCGGACAAATTTGCTGAGAAAGAAGAAAGAAAGAAAGAAAGAAACTGGAAAAGAATATTTGCTTGAAAGCAAATCAGTCTGTGTGCCTTCAAAAGTTGTAAATATTAAATGCTACAATTTTTATCCTTAGGTACATCACATTACATTAAGCTTATGGCTGGATGCAAATTTCAAAGTCCAACTGACCTTGACCTTTGACTTTTACAGGTCACATGTAAATTGCACATTGTTACAATACCCACAATTTAAGCCGGACATGAACCAAATCGGAGTAAAATTGACCAAGTTATGGCAAGATGAAACTTTCAAAAGGCCAAATGACCTTGACTTTTGCCTTTTTGAGGTTACATGTTTTATAAAAATGTCCAGTGTAGCAATACCTACAATTTGAGTCTGACATGATTAGAAGTGGATGGAGATTGGCCAAGTTATGACTGAATGAAACTTTCAAAGGTCCACATGACCTTGACCTTTGAACTTCAGAGGTAACATGTAAATTTCAAATTTTGCAGTGTTACAATAGCTACAATTTGAGCCCAACATGATCAAAATTGGATAAAAACTGACCAAGTTATGGCTAGAAGAAAGCCACCATCGAAAGTGGCCTTTGACCTTGAAATGACCTTTGACCTTGAGATGACCTCTACTTGAAGTGAACCTTGACCTCGAAAAGGACCTTTTGGCTCAAAATTGACCTTGACATGACCTTGACATTTGAGATGACCTTTACCTTGCTATGATCGAACTCCTATACACTCGGAACCACATCTGGTATAAAAATATTGAACTTTTAAAACTTTAATTAGCCCTCATTTGCATAATTTTGAAAAGCATGATGTCTCATTATAAAAAGGCCAGACTTTATCCATAGAAGTATAATTGTGCCAAGTTTGGAGTTTCTACGTGTAATACTTTTCAAATGAAATGTCGGACAAATTTGCCGGTAAAGAAAAAAAGAAAGAAAGAAAGAAAGAAAGAAAGAAAGAAAGAAAGAAAGAAAGAAAGAAAGAAGAAAGAAAGAATTCCTAGAAAAACAATATGTCTGTGTTGGCACACAGACATGATGAAAGAAAGAAAGAATTCCTATAAAAACAGTATGTCTGTGTTGGCACACAGACATAAATAAAGAATTCCAAGAAAAACAGAAAAGTGTGTGTTGACACACACACTTTAATTCAGGAAAAGCAGAAAAGTATGTGTTGACACACACTTTAATTCTATCCTTTTGAATATTCATCACTAGCACTATCATAGGCTCTGAAACACATAGATCAGATTATACCGACCGATCTTCATTGTTCATTGGTAATGCACACACGCTCAGACACACACACACACACACACACACACACACACACACTCACTCACATCCTGAATTAGGCCACCAAGACGTCTTCTTAGATGAAAGATTTTTTTCTTGCTGATCTTATTCAAGATGTTACAAGATGGGTGCAGCAAAAATAAAGATATCACTTAGATAATCTTCGAATAATTATTATTAATTATTAAACTATATGTAAATGTATATTGGTCTGTTTTCGGATATCTGGGACTTGAAAGCTGGAACCAGATACCCGGAAAAATTACCCGGGTACCCGAGTGGTTCCATGGATACTGCACAATGCTACGCAAGTTACCAATTTAATAATCCCAAAGTTGATATTAAATCTACAGCAGCACACAGAAGGTGAAGCAACTGGAATCCAACAAGAGTTTTGCAAATTGGTCATAAGTCAAATGGAATTAAGACTCGACACTGCACACATATTATTGCCATTTCTTTGCGTAACTTGGAACTGCGACTCGCTATTTTTCAAAATGTTCAGCATGTTCACGGATACAGATAAGAATGCGATTGTGCGAATACCCTGGCTGTGTACGCGGACTTTAGTCCATGCTATCTCTTGTCACAGTCGAGTGTATAATAAGTAAAAGTTGGTCTGTTCAGCAGGTAGGTTTTATCCCGGATCTTAAAACAATCTTAAAGTCGATGTTTCAATTTGTAAATTTATCTTTCTCCAACGCACAGACATGCTTGCAAGTGATACAAGGGGGTTTCCAAAAGGGAGTCAATAAATACACTATACATGTACTTGGAAATTGTGGTCGATTTCATGTTGTGCAAGGTGTAGCGTACATCAATAGTTAAATTACCCGACTATTTACTATATATTAGTCCTCTCTTTTCAAAGTGTTATTGTTTGGTGAACAAAAAGAGGCCTGCCATTGTCGCCCCGCACCTGATCCTTGTTGTCTTTTAAAGGTCAGTGGTAATCATTATGCACGTGCCGCTCCAGACGTTTTGTGGAATATTTAGAAATTATTGCTCATGTTATTAGTATTTGAAATATATAATTGCGTTCTTTTCATGTACAATTGCAACTTGTCCTTTTTTCTTGAAAATTACATGGATGTGACAGGTAATAACAGTCACAAAAAGCTCGTGATGTAATCCATTCAAAACGCTGCGTTTCTATTTATGATGAGTATATGATAAACTAGTCGCAGTGGAGATATTTTGAAATAGAATTTCAAAGACAGGTATTCATTATGATGAAACAAATGCATGAAGAATCCACAGTGATTATAACTGCATGTACAAGGTGAGCCTTCTGTTTATCATAAACGCCTTATTATTTTCATATATACAAGGTTTTCTTTCTCAGTATACCGTGTGCTTATCTGTCTCTCACAACATTTGCTTTAGTTTGTTCACTATTTTACAAGATTCTTTCAGCAAGAGCAGCAGAGCATAGTTTATCTGACCAACCACAACAAAGACACCTTAAATGAAGTTATTTCTGCTTCATCATTTCAACTGCATCCATGTAGGTTGTATTGACATCTTATCCTCTGCTGACATATGTCTCTGTCATTGTTAGCACGTGGATCTTTACATATGCTGAAGCCGTTTCCAGAGCGTTTGAATATTTGAAACCACCCACCCACCACCACATATAAAAATGTTGTATATGCGTTAGCTTCAATATTATGCCTTGTCATCAACCACAACTAACGATTACTTTAAAATGCAATAAGTGTTGTATAAGTGCATAAATATGTGACGAGAGAGCTCAATTTATATTGCTGAATTACCAAAACATCACTTTTTACACCGTCAATAACATTAACATAAATGGTTCATACTTATATGGTTGTACTTTTCACCAAGTCCTTTGTGACTATACCTACAAAACAGCTGTTTTGATTCACTTTTGGGTTTTAGTAAACCTCATCAAAGTAGATAAAACAGAAACTGATTAAAGGCAATCGACCTTGACCTAAACTTATTGTATTGTGTTTGTCAAGACCTGTATGGCAAAAGCACAGAGATATGCCAGAAGTAAATTTGTCTTGTTACGTGGCAGTATATATATATATATAAATGTATATATATATATATATATATATATATATATATATATATATATATATATATATATATATATATATATATATATATATATATATATATATATATATATATATTTATTTGGTTTAAAAGCAATTTTCTGAGACAAATTTTATTCATTTGCACATGGCCTGTCTGAGATAAGTCCGATGTCATTTCACGGTATGATTTGGTAACTCTTACCGTAAGAATTTTTCGTGAACTATTCCAACTGTTTAAACAGAAATAATACATATCAGGAGCTTTTGTCAATTCCCATGCGACCTCTTTGCAGTGAAGGTCAAAGCACCGCTCACAATTTGCGCATGTTTTTCTTGTCATCCACACTTCAAGGTGGCTGTCGCTATTTAATCGTTTCTTATGATTTATGGAAAATCGGCATATTTTGCGACAACTTTTACCTGAATTACACAGCTCACTACTGACACAAGAAACAGAGATGCCGTTACATATGAATAGATTTCTCTTGGATATCCACCAGCAATTATATGGCAGGTAATGTACAACTTTTGGTGCATTGTATATGTCCATATTCGAAATTCGTAAAACTCCTTATGAAGGGTGAAGAGCCTTCGCTTAAAAGTCCAGTTCATTGCCCATTTGACATGTCCCCAATGCCATGGTACCTTAATGAACATAGTTTAATGCATATACTGAGGGAGGGGGAGGCTAGTGAGCACTCTTTGATAAGAGTTATGTGTTTCTTAGGTTTCTGTTAAGACTAGATTTACAATGTAATATTATGTTGATTCGGACCAAAAGAAGTCTCTCTTTGAAATGTAGGATTGGCACATTGATGTAACAGACTGTCATCAAGCCGATAGTAAATGTCAAAATGCAAGCACTGATTTTAAAGCCACCCAAGGCTATCTTCCATTTTAGAAAAAAATATCAAAAAACGAAAAGACATTTTTTCCTGTTCATTAAGCGAAACAAACCGATCTTAACAGATGTTTCAATTAAAATGGAGATTATGCTTACTTGAGAGGATACTATACCGTCAGCACTGTATTACGGGATTGGTAATTTTGTGGCGAATGCTGCTCCTTTTGTGTGAGAAGCTATTACAGTCAATAGTTGATTTGGTAACAGCTTGAGTTCTTCACCGCCCTGGTCTATATCATTACTTTTCTGGGGGTGTTTTAATGTTTTTTCTGTGAGAAAATGTCAATAAATTGCATGTCTAAAAATTGGCATACAGACATTTTTGGTGGCGGACAGCGCGTTATTGCTTATGTGAGTTCCTCCCTCCCCTCCTGACCCTTTGGAAATTTTCGAAATAAATGACAAATGAAGTCTATTATCCCCACGTATTGCGCAACAAACCTACTTTCTTAAATCGTTTTCATGGAATTTGGAATTTCATAAGGCGGAGGGGGTGGGGGTGGGGAGATCGTACATGGCGACCTGCACTTGTCTTGTCCTCTATCCTGAATTTGCACCCGGAAAATGAGTAAGAGTTGTAAACCCTAAATTGTAACCTACTTTCTGTTGGCCTTGACAGCAATCTACATGGTTGCAGTGATTCCTGAGTTTTCTTTTCAAACGGCCTGAAAAATGTTAGAAGATCTCGACAAACAGATTATCCTTGCAAAGCTTTCATTTTGGAAACATTAGCACGGTGGTAAGTTACTCATGGTGTCCCTGAACCATTTTGTAGTCATATACCCATTAATGTGGAGTGTCGCTGATAAAGTTTTCATATCATGCAGAACTTTTATTTTTTTTAACGCATCTCAAGACGTTACGTGCATTCAGGTTAGCCAAACAAGACGGACATACCCTTCAAGGTTTGTCGCCTTTACAGCATTGTCGTTGCCAAGAACGATCATATTACTTCTGGCAATAACCGACGAAGTTGCGGGCCAGTTAGAGAGGTAGTTCTCTGTACGATAGCCACGGTCTTGAAAAACCACTCCAATCAGAGACCAGCTGTTTTGAAAAGGGGGAACAATGCTGTCCGGGACACTTTGGTAGTTTTGTGTTATCTTTACTTCCCATTAAATATCAACTGTGTTCGCAGATCACAATTCGGTCATCCACATAGTGGTCTTTCAAGCCAGGTTTCACCCTATTTCCTTTCATACGTCCCCACATCTCTTTCTTTTCTTCTAAAACTTCAGCGTACGATCCACTAATAGATCCACTGCACTGTCGCTTTTTGACACTATTTCCAACTGCTGGGCTGCATTCTGCAGCAGGTATTCTTTATATGTCGGGCTGAAAGACCCCTGCACTCTACATGGTCAATCAGCCACGCACAAATAAAAAAGTGACCCTGACCTGGCCACTGGGGCACCAGCGGTCATTGATTCAAGAGAGAGCAGGTGTCGAATAAATTCAATCAGTACAGTGGTCGCTGCCTTGAGAGACAACCCCTAAGGCAGGTGAAAATGTGGTCTCTCAAAACAGGTGGTCTTTCATTAGAGGTATGATAACAAGGAAAAGATAGCACAGTGTTCTGAGAGAGCGGTCTCTCATTGGAGGGGTCTCTCAAGACAGGCACCACTGTACACCTGTAGGAGGGATGATAATTTTTAGCAAGTATGGAACGCTGGTGCTGGCTTTGTACAGGACACGACACACCAATGAAACAATACGTAGTGCAATATATATATATATAAACCCCTCTATTTTGGTCATCTCTGGGACTGGCAGAAAGTGTCCATAAAAGACAAGTATTTTAAACAAGAAAATCGACCTTTCGGTACTGGACATATTTGTCCACATTATACAGGTGTCCGCATTAAAAAGTTGTCCACAATGACAGATTTTACTGCAATATATATATATATATATATATATATATATATATATATATATATATATATATATATATATATATATATATTTACATACACTTCCGTACATAAAAATTGCATGTCAACAGATTTGAAAGGCAACTTGCTGTTTTGCATGTGTGTGTATGTGTGGGGGAGGGAGGGCTGTATCATAAAATATGCACAATGCTCACTCTCACTGAATCACAGTACAAGCATCTCTGTCACAAGATAAGTCACATAAATTCGCATTATGTGAGTGCAGTTGCTAGTATACACGTGGTTAAGTTTAAAGCCCGCACCGGCTTTTTGTGAATTTGCCATAATTTGGAGCGGTGCCGCATTTCTGATACCAAGTGTGAACTTTGTAATGGTGCCATCGAAGATTTGCCCTATTTTATGTTCTTGTGTCCAACCCTTAAAGCCATCCGTACGGAATGCTTTAGAACTTGAGAATTTGCTAACGGTTGATGAAGAAGATGTATGGCGTTAGTTTTGTAGCTCCTCTATTTTTTACCAAACTTTGTATTTTTCTTGGAGAAGGTGCTTATGATTATAGTATTGTTGCGGGTGACCTGTCTGACCATATTTCAATGAATTTTTTTCACGAAAGGCATGATTTTCTCAAGAACACGCCCGGGTAAACCGACAAGTAATTTACGATCCTTTTATGCATCGCTGAGCAGTCATGCCATGTTTTAGTTTTATGAATGTATGTATGTATGTATGTATGTATGTATGTATGTATGTATGTATGTATGTATGTATGTATGTATGTATGTATGTATGTATGTATGTATGTATCTGCCTGTCTATACTGGTAATGTTTTTATGCATATTTTACCACGGATAATCCCGAACGTTGGGTATTTTTCACCGAAATAAATTAAATAGTCACAGAAAAGCACCGTACTAGAGTTAATGTTGGGATTTAATTCTACATGCAGCAATATATGCAGTGTTTACAAAACAATTTCATGCTTTCACATAGAATGAATTCCCGGGTTTCTTGCAGGAAATTAATTTTACAAAGTGTATAAACTACTGCATATAATGTTGAATTTTTCAGTGTTACAGTTATTGTCTGCAAGACGTGTCCGATCCAGTTACTCTTCTACGAATGCGGTATGAGGTGAAACACACATACCATGCACTCAAGTTAATCCTTACCAGTTGATAACCTAGTTTATTCAACAAGGACTCGAACACTGGTTCAGGATGACTGTGCCGTGTGGCTGAATGACAAGTGCACACGGGTCTAAAATTATCCTCTTGCAAGGCTGTTTTTTCTTTCTTTTCTTTTTTAACAATCGAATTCTTGTTGCAATTTACGTGTCCCCCAACTGCCAAGTTTGTAATAACTCTTCAGTTGTCCTGTAGACAGGCGACTTACCACCACATTATTTGGCATATTTTGTGGGGAACAGTTTGTTGATTTTCAGTGCAGTTAAGACCTTCCTTAAACTGAACGGCATGTGAAAAAATACCACCAAAAATAGAAGCCCACTGAGAAAAAAGGGCAAATATACGTGTATGTTGGTAATTATTTGACCAACCTGTTGAATTTTTCATCGTCTATGTGCGGAATTAATATATTAAAAGCAATATCAGGTTGCCGCAAATAAACATTTTATTCAATTGAAATTATTTACATGTATAGCTTACATATTCCCATTTCAATTTAGTCAGCGGTGCAACAAAGGGAGTCAATGAGATTTTCTGGAGCTGGATACCATTCTTTGAGTGTTGAAAAGAGGAATCTGGAAGTGGAGAAGCATAAGCTTGTCCCGTCACATACACCTTAACAGAGTAGAATGCGCCACATGTAATGGGAATGGATATAGGTATTGTTTGACGAACCACCTGTGGCAGACCTAAGATTACATTTGGTACACAGAACAATCAGTTTGTATCTTTATATACTGTTCATGCAAAACATTCATAATGACCTCCGCGACAACGTGCCCTCTGAATACAAGGCTACAGGTTTGAGATATGTGAACGGACAACACTTGTAAATGGTCTCCATTTACGAACCCTCTTTGATTTTACATAAATCCCATTATTTCTGACTGAAGTTTCGCTCCTGACTGACAGATAAACAGTCGAACACTGAGGCAAATAAATTTTGAAACAGAAGGAAGCCAAAGAGGACTGTGACAGTCCTGTGCTCAGCTGACTTTGCATATGCAGAAACCTGGACCTTATGCAGGGGTACTGTGATGTGCAGTATGAAAGCGCTAGCTATTAAACTTTCAAGTGAAGTGAAAATGAAACAGAAAAGTACTGCCATTTGACCTTAAGAATCAGGTCAAGGTCATCCATCTTCATACTTAACCTAGATCTCAAGAGGAGTGTAATCTTACACAAGTATACAAGTGCTAGCTTTAAAATGTTAAAAGTTCCCATGTAGAAACAAAATGCACAACAATTCTCTGTGACCTTGAAAATCTGGTCAAGGTCGTTCATCCTAATCCATCTAAACTACACCTTAACAGCTCTGAATCAAATCCAGTTGTAAGGTTTAAGAAATAGATGAAAATTTTCATTTTCGCGGTCAACGATTTCCAATTGACCCTGAAAGGTCACTCAGGGTCAAAAGCAACAACACTAAAAGAAACCCCATAGGTACATTCCTACATATGTGGAATAGTGACTACGCCTCCACAAAGCATCATTACTCTGATGCAAGGCAATGTTATTTATGTACATTGGTGAAATGGCTACCATCAAAGTCCAAAGTAACGAAATTATACGAATATTTTATCTACCCGCACGAAATAAACAAACGTGTTAACACTGAGCAGAAATACTAAATTGAAATATTTTCCGAAAAAAAATCTGCATCCGGACTGTGAAATTGTTGTCAGAAGACCGATAGATGGCGACGAACGGTTAACCATGAAATATGCTCAGCTGACTGCCAAGTGAGCTGAGCTACGAATAACATTTGTATCATTGCTTGTACCACACATATCCATCTACGTGGCCTGTATTCCATACAGTGGTCCCTGTCTTCCAAGAACACTCAAAGAGATCAGCAAATTCGGGTCTCTCAAACGGATGGGCTTCTGTTGGAGGTACAAATAACAAGAAAATAACTAAGCAAATATCTTAAGTGGCTGGTCTTCGAAGACAGATGGTCTCTCATTTGGGTGGACTTGGGACCACTGTAACTGCAAACATAAGGTATCGCTCAATGGCAACTATGGCGTTTCACCATGGCTGCAGGTACGACCCATATATCTCCCAACATTTCCAAATCAGAAAAACCCCACATATGTTCATGTAGCTTTTTTCTTTTTTTTTTTTTTTGGTAAACATCCACCCTCTTCCTACGACGTAAAATCCACGGCCGATGAGCTTTATCCAAGATAAGACTGATCGAATCGATCTGATCATGGTGTGATAATGATCGTACACACTGAGAGTAAGACACATTAGCATCACGCTAAACATATCACACCAACAAGGTCAATATCAAACAACTAGATGATAGGAACTTGTGGTCAGCAGGGCCACCAATGGCGGCAAAGATCGAATTATTTAGAATTTTCCGCACATGCATGTGCACAAGTTGTACTAATCTCATGTAGTGATCATTTATCCACACTGGAAGTGATTGTATATCCATAGAGGATGTGATCATATATCCATACAGGATGTGATAATGTATCCATACAGAAAGTGATCATGTGTCCACATAAGAAGTGGTTAATCATATTCCATACAGAACTGATCATTCATCAACACATTTACATAACTGTCACACCTTGGCGTTCACAGAAAAGGTTCACTTTATCTCAAAGCAAAATACTATAATATCCAGAAGCCCTTGTAAACAGCAACGTTTTCCCAATATTTACATGTTGGTGACGGTTTTGTTACGTAGTATCTCATTGTCTTATTTTAACTAAGCTTGGCACAGACAAAACAGTCCTGCCATTTGAGTTTGACTTTGGAGCTTGTTTATGAACATGGCTGGTTTGCTTTTTAGTTGTAAGTTCTAGTGGTGCGTCGTATCCATTAGGTTGCAAACGCTGAGCGGGTTGTTGTTGTCTCGTGGTATCTCCTTTAAGATTTGCAAAGTTGTTCATTAAGTTAGTATAGCCCGGTCTGAAGGGCGCAGAGAACCCTGGTGAGGTGGGAGACATACCTTGTTGATCATTTCTGTGGGCAACAGTCGTGTTCACCAGTGAGCGCATCCCCACCGGGAATGACGGACTATAAGGCCCTTGGAAATATGGATGACCAGCAACATGAACATACAGTGTGGGCGATGTTCCATTAAGAATATGTGCAAAATTTGCACGTGGATCTGGGTTAGGCCTATGTCTTCCTCCCGTATATACTGGTAATCCATTAGGTGACATAAGACCGCCCCACGGCACAGACTGTCCACTTACGACGGGTGGCATATTTAAGACTGATTTATTTTCTGGTCGCATTGTGAGACCTTTGCCTGATTGAACCTTTTTTCTCTGTTTGGAATCCCTCTGTAAAACGGGGACTTTGATATCACATTTCCGCTTCGCATTTGCTGTCACTCCATTCATCTTACCTGTAAAGGCATTCTTTATTTGATGTTGGCTCTTCATATTCACGCAAGTCACATTTGGGGGCACCAAAACCCGACCATTCTTTGCACATGTTACGTTTGGAGATACCACAATGGCCTCCCGGTTCACACAAGTAACATTTGGGGGTGCAACAAGTGTTTCCTTTTGTTGGGCAAAACCGTTTTTGTTTTGTATTTTCTCTAGAACAGAGGCAAGACTTTTCCTTTTGTTGGTTTTGTCCTTGGCTCGCATCTCGACGGGGATGAAGGACGGCACACTAGATGCTATAGTCACAGCTCCACTCGCCAATTTTATCTGCTTTCCACAGTCAATGGTTTCCTGTTCAGGGCCAGGCATTGTGCGTTTACGCTTTAGGGCGCCGTTGACGTGGCTTTCCAAGTCTCTTGTCACCACAGCTGTGGACGGGCTGCATGCCGTTTTAGTGCACTTCTCAGCAACTGATGTTGTACTGCTTGAGTCACTAGGGGCTATCTTATATTGATCAAGATCATTCTTAGTCTCCAATGATAAAGCGGGATCATTTGATATCATCTCACACGTTTCGCATGAAGGAGAGTTTGCCTGAACATGTGACACGCTTTCTTCTCCTTTTATAGACGATGAACTGTCAACTTCGTCAATTTTGTTGTCCCGGGAGTAGGTTGATCCCAGTGAAGTTATAGTTATGTCATTCTGGGGGGACCCTGTCTCAACTTTGTCATCCAGAAGAGTAACCACACCGCTGGACGACACAGAATCAGTCTGAGGACAATGTTCCCCAGCGGCTTCGGGACCTCCCAGATGCTCTTTCTCAGATGTTTCCACAGTACTAGATGTCACCGAAGGTGTCTGAACGGGTTCATATTTATGTATGTCTATTAGCTTGCTGGCCATGCCGTTGACAAGACTTTTTGGCGTTCTGCACGTGAGTGAGTCAGTTACAGGGTCATCAACCTTGCAAAATGCCAGGTTTCTAAGCATCGATGGAATATTGTGAACAGCTCTCATAGGTGCATTATTCACAGTTTTGGAGACCTCGTTTGACCTTTGCTTTGTGATCCGAATAGGGACTTTGAAGACCAATCTGTCTGTCTCATTTTCAACCTCAGCAGTTCTAATATCACTCTTTGAATTGACTTCCTTGCTGTCCACCGTAACAATGTCCGCCATACGAACTTCATGGCCATTTACAGCTGTCAAGCTGTTTGTTTCAATCTGAGAAAATCCAAAGTGATCAGCGCTCTTATTGGTTTCATCTATTGCCTTTTCTACACTACCCCCAGAATGTGTAGCTATTTGAACCTCATTACTAACGGTTTCATGGATTGATTCCAATGACAAAGCACCATCTTTTGCCGTTAATATATCTTCCGTCTTTTTGACATGGTCAACAGATATTAAATCAATGTCCTGTTCATCCTGGCAGGTCGAAGTTTTCTCAAATTTGTCACAGATATGCACATTTTCAGTTTCATTGTTGTTGGTTTCTGCTTTTGCTGCTGTGGTATCGTCCTCTGAGCTTTTTGTGTTATCATCTGATTCTTCAAATGGACGGGACACCTTGTCCTCTGTTCTTGGTGTACAGGTATCCAAGGAGGCAATGTCATTCATCTCAGTATCACCTTCGGCGACACCATTACAGAGAAAGTTTGCTTTGCTGTCTGCCTCTTGCTCAGCAGATACAATTTTATTGTCCATCACAGGCTGTGTTAGTGTACCTTCTCGTGAAGTATCGTCGCATATCTCGGGAGAAATGCTAATCTTGGTCTTGGTTTCATAGCGAGGCTCCGCTCTTGATTTGTTATACACAACGTAAAAGAGCTGGAGAGGTTCCGTCTGGAAGAAAAATATGAGATGCAATTCATGTAAACAGGTTTCGATCGGAGCACAAAATTGGCAATTTTATCCGTCGGCATTCAAAACACACCAGCCATAGCATTTGTCGTTTTGAAATAGTCTGACAGTGCGTATCAAATTACGATACACCAGAAAATTGTATCAGTCAACATAACTTTTCCACAAAGCCTTGCATTTAGTGACAGTTGAAACATTTTATACACATACATATGAATCCTAATAGTATCTCGTTTTGTTATTATTTGCATGGCATTTTACATGTTAAATAAGTGCATAATGTTTTAAATGATGCAGAATAGAATATTCAACAGTTCCACAAGCAAGTATGCAAGCAAAAACGCGACGTGATCAATATCTGCACACGGTCGAGTTCCAAAACGTACTACATCATGCACTCGCTTGATAACTGGAGAGATAATGAAAATACCTGGTGTTAACTCACCCATTTCCAAGTGTATATTTCTGCCACATCTAATAATGTATAAGCGTCCTTGAGACTTTCATCCGAGTGAAATACTTCAATCTACAAAGAATAGAGCACTTCGCAAATTAATACTTTTGATAATAAACATAAAATGACCATTGAAGTTATCCAAAAACGTTCATTAAAAAAATGAGCTAGACAATGACAATAAAATAATTGCCTGTAGGGTCGAACTCGTGTTTAACATGTTGTAATTAACTCCGCAAGATTCTCTTCATTTCTAAAGCAATGCCCAATGTATTGCATGAAAAACACCTCTTTCGGAGTTTTGGTTGCATCAAGGAGGGTAGGAGGTCTCTCTACCCTCCTTGGTTGCATCCATTTGTTCATGAAGTCGATCACCCATTCGACGTTCGTATTCCCCACATGTCGTCCCCGGCAAACGGCATAGCACAACATAGTTCTCAACAAGTTTATTTGCTACTGCACAACTGCTACTGACATAATGTAGTTTCGCTCTGTTGTATACCAATGATGTAACACGCATGCGAGACAGTTTTCAAGAACAACCTCTTTGTCAGTTTGCCAATGAAGGCCCGCCAATAATAGGGGTTATATACTAAAATTAAACAACTGTCCGTTTCTATCAGTTTGTGCCACCTGCTTCAATCAAGCGACAGTGTCCGTGAACTTACCTGGTAGTGAGGAGGCAAAGCAAACTTGCTGCTAATGAATTTCTTGATATGAGACATCTGGAAAGCGGCTGGGCACAACAAATACCGCCGATCAGCATCCTAAAATATGAACCAAAGGAATGTATTTACATGTACAAATGTATACAGAGCAAATTACATATAAACAAACAGATGTAAACATCTGTGTTTGCATCGTTTATGACATAAATGCATCTACATATAAAAAAAAACATCCAGGAGGTTGGCGTAAGAATGTATGTGCAGTGAAAAGGCACTCGAATTCCAACAGTTGTCTTTTCATACGACGCTCTCCATTAAAGCTTGGTTTGAAGAAATGTGTAACTGCATATTTGTACCTATATTCACAGTTGTATTTTGTATCACGTTGTATTTTCAAGAAAGTAACCAAGAAGCATCTCTGCAGCACATGCTTCTAACAGAAACCATGTAGACCATGTCAACTTCTAATCCAAGCGTAACTATATTTGTCTCACCTTACTTATCTTGACGGAAGCAGAACCATGAACCCAATAGGGCGGAATCCTGAAAGAAAACAGATTGTAATTATAAAGGCACTTACATGAGACCACATTAACGTATTGGTGTATATAACTATCAAAACACGCTATGTGTCATGTTATTTAATTTTATGGCATCAATTCACAGTAAAGGGAATCTCATGGCTACATTGCCATGTAACAATTATCTTTGTGAAGAAAGCCTTTTAAAGTTTCACTCTCGAGACACATCTTTAACGATAAGATAATACCTGAAAGCACAAAGCATTAAAACTATACATTGTACGCAAATAGATGTCCAATTTACTTTGAAAAGTCAAGATTCTCATTCCGATTTCAAGTAGAATGAAAAAGATATTGAATTAACAATATTGGAATCAATAAAATAATTAGGTAGACACTGCACTTTTGGGGAAAAAATCATCCAAACGTCAATTCACTCAAAAACTACATTGCTGCTTTAGTTTGAAATACTTTGACAAAGATTCAAACTTGAACCTCCCCCTTTAATTTAGACACACTGTTCAGACTTAGAGAACACATGCTGGATGTGAAAAATGGGCATATAATTCAAGAGGGTAAAAATCATGTGGACGGGTAGCTGGTCTTTCACATCACATCTGTCGTTAACGTGAGAAACCCTTTGTACAACAAACTGTCAGTCTGACAGAAGCTCAAAGTCAAAGGGCTTGGGTGAGAGAATTATGCAATTACAAACGAGTAAACTACTTATCCATTTTGGCCCAGTCAATCATAACATTTTCTGTCTCAAACAATCTCCCAGAGGTTCAGTAGATCTGTAGTAGTACTGGTAGGAGGAGGAGGAGGAGGAGGAGGAGGAGGAGGAGGAGGAGGAGGAGGAGGAGAAGAAGAAGAAGAAGAAGAAGAAGAAGAAGAAGAAGAAGAAGAAGAAGAAGAAGAAGAAGAAGAAGAAGAAGAAGAAGAAGAAGAAGAAGAAGAAGAAATCTTTACCGCCTTTTTCATAACGATAAACAAATATTGTGGACATATCTGGAATGTATAACACGCACTTCTCCGAGTCAATACACTCAACCTTTGTTCTCTAGAAGCAATGCTCTTCCAATATAGAAGTAGAGTATACCAAAATTCATAATTTTAAATCTGGACAGGAAGTTGTACTGGAATGAGTGTTATGTGTGTACACATATATACAATGCACATAAAAATGCAGTGAAACACTGGCAAGAAAACCTAAGTTTGTAATAATTGACCTGGAAACTTTTCGCTGCCTTCGTAAATGTACTTAACAAATACCTTCTTGTACTGAATATCAAATTCATACTCGCGACAATTTGCCTTGGTCAAATGAAGGCAGTCAATGTTTAAATACACAGGACTATCGGCAAATATAGTCTTGTTAATGCCTTGTCTTATTATGTAATATTGTAATGACACAAGAACTCCTTACTCTGAGCTATGCTGGTGACGTTACGTGCGTACTTGGAACTCTCAGCATATGTTACAGCGTGTTCACCAAGCCTTAAACCATAATTGCTGAATGACGTCATAGATATAACGCCTTGGGGATTGATCATATCATACTGTGTGAATTGAATGGTGGCTTTAACTGAGCACCCTATCAAAGTTGCAGATTAAAGTAATTAATTTTGGCATAACAGCTGTTCTTTAAGACGTTAATCAAAATAAGGCTTGCTATCAAGAATGAAAACTATTTCACGGCAACATCGCAGCCAGGCGACAACTACTGATGTAAAATAAAGCTAACTCTTATTTTAACTCTTCCATAGTAGAACCGCCCAAATCACGTTGTCAGACTAATGCTGACTGGCAAAGAATTAGTGACGTTTTTGGGCATCTTACCCTCTGTGGTGCTGCAGACACAAACTTATCAGATCTTCGGTTTTACACCCCAGTCTCTCCAATGAAACTTCCCCTCGCTCTTCACTTGCGTTCGGCGATCCCTTGGAATCTGCAGAAAACATAAATCAGCATCTTGTTTGTACAAATAAATCTCATACCCTACCCTACGAAGTATGCAATACACTTTACTTGGATGGGTCTGTCATTTTGACAACTCATATGAAGTTCGAGTATTGACGTTGCTCATTTGATGGCTTTTGTGTAAAATACTAAACTAAATTTCCCTGAGGAATAACGACAACAGGCTCAAGACAAGATGGGGATTGTGCCAAAGACGCATATATCGTGTGATCTTTACCCGCTTTCTCCTCTCACAACATAATGCTCGGAGGCCTACACAGTACCACCCCGAGGGCAATTTTCTATTTGGGTCCGTGAAAATAAGTCTTTCATACAACTTGAAAGGGTCCCATCAAGGCCTACCTTATTATGAAGTCCCAAGGCAATCATTTTATCTTCATAAATTGGTCTCGTTAAGTAGATTTTCGCGGTGCTGGAAGCGCTCTTCTCTTTATTCTTTGGAAGGGTATTACGGTTTCCTAATGGGCATCAATTGTTGTACATGCAATCGCCATAATTAGTTTGGGCACAGACTAATAATATTACATTTGCATTGCACGTATATTATTACACGTATCACCTTGGGGGCGGGGGGGGGGGAGAGAGGGGAACTCAGCAACGACTGTAACCCGCATGAAACATAAGAAAAGTGAAGTGGAAAGTTTGTTCTGGACAGCTGCTGTGGTGCTCACTGAATACCCTTCTAAATACAAAGGCTGGTCGAGAAGGGGATCGCCAAAGAAGCCAACGATGCGGGGCGACGCGGAACAAACAAGAAGAATGTCACGCTTTCATATAAGACATAATTTTGTCTACTTTCATAATTTACGTGAACCGTGCTAAAAAAAAAAAAAAAAAAAAAAAAAAAAAAAAAAAAAAAAAACTTCGCTACAAAGAAACGCAATCGCATTTGATTTTACATACCTTCATTTGGGTGGGCAGCGTAGAAATCTCTCCGTCTCTTCATTTCATCTGAAAATACAAAGGGAAGCCACTACATGAAAAGCCCCAGTTTTTAGCAACCCTTCTATAATCCAAAAGACAAGCACCAAAGTAAAGCTATTTCATCGAACACCTAACACCTACAGCCTTGAATCTTAACTGCCTTTATGCATCACATTTGTTCCTCACTCCTGACAACATATATAGATTGTGATGGTAATTTACTGTCCGTGGGATAAAACCAACAGAAGCACCTCTTCTACCAACCGCTGAGAGTTCCCACGTGCCTCAGGACCCCGATTCTTCGCCTTGACACAGCCAGTACACAAGCTCCAAGAACAAAACGGGTCATGCGTATCATAGCTACGGGTCTAGACCAAACACCTCACAAAACTTTTGCATAGTACATACTTTTGTCTCTGAACAGAGCATTTTCACTGTGGGTGGCTGAGAAATTTTGCTCAGGAAATCCAAAGATAATTCGGTCACCAGATTCTGTGGCCTTCAGACAAAATAATTTATCATGTTGCCAATATTTTACCATAGTGCCATATGGACCAAAGGAATGTGTAAGGATCATCAATTTGATAAATCCGACGTGGCTATACAATCTCCGACTTGTAAGTTTATTTTGCCAGCTGGCTTGGACAGTGAAGAATGAGCTGACGGCCTGGCTATGTTTGAGGAACTTTCCATTAAAAAGCTTGATTTAACTAGGTATTCTGTCAACCTTTGTTCCCCGTGTTTCATCAGGTTCCCCATAATTGACCCTCAGATATTTGTGGAAGCAAACAAACCACCTCCTCGCGGACTTTTGGAATAATAGCATATCAAGTTGCGATAGAGAATAGCCGCATTGTTGTTGAATCCTGAAAAAAAGTGTGGACCTGGAAGAGTGAACGCACTGGTCAAATCTATCTATACTTTCCAAACTGTAGGCTTACATTTGATGAACAACCATTCGCCGACATGCAAGAACCACAAGTTATTACTGCCCCCCCCCCCCCCACACACACACTGATGTGTGAGAATGCAACAAGGGGCCTCTCCCTATGTCGAGTGGATAAAGGGTACAAATAATTTCAAGGAGGAAGAGTCATACTTTCTACGGATATCTTTGACTTAACACGTGCCAGAGCAGCTGACATGTTGGCATTTCTCGCTATTTCGAGCATGCGCAGTATACAACCATACACGCAGACGTTGCTGCTGCACGTGACCAAGGTGAACGTTCTGCTATGACAATTAAACAAAAGAACACCTGTTCCACGACCGAACAGCAATCGACTCAGGTGTAACGCAATGTATGTCAATGCATTTGGCTCCTGGTCATATTAAAAACGAGCCAGATAAGATCTGTAATCTCTTCCACTTATTAGCCTCTGTTGTCGTTCCTCGGTAAACTTCAGTGACATAACGCGTAATAATAGAAGCAACCATTTGCCAGACGTACTATGCGTTTTGAATTCCATGTCTCATTCTCAATACTTCACACGAAGCAATGAAGCACCTGCTGATTCAAAGAAGCTTCTTCGGTTAAAACACCGAGTTTTTCTTTTTTTAAACAAGCCAGTCGCTGGTCTTTACCCCGTATGTACAGACGTCAACCCGGACAGCAAGAGTGGAGGTTACGCTCGAATTACTGCGGATTTGATTTAGCAATTTGTTTAGCTTGCAAAACGCAAAAAGCCTACCCCCTTTCCAGAATGATTAAAAGTAACAAATTATGTTTTTCTTTTCTATCAGTACGGTTATTACCTGTAAAGTAACGCATCGTCTAAAATTAACAGGAAATCGCACAATAACATTATGAGACGACGTTTGACGAAACATAACAATCATTCAAGTATGACACAATAGTGACGCTGTAAATCCCACATGTTGTTGTTCATGGCGCCGCGAGTCGTATTATCAGCATCAACACGTTACTATTGTCATTAATATGATGGGAGATTTCCATTATCATCTTTTCACATGATTATTCACTTACTTTGGAACAGATCCGGAACTAGCTTGTACACAAGGCTTTGTAGAGTTTTGTCAGGTCTGTAAAAAGGAAGAAAAACGAGTGTACTGGATGAAAACAAAATAAGGACAACCGGTGTTTTGGGGCCAGGTCACAAATAATGTTACAAATAGCATAGAAGCAAGATGCTGATCTAAAGGAATCCATGTCCTATGCAACTATGTTTTTTCTCTTTTTCTTTTTTCCCATGATACGTTCTGTAACCAACAAAAACAGATTGGTCAAAGTGGCCCATAATAGGCCACTTCTTCACTGCACATGAACATCAAGTTTCAAAAGACTTGAAATATAACACCTGACATATATCATGGAAATCATCCTGTTAGTTGTTCCTGCGACCCAGAAAGAAGATACAGGTCACCGAAAACAATACATGCATTATAGCCTTGTGCTATGCTTCCATTGATAAAGTTGTTTTTTGTATCATAAATTGCGTTACTGTACAAAACCACTGTTTGTTAGCACGCACACAGAAACGGACGCACGGAAAGACATATGGATGAACAGACTATTCCTACTTATGGAGTTACAATGGTGCTTATACACTGCCAAAAATTATCAGTCTGACTACAGACACTTCGACACTTTCGACACTTCATCTCCGGGCAACATTCATACCCAGGGAAAGACTCCAGTTGCTCTTTTTTCTTTCCCCTTTTTCCCGGCGTGTGTCAACTGTGATCATCCAGAAACCCAGACGTCATAATCCTTTTAAGCGTCAAATATGTACGGTACTGACAGCATTAACTCTTTCAATGCCAAGTTTTGACGCAACAACTTTTCTCGCTGCGCTTTGGGTGCAATGAGCGCCATTAAAACCTGTTGATCTGGGCCAGTCTTATAAGCTCTGTTTTAGTCTCTGCTACTGCTGTCATGTTGGTACTTGAATGAACGGTCGGCTTAGCAAGAGTTTGGGCCTGGTATCGTTATGTCATTCAAAGCATACGGACTTTCGTCAAAATTGGCAGTGGAAGAGTTAACGCGAGAAACTGAGACATGATTGACAGTTCAAGATGTAAAAAGCAAGTTACGAGATCATTGGCACCAAAACTAGCAAACTAAGCGATGATTCATATCAGATTTTGGCATGCACCTATTACAGTGCTACAATATTTACTGCATACGTGGGATATAATTTAACGGAGATTTATATTTCATCGTTCATCGTAGTAAAACACATTTGACCCTTCCATGCAGTAAACACCCTCGGTGATTCCAAGATCCAAAATATGTATGTACCAATGGGAGATCAAATTGTAAATCTCCAACACTGCAATGTTCCTTTTGAAAGCAAGCAAACACAAAGAAAACATCATACAATTACCTACTAGTCTTATATACTAGTCATGCATTTCTAACCTATAACGTCTGATAATCAATCCATTATGGGCTGCATTTGGTACCACCAATCACCAATGAACTTTTCAATCAGATCTAATTCCCCCTCTGATTCCCCGGATGATGTACATTGTGGTCTGCTTCATTGCTTTCACTTACATTTCTCTTAAATAGAAAAAAAAAACATTTTGAAGAATTTTAGATAAGACCTATCATAATAACATATCCTGGGTCAACAGCTTTCCTTGGTAGGACTTGGATGAAATGCGTCCAATCCGTGACAAGGAAACTTGTTGACTTAGCCATATAACTATGAATTGATTTGACTGGGCCCGAACAGACCAAATTCTATGCTCTTCCACATACCCTTCCATTCCAGAAGAGTGGGGGTAAGGAACGTGCAAATTGATTTCTTAACAACTTTTTACGTTGCAGTAGATAGAGTTGAGCTGTAAACAGTGACAAAATACCGTTTACCCAGATACGCACCTGAGATTGACCTGTGGCCGTGTCTTATGTATGAGAGTATCACAAATCGGACAGGTGCGACTTGTCTCCACGTATAGCAAGATGCAAGTTTTACAGACTGAAAGTAAGGAAAAATATATTGTGACTATACCTCTCCTTTTCCATACAAATTACTCTCGCATTTAAACAGATTTAAAACATAACAAAAACGAAAAAATGAATGAGGAAAAGGTGACATTAAATTCTTTAACTTAGACTTATAATATCTGCACAGCCAAAGCAAGATTCACTTGACTTGGTAGACTTATGAATGTGCATTGCCTCAGCACGATTCTTTTGTCTTGAACAAACCAACTGAACTTCGCAGTCATATCACCATGTTGTTTGGTCAGCTTTTCAGTCGTAATAAGACTAATCCAAGGGATCCCCATTTCCTTCTCTAAGGATAAGGGTCTATTATTAACCAGTAGTCTCACAAGGGCAGGGCAGTTGGATATGAAAAGGGCAACTTGTCAACCTGGGTAGGGACCATAAGGGCACCTCAAAAGTCATGCTCTATATAAAGTAGCATATGTTTCCTGCAAAACTAAAATAAATTGAGAAATGTTTCTAAATTATGATGAAAATACTGCTTTTCTTATATTTTCTTTGAATTCAGCTCACATTCTAAAGATTTGTGGTCAAAATTGAAGAAATATGCCTAAAACCATCAAAGCATGATGTATATATAACAGAAAGAGGGCAAGGAGCAAAGAAAAATGTCAGGGAGCAAAAGAAAAGGACAGGGTAAATCCTCCTTCTATTTTAAGCTGCAGAGACCACTGTTAACATTTTTCTGTGACACAGAATGCAAGTTCAACCATCCAATATTAGGCCTACTCGTGGTATATAATCAGCACATGGGGGAAAGAACATCCCTGTATACGTTAAATAACATTTTGTGTGAAATAAATGTTGACAACGTATGAATCTTGCTCATTAAGACCAGCATGTTTGTTCCCAAGACTTGCGACAAAAAGGGTCATGGTCATCTAAAATAAGACAGCATTGAACTTTTACTGGATATTGTTTTCTGAGTAAATATCAATGTCTAATATATGACAAGGTTCCATAGTTCTTAACAGCAACCGCAGTAAACAGGCATTCACACAAGGGCAGATGTACGGATGGACACACGGATGAACTCTTGTATGTCCCTAACACCCTAACAATACAGGGGGCAAAGGGCGTGGATTGTTCGGCAGAATGCAACAATGGTACATACTTGTAGCTGTGTGACTGAAAATTGGTTAAAATCACCAAAAACGATACTTGCATTAAAACTGAAATTAACTCATTGAACTGAAATTGACTATCTGTTTGTCTGTCTGTCTATCTATATCCAATTTTGTCTACGCTAGTTCTTGAATTGGAAGACAGACGCACCGCAAATCATCTTGTTTCTTATGTAACTTTCAAAATGGGTTAAAGTCACCAAAAAATAAAACATGGAACGCTTCTTTAGAGTTGGCACACACACACACACACAAATATATATATATATATATATATATATATATATATGTGTGTGTGTGTGTGAGTGTGTGTGTGCGCCAACTCTAAGGAAGCGTTCCATGTTTTATTTTTTGGTGACCTTCCCATCACGAATACATAATTATACACTTTTGAACTTTTATGCATACTTACAAGAATGAAGACACTCTGTGCTGGTCGTGGCATCAATGAGATATCCTCCACACAAGACGCATATCAGATGCGGGTTCACCTCCTCGATCGGCAACTTTTGTGGCCGATTCATCTGTAGAACAAAGAAGCAAAAATTGCATGGTAAATGGAACCAATTATGACCTGGTCCTATGAGGCAGGTGTCAGACACTCTGAGAAACAAACCTACTGAGGAAATAATGTATTTTGTTTCTTTCTCTTCCTTTTTCTAAAAAAAAAAAAAATAAAAAAAAGACTTGAATTTCAATTTACGCTAAATTCACTGAATACCGCGCAGTTTCCACAATACACATCCTCTCTTTTCCCACAACATATACAAGCTGGTCACTATTATCTGAGACAAGGAATACTCAGTATCCCTTGCCTCAGCTGTTATCTACGTCCATGCTGTAATGCAACCATTTGGCATGCATATTGAATTAGCTTGCACTGTCAGAATCCGTCTCTTGAACAACTGAGAGCCACAGTATAACTGGCGGTCTGCTGCAAAGGTGTTGGCCTTGCAGCAAATGACAAAACAAAACTCCCAACAACAACTGTATAACAACTTAGATTATCAACAAAATTTAGAGAATGTCTTACTGTTCACGTTGAATGTATCAGGCCTAAATAACTAGGTGGTCCCATCACAATGCTATCGGCTTCATAAAGACCCATTGTACCTGGGGCTACCTCAACCAGTCCTTGATCACAAGAGACCACTGCATCTCTGGGTAGAAGCCTGTTATGTGATATCCCCCATCAAAATAGCCAAGACAGGGGAGACAAATCAAAGAATAACAGTCTTCCAGTCCACAGTGTCTCTTTTAACAACTTTATGCATTCACGACCACAGAACAGGAGTGTGGACAAATTGGTGCGTGGTCATCCTAGAAATTTGCTCAAGCATGCAGTGGTACACTTTAGAAGTTTCCTTTTCTTTCTTTTAACCTGTGCAATGAGACCTGTTCTTCAAAGTTACTCTAGTGTCTGATCGGTTCCTCTCCTCGTCTTTCGCATCCATCCACCACAGGACATAAGATAAACGGGTCAATTGCACCAGAGTACATGCAGTTAATACTTTTCCACTAAGACAAGGAAAAGTCTTTGGAAGCTGAACCTCGTTTAGGCTTTCGGGGTTACAATGAACTCTGAATGAAAAACACAAATATATTCGATAATGGAATTCGAGTTTTTTTATACCATCATCGGGTCCACCCAGCAGAATAAAGTCACCATTACATCTGTGATTACTTGAGATAACGGAAATGTACATCAAGATATCTAAACAAATACCTATTACACAATAAAGTTAAGTGGCTATGCAAGCTTATATGTAACTACCCTCCAATACATTTATAATGCACGAGGCTTAGTCGATACACGCGTGGGATCCTATGAACATGTGCCAACACAACCGATGCAGTCTTTTATTTAGTGGCTAACATACGCTAAGTACTCATCATTATTATATTCAGCTGTTCGAACAATTCATATAGACGCATGTCCATTTACTGAAAGGTTACAATAGCATTCTACAACAACACATTATCCTAATGAATGCACCAGGCATGTTTCAGTGAAGCAACTGCCATCTAACCTGTCTGAACTGAGGATATGCTTGGGGTATTATTCACTCACAGAACGGTTGGACGTTTATGATTGAATCTTAAGAAAAGAACAGTCGAAATATACATACTCAGATGAAAAACGGCTTCTCGACACTCCACTGAAATAGTCTACATTGTCGAAATGAATGCCAATATCTGACACGCTGTTTAACAGCGGGACGAGTCTCAGCCTCCAATCTTGATGACCAAAGCATTGAAATGGTGGACGCGCTGTATCATTGTACAGTCGACGGGGCTAGTGATATCAAATTCGAACAAAATTGACTGAAAGTGCTCTATTCTGTTAATCATTAAGTCTACTTTCTTGTTTGGCCTAATCCATGATTGTAGCTGTGCTTGCGTGGAAATATTATTCGTTTGAGTTCAATATTCTGCCTATATAATTACAGTGACACTTACAACTGAAGATCTGATTTGCACGACATGATTGTGATGGCAATGAAACAATTTAATTCTTGGAATTCAATTATTAGCGAATTATACTAAGGTCTTCTTCTAACAACTAACGGTGTGTGGATTTTGACTGTACATCAATTACCACATAAGCATTTCTCACCAAAAGATTCGACTCCCTGGCCAGGTGGCTCCAGACGGACAAGTAGTTTCAAATTCACCGTTGCAACTATAAAATTATAATGCTAATGAACCTTCGTACAAGGGCGACCAAAGAATACTGTACATAATATATTACACCGAGTATGTCTGGAAACTGCGAATTCGGCCGATGTCATCATGTAACTGTGCTATTGCCTCGTTTTCAATTCTTCATATATCGGCATACATGCTGAACATGCACCAGCTCACGCACCGCATTTAGGAAAATTGGAAAAAATGTGGACTTGTCAACATTTTATCTGTGTGAGCCAAAAGCGTGATTTCAAAACACAGTGCGCATAGCACTGTGAATTTTTTCCCCAAAAGTAGGCTAAGCGCCTTACAAGCCAGCAAAAACACTATCAAACTGTCCAAGCGTAGAATCAGAATTTTTAAAAAGTCTGTTTTGACTGCCTGACTGTAAACCTGCAATATCACACTGAAGTTACTGCCTGGGACTTCACTGGCAGTGGGAGATAGGCACATAAATAAGTATGCACTGAAGATACACCTTGTTTTTTGCTGTTCTGGTGCATTTGAAAGTCAAAATCGACAAAACAACACAATGTCCCTCTAAACCGGCGCACTACATTATGATATCATCATAGTCCTAATAATTGTACACATATTTTACAAAATTTTAGAAATTCGCTTTAAAAAAACTGGCATTAGATTCACGGGTACCAGTAAGTGCATGTTAAAGACATAAATGATGTGATGGTCAATCTGAAGCTTGTACCCTGACACACCCAGATAAATGTAGATTGTTTTCTTCTTGTTTGTTTTTTTTTACTCTCTTCTTTTCCTGTTTTTGGTCACCTGTCATGAAATGGACTAAAATCTGGTCAGTATGTTAAAATTCGCAATAAAAGAAGGACGTGAAGAAATTTGGTGCAGCAACAACATACCAGACCCCCGGTTATGATCAAATCATTAATGAAAGTAAGAGTTCATTCATTCGTATTGATTAATAATTAATGATCAATAAACCGTCACATGTTCTCACCCTTAGTAAAGGCAATCTTTATAAGCGAAACTTATATGGAAGGAGCAGCGCTTGGACATTGAAACCGAGGGTAGGTTGATGGCGTGTGGACTTCAATTCTTTGGAAAACGGTCTATTTGCCATCATGGGGAATATTTTGAACGGTATAGGGTGTAAAATTGTTGTCATCTGAGTAATTTTGATCTAGATATGGACAATATATTTATGATTTTAAGACATTTCCTTTGTGGTCGCATGCAAGCTCTGGCCCCTTTGCCACCCATCCTTCAAATCCGACCGGACGTTGATAGTCACATTTTAATGCGAAACTGAATGCAAAATGGCTTAGAGCTAGTACTTTGTGCTGAGCAAGGCTACCAAAAATACGAGTAACCCTTATTACACTGGACCCAGTCAGTGTAATAGAACCATGAAGCATGAACTGAGGGTATTTTTCTGGAACCCCCCTCTTACAACTTTTTCGGGAGTTGGGGGTCCCCCCCCCCCCATGCACAACTGAGCTTGAAATCCCTACAACTATTCCTAATAAGTCTCATCTGAACTATTTCTCGTCGAGAAAATCAGTCAAACAATTCATGCAGACAAATTATTTTCGATCACCCTGGTATAAAAACTTCGGCCCATCTAACTGGGAATAAATGAAACGAGACTATGAGAAAAATGATATACAGTAAAACCTCTGCAACCGAACACCTGTCTATACTGTACACCATTTCTCGATCCCAAATATATACTTCCAATGTAAGCAAACGTCCCTTTACCGAACACCTCACTGTACCAAACACTTTTTTCCAGTCCCAAGGGTGTTCGGTATAGGGAGGTTTTACTGTGCTGCGATGCATACCATTATTTATGGGGCAAACATGTCTGCAAAGATACGCAAACGTTTAACATTTATAAAGGTTCTATACAATTGCGTTCCATCGGGTGTATTGACAATCGTTTTTACACTACTTTCCCGTGAAAAGTGTTCAAATTACCAGTCTTTACAAAAACAAAAAGAGGAAATAACAGGGAATCTGATACGTTAAAAATGTACAGCATGTAAGATAGAGGTCGAGGTACTTTAATCTCTAAATATTTACTTCCTTTGCACGGTCGCATGAACGTAATTATGGTGACAGGCCTTGATTTACAAATGGAAACATGATTATTTTCTTAATACAAGAACAGTAGTTTACCATTTTGAAGTGCAAAATTGAGTTTCGAGGTCCTTTCTAGTCTTTTGACACCGCAGATACCA
This sequence comes from Hermodice carunculata, assembly GCA_964020975.1. NCBI lineage: Eukaryota > Metazoa > Annelida > Polychaeta > Eunicida > Amphinomidae > Hermodice > Hermodice carunculata. The sequence continues at coordinate 57,114,162 of OZ026616.1, read as the reverse complement.
GAAGTTGTGCATGCGTCATCATTGGTAGTTTTCAACCTAACGTTAAAACTTACTTCGAGTAGGATCAATACGTTCCGGATTTTTTTTCAAATATACACACACAAGCCTTGATAACTCGAATTTTACGGTAGTCATTTCGACGAAGACATAGTGCAGTATACTAAAATTTAAACAAAGCTCTCCTGTGTTCTGTCACTGAAGATAGACATTGATTGGACACAACGAGGTCATACGAGTTCGATGACAATAGTTTTCTGTTTTGGTTTTTTTTTTTTTCAGACTTAGCACGAGGAAATAAGAATACTATACAGTTACTAAGTCGTCACCTTGCCCGCATTTGTGTGCAAGAATAAATGCTTATCCGCTTTGTGTAAGTTTTCTGCCAATAAAAATACGAAACGGCGAATAAAAAGTTCAAGGATCCATATCTGCTCTAACCTGTGAGTTACGCGTGATTAGAAAAGTGACAACCTTTAATAAGATCCGCTTGCGGATTAAATGCAATGCGACAATAACACACAATCTGTAACAACAACGCCCTATAGGGGAGGGGGCATTTAAAAGTCTAATCTAATTCACCTGTACATTGCAGAAGCAACGATATGGGTCCATTTGTTTCATTTTTATCGTCCTTCGCGACACCGTTCATTTCCTACCATGACATGCTTCAATAGTCCTGATGTCAAATAATGCTGACACATGCATAATTTGACAAACGCATCACTAAGACTTAGTAATAGGCCTGCAGGCTAGCCTATCGATAATGGCGAATCTCTTCGAGTAGCTGACAACTGTCTAACATTCTTCAGATTTCTTCAGCCCGGTGCATATTTTCGTCTGCTCTTCGTTTTGACATCAGAAGATTGTTTGAAAACTGCTTAATGTGTGGCGTCTGAGCTCGCGTATCCGACATTTCCACGTGCCGCTTCCAGACTTCTAGCGTCGCTCTCTATTAACTGTCGTTCTTCTGCAAAAGACCTGTATCCGGAACACATTTCTCATCATACTTCATTTTGAAAACGATTTTGCCAAGCAGGTTTCTCGCTGGATGATTGGCCGACACCCAGTGATCTGTGTTGATTCTGATTCTTTTCTTTTTGGTCTGAATCGCGTATAAGTGCGCGGAATCTTTGTATTTCTTTTCATGTGCAAACCTACTCATTCTGTCTATAGGCCTAATAACGAGATGCTCAGCACCACTGGGTTATTAAGAGGTTCACTGATTATTATCAGTTACGGCGTTGCCAAGGCAAGAACTTCATACCTGCGGCATTCTGCTTGGCTCACCCTGTGACGTAGCGACCTCTGACATTCGACCCAATTTCTCTACAGAAGCCTATATTGCTGAGTTGTCACAGTTGTCCAGAACATAACCGACTTGTTTGGTGGACAGGAAGATTTCAACGAGAGACTATAGAGGTCAACTCCTAAAACTAGAAACATTGAATACTAATTTACCCTTAGGGCAAGTGGTGAACTTTCGATATGGCGCAATTAAATGCAAATACAGGGTACCTCAACTATTGTGCTTTACAGTTGGATATTTATACAGTTTGAATGTACACGGGTACAATTTCATCCTCTACATGATCAATGTCTAGTAGTTCATGAAGAGAAAACACTTCACAAATACCCACGGCTCTATTGTCTGATACCCAGGCAAGGCAGTATTCGTCAGTTGATTAAATCAGCTGAATGGTGTGTATACATTGGCCAAAGCACGTGTCGCACATGCTAATCTGATGTAAAAAAAAAAAAAGCACTCGTGTTATTTTTCGAGAGGTCTATTTTCTGCAGCTAATGACCAGTCCTGCTGTGCAAAACAAATTGAGGGATCTGGGCATGTGACGTAATATTACAACGGATTCCAGATGACAATCCAAGCAATCATTATTAGACCCCTTGCTGACTGACTTACCAGTAATCTGCGGGTTCCGCGATGCGAGACCATCAAAATAAGCTGGTGTTAAGTTCCCCGACAATGCTAGATGTGATGAAATGTGATCTGAAGGTTCAACCGAGACCCGGCGATCGATGGCGGTGACTCGCTTTGCAGTTAGATGGGCGCCAGAAAAGCCAGTGGTAGATTAACAACTACAACGCTCTCTCTTGGGGATAGGATGCAACTGTTTGGCAATATTCCGCCATTCTGTTGGTCCTCTGGGCGCCCGTACATCGAGACTCCTTGTACGTCAGAGAGCCTATACAACATGTGCAGGCCGAAAATACACACTAAAACTAAACACACAGACACGAACAAGTCTAACAAATTACGACCCGACTCGCTGCAACGCGTTCAATGAAAGCCAGCGTATCTCTTCATACGGCTCTACTCTTCCAAAGCAACCGATCGATACTGCAGAGAGTTCGCCACATGGTGCGCGGGCTTAGCTGAGCACCCTTTTCGCCATCCATTTTGCGGTGGTCACAGAGCCGCCATATTGGATCAAAGCTTGTTATGGTTCCCCAAACCCGATATCAATGTCCTCCAAATGGACTAAAATATCTCCAGATCCCTTGAACAAAGACCTACAATTTTACGAATTCCGGTAGACAGTACTTCATACTTGAACACTCACCTATTTTAGTTCTGCTTATATGCTGTGGGTTCTGGAAACTTAGTCGGACTTTGCGACTGCTGAAATTCACAACCGCTCCGTGTTGACAACTAGGCCGAGTGTAGTTCTGATCACGTGATCTGATGCCTCAGGATTTCTGTCGATAAAGAGGCGTTCAAGCAGACATTGTGGTTGGCAGGCGGAACCAACGAAGAGACAGTCATGCTTGGGTGCCCACCAATCACAAGCTGGATCAGTCAATGAGCCCTCGGGAGCTTTGTATCATAAACATCAATTGTATACACGATGAGCTTTAGCAGCGAGTCTCATGTAATGTCTTTTCTGTTGGCATTCTGTCTCCATTTTTTTTCAATAGGCCTAACACTTAAAATCCATCAAAACCAACCAGTGCCAAAAAAGACATTATGGAAAGTAACGACAAAAGACAAAAACAGAGGAAAAATGAACCGATTCGCAGCATTTGGGCACAAGTTGAATATTTTTGGTGGATAGCCTTGGAAACATATCAGCCTTAGGCATTCAGGACTTGTCTCTTTCTTCCCTAGGGCAGATGCTGGGAAGGAGACAATAACCATGAAAGCCAAACAAGATAGCCCGGGTCAAATTAAATATGGCTATTTACCACGGTGAGAAGTTCCATCAGTACCGGCAACAAAGAAGTGCGTGATGAACGACCCGTCTACTAGTCACGGAATAGTGACAAGTTACACCAGCGCCAAAGCCGCCAGTCCGCACCGATGTGCTTTGAAATATGAATGATGGTAACAAAAGCGCCACGAGCCAAACCGGATACCCATAGCCCCCTTGCACTCACCGGGACAGCGGTAAACTCAGATATCAGTCGGTGTGGCCCTTGCAGTTGCGAAACAGACGGGCGGCGTGCGTCGTGAGAAAACGATTCCTCTCCCCGATAATGATTGGGCGGGCACGAAATACATGATGATAAGGGAACCTAAATAGAAAATAAACACTGTTATGTTGTAGATTATGGCACACTACTTTTGAAGTCAGGTGATCGGAAAATTCCATATATGCCCGCGGAAGCGACTTGAATTAAAAACAAAACACAAAAAACAAAACAAACAAAACAAAAAACAAAAAACAGTTGGTGTGGGTTCTGTGTCATTTAAAAAAAAAAAATTGTGAGACTGACTTTTTTTGTTGAGAGAGTTTCTCATGCACCTTTATCTCAGCTCTCTCTTTGATTATTGTGTCCCCGAGGTGTATAATCGTAAATTCTGATGAATTTTATTTGTTCATGCACGTTACTGTGCTTATAAATGCGATAAAAGCACACATGTTCCTCACAAAGGGACTACATTTTTTTTTCTTTTTTTCAAAACAAAATTGTTTCCCTGTTCTGCTGTTGTGTCGGACCTCGTTTGTACCTCTATTAAAAACAGTGTTACTGGGTCAGAGTTTTGTTTACAATCGCTATGTACAGATATCCCGGATGTTTGCGAGAATGTTGAAGTTAAATAAGCCATATACCCTCCCCCCCCCCCCCCCCCGCCTCCTTCGCTCGAGGCGAGCACGTTGTGTACGGTATTTGTTCCTACATCGGCGAAATAACTTTGAGATGGGGAATGCATTGTTCGAACTTCATTTAGAGAACACGCTTTCGTCGATAGCAATTCCGTTTGTGTGTCGATTTCAGGGAATAAATATTTACTCTTTCACCCTCTATGGAGGCTTATGTTCTAAATCAATATGAAAATTAACCCCGATAATTTAGGGATAATTGCCCCTTCAGAGTTCGTCAATTGATCGTATTGCCTCCAAAGCAGACCAAGCGCCACATATTATCTCTACTACACTTGAAGTGGAGAAAACAGGGAGATTGATAAGGAAATTTGTCCTAAAACATCCAAACACTATGATTTTTAAAGAGTTATGCTGTGCGTTGTGACTGATGTAGGCCCATATTTTTAAGTTCCAGGATGTCTGGTAGCAATTAAGAACGTAAAACAAATCCGTCGACAGCATATATCAATATGCGTTCGGTTCTTTTCGGTGAGGCTTGAAAACAAACAGAGGTCAATTTAATGGGAATCATTATACTCTTCTCAACAGATCCTGGTCACAACATCGATAAGAAAATAAAAGGAAATGTGTTTGTTGTGAAAACTGCAACTTACTTCAAGAATTAGATGTCTACAAAAAAAAAATGTATGGTGACATTTACCGTAAAGCCATATGTATTTACTATCAAGGAGTCTAGGATCCCATTCTAGATTGCTTCCCAGATAGACAAGCGTTCTCTCTGTAGTCAACGTTTCACTACGCACCCTTCTTCGATGACCGCGGATCATTCGGTCGTGTCCCTTCGGTAAATCGAACCTGATAAGCAAGAAATACGAGAGTATGAAATTTTTCTCTAATCTAATAAAATCTGCATCTGGAGATAAGATCACAGAGACATCCTGGAACTAAATTATATATGCATCATTCAAAACGCACAGCATCACTCGTTGTACAATCACAATGCCAGCGAGAATTTAGTGTAGGGGTGTTTTCTGATAACCCCCCCCCCCAAAAAAAAACGTACTAATTTCCTTATTTGCTGCACGATAGGCGTACATTCATGATTGCATCACGATTGCAACTTTGACCAAGGAGAGAGACGGAGAAACATAAACCATTTATTGGTTTAGATGTGTCTAGGGAATACAGTTTGAAACATTTCGAACGGCTCATGTGTTGTACCGAAGCAAAAAAAGAAAAAAAAAAAGAAAGAAAGAAAAAAAAGGACTTTTGAAGGATACCATATCCTGCAGAACAGCTTGTTTTTCCCGGTGAATTGAATAAAAGGAGCTCAACTTACTGCGACTTTTGTTCAGTTACTGATTCAATGGACTTTTGATGTTCTTTAATATTTATGTTATTACTCTGGTTTGTGCAGACAGTACATACTGACCTGTGTAATATTTTTGTTCCACAATGAAAAATATTTTATTGACATAAACCAGTACAGCATGGTAAGGTATAGTAACACAACAAAATGAATACTAATAAATTATAACAAAAAAGAACAAGCTATTTCTACCTATTTTACATCGATCTCATACACACAGGTGCTCCAAGCGAGAGTTGTTGAAATGAATTTAATCAATCTACAACAAAAGTCGCCAACACAAATTATTTCAGGCTTATGAATAAAGAAAGTTCTGGTCTTCCCCAAACGACGAATTGAAAGAGTTTTCAGTTAATTACGATGAGCCAAACAGCAGTCACGCAATGGCGTATTTGGTGTTAAGGCGAACCAGTCAACATAACGACCATCTGAGAAACATAAGGTCGACCTGGGGGCCAGCACAGGCATTCAAGGAGGTGGCGGGGTGGGGATGGGGGGAATCTTACACTCTATTATTCGGCAACAACGACTCTGGTATTAAGTCTCGATAGCTTATTGATTATGTAAATACACGTCTTTGACTGGTTGCACCTGTATTTAGTTTTGTGGTATATGTCTACATTTTGCATTCCTTGCATAATAGGCCTATTTCTAGTGTCATGCTGACCATATCTTTTATCCAAGATGAATGTCAATAAAGCTTTGTTAAGCTCCTACCATAATTATGATATGCGACTTATTTATGAATACCAATTGCTTCCTCGACAGATTAAGCTTCTAGGGGTGGGTGGGGTGAGGGTTGTCAGAATTGTTATGCTCGTGTGTGGTGCTTATTTATTTTCTTTCAACACTCCCAGTCTGTTTGGAAGGGAGAATACATATTAAAGTCTGTTTTGAAGACAATGATATCCACAGTTATAAATGAAAATTGAACAATATAAGCATTAATTATTCTGTAGCTTTTGGTCTCGGTACATCAAATACACAAACAAAAACAGTTCTTTCTTTTCAGTGGACATGGAGTCAAATTAGACACATTCACTCCTGTCTGCTGCACAGACCAAGTTCTCACATTTTCACGAAGCTAACTGCCCTGGATGGGGAAATTTGGACTATGTGAGGTGCGGTCAAATGTGAAACACTCAACTGACTTGCTAACCTAACAACTGTACTGTTTCTATAAAGCTTTCATCTCATTGTTCTGTTTTAACCCTGAAGCTATCTATCTTTAATTTAGTGCATATGTCTGCTGCGTGGATCATGCAGTTGCGCGATGAGAAGGCCATACTGTTGCCGTTATATTTCACACATACTAATATTATAATATTTGCATGCGTGCTAACGCTTTGATTATATATTTAGATTCATGAAGATGGATCCTACTCAATCATGGGAACAATTCTCGCCTCTTTCTTTTGTTAGAAACAGCAAACTCGGGGGGGGGGGGGGCGCATATTGAGCACAACCGTTGAACAGCGGAGACTGCTAATCATTGACATGCAGTAACACAGGATAATTTGGCTTTGGATAAGGCCAAGTGAAAGTGTTATGCAGTGAAGTCTTTTTTTTCTTTTTTTTTTTCTTTTTTTTTTTTTTCTGTGAGAGAACAATTATTCTCCAGTGATAATCAGTCGTATAGCATTATACAAAAAGTAGCATCCTGTTTTGCAATTATTAATTTTTAGTGGAAACTGGTGGTCCATTTTCGCCGTTTTGTGTCGTTTGTATGCTACAAAAGCAAATCTGGGTTGAGAGTTTCTATCTGACTAGAATGAAACCATGACTAATTATAAGAATTAGGGTACTATTTTGGGAAGTATTCAACACGGCCTTCTGCTGAGTTCGGCCACTCTAGTTTGCCCAGAATCTTAAGTGGCTGTTATCCTGCTTATAAAACCCTGAACAAATACGATGATGAAAGAACGCATTCACCTGGAAGGGCCAATTCACGGTATTGTTCGACAGTGATCTCCATCTTGCAGCCCATTACGACCCTCGTAAACTACATAGCAAGCATTTTGGTTTCATGCATGGAGAAATGACAAACTCAACTCAAGCGAAATGGGAAACTGTCCTTTGTTGGCATCAGATCCCAAGATGATCTTACATATTGTCCCTTGGACATTCTTGTATGGCTTTGACTTTCTGATAACATACGAAAGTTTAGTGATTTCCGTATCATTTGCATGTTGGTGAGAGTAAGCATACCTGTGCTGCTGCTATCTGAGACCAAGGAACAACACCTTGCTGAGATTAAGACACTAGTCTTAGTTTCACCTGCTATTCGTAATTTCCAGAGTAATTCTCTCTGAATTCACAATTTTGAAATTTCCATCCGTTTCTCAACAAAGCAGTGACTTTGGCACGAAGACATGCAAAGTAAAAAATAAAGAATATCACTCGATAATGCGGGTATATTGATAAAGTCAGCCGGCCTTATCAAACGGTTCTTTTAAGTGTCCTAGAATCTAACGATTTCAAAGTCCATAAACCTTACTTCACCTATAATACAGTAAGAAGCTTATATATACAACTTGTTGAGTAAGCGATAGGCAGAGACAGAAGAAGCGAACCAGTTTTTCAGTATCTCCATGTGCTACTTGGTAATCCAGAATAAATAATAACGTTTAAACGAGAGAGAGAGAGAGAGAGAGAGAGAGAGAGAGAGAGAAAGAGAGAGAGAGAGAGAGAATGTAGCATGCATGCCTATAACTTATACTTATACTTTGACATATTTCCTTGCACCGGCGCTGAACAGTTCCTTGGGTCTGCGCATACAGAGCAACTGCAGTCTGCCGTTCAACTACAAACTGAAGACTGACTCACAGTAGTTAATTTTTCAGTGTTGCAGTTCGGGAGAGCCGTTAGAAATCTGTCCAAGCAGGCAACAATGCTTTACAAGATCGATCAGCAGCTAGGACATTCTAATAAACATTTACTAAAATTTTGCATATAAAATAATAATGAAAGATTTGTCAACCGATTTATGTTCCAAAAGTGCAGGATTATATATCACAATACTCGTCAGGGGGGACAAAACACCCCCCCCCCCCAAAAAAAAAGCACAACAGAAAATTGAGGAAAGGATAAGATAACAATGATAATTTATTTCAGTAGCAAGGTAATGTATCAAAAGCCTTCAAACTGACCAGATGGACCAGCAACCAAAACACCAAAAAAAAAAAAAAACAAAACAAAACAAAAACAAAACAAAAAATCGTTTAATTTCACCATTTTGTTTCAAAAGCATATGCACGTGGCTTGTGGAAACTATTTTAGACATAAGTTCGTTTTAATTTACATTCGCAAAAAAGGCAAATTAAAGTCATCTTCGAATGTCAAGGACGAGCCACTTTTTGCGGATATGGAACTGATCGCGCCAATCTAAAAATGATTGCTTTTTGTGTAATTTACTGATAAGCTGGCCTTGGGTTCTGGGTTTTTCATCCAGACGTCTATTATGTGTACCTTTTGTCCGGGTCTCCTGTTCTTTGGCAATCTCCCCACTGGCTTGCGTGGATGGTCAGCCAGAATGACATTGCGTAAGCTTCCTGCGGGACGTTTGGCATAAGTTACAGTAAAACCACAAACCACAATTATGGACCATTAAGTAAATGTTTGCATATATCTTGCAGTCACCTAAATCATGAGTAAAAAAGACGCATTGAACAGAGCAATTCTGTGTCTCAATTTTATCAAACAAACAAAGGTCTATGGCGAATTGTATACGCACTCTTTAAGTTCTTGTTCAAAATAGAACTCAAGGTCCAGAGTTTACCATGTGGCGAATAGCAGCGATAAAATTACTTCAGGTGCGTAAGTGCCTATTGTCGTCTTTGACTATAGGGACGTATCTTTCTCCATGTCGATTGGGCCGACAAGAGTTCTTTCGAGAGTATGAGGTGGATAAAGCCACTCCATCTAGAAGTACCTGGCTCCATCTATTTATCAAAAAACAACAAAAAAAAAAAAAAAAAAAAAACATAAACAAAAACAAAAAACATACAAAACAAACAGAAACAAAACAACAAAAAACACCCCTCCAAAAAAAAAAACAAAAAAAAAAAAAAAAAATGCTGAACAGATTTGATAAAACCGAAAGCGTATTTTGTTTGGCTTTGAATTATTACTTTAAGCGTAGAGCACATCTATGAGTCGTTGAAACGAAACAAAGCATCGCAGGAATAACGTCTGATGTGCCGCCAAGTACGGAGCACATTTATTTGTTGTGTGACTGAGCTGTTACGACAAAAGAAAAAAAATTACGACTTTAAGTTGAATATCAAGTGTATTGATAACTGCAATTGACATTTGCACGTACCTGCAGTTCCACGTTATATATATGTAGCACATGTGAAGCACTGGGTCAACGTCTTGTCGTAAGCATCCAATACAATGTACATAATTGTTTTGATAAACCATCACAGACATCTTCCCATGTTACTGTTATTAACAGCTACTAGAAAAGCGCTATTTTATCTGCCAAAAGTGACTGGCTTCCCCCTCCCCCCCAAAACCAGAAAGTTTGTCTATAACGGATAAACACAGAATTAACTTTAGTTTATTTGGGAACGTTATGGGATACGATGATGAGAGAGAGAGAGAGAGAGAGAGAGAGAGAGAGAGAGAGAGAGAGAGAGAGAGAGAGAGAGAGAGAATATGAATCTGCCTTTTGGAAGGTAAATTATATTCGTAACGTAGTAGACATCTAAAGGGAGAGAGAGAGAGAGAGAGAGAGAGAGAGAGAGAGAGAGAGAGAGAGTTAGTTGACCAGGAGGAAGACTTTCACGAAGTTATTGAAGAAGCGAATTGCACGAAAATTACATAAAGTTGAATTTGTACGTGACACAAGAACAACAAAATTAAGTTACGTATTTGTGAGTCATTTTGTTGTTTTGTCATGACATGTCGTTTATGCTGTCAAGCCTATTGTCATCCGCAACTATTTGTCTACCTATTACATGTTTTATGAAAGAAGTAAGATGAACAGATTACGGCAACGTCACTAAACAATTAACCAATGGCTATGCTATTTTAATTTGTTTGAGGTGATATGTGAAATTAAGTTATGAAAGCGCAATATGCATGACACCAAGCAGTAAAAATATACAATTTTGACTTTGCTCTTACTGGGATCATCTACCCCTGGGCTAGGAACAAAATGCTGTAGTATGATGACGATTCGAGTTTTACACGTACAAGCCAATGCTAGAATGGTGTTTTTTAATTTCTTCTCACTGGATACTTAAGCGGTAAGTTTACGACCTTTAAGTTCATCAGCTTAATCGGCGCATCAGTTCCACACTGTCACATCATTCACTCGCAAATAAAAGCAGACGACATTCTGAAACGAAGGAATGTATCTAAAGGTTGGTAATCCAGCAAAATAATGGTTGTTACTTGTGCAATACATGAAAATATAGACTTGGATGCAAGGGAGCACAATTGGCAAGCAGTGAGCTTTGAATATAGTCCCAGTGGGTATTTTCGAGGAGCGATTTAACGCTGCAGTCGGGATTCATATTTGATTGCAATATAATAAGCTGGGTCAGGACCATATAAAAGTACGGTTCTTGTATGATGCTGCTGAATCGCATATTTTATGTCTACAAGCCCAGTCCTCACAAAGCAAAATTGTTTCAGCCTTGACTAGCTCGAACGTGAATCTATAATTGTGAAATTGCTTTCCGCCTTTTTTTTTTTTTTTTTTTGCTCTTGTGTTCCTGCATGGTGGGATTGTATATAGCAAGTACATCAGAAACTGATATAGCCTAAAATGACTCAATCTCCTGGCGCTTCTGTAGCTGTCTTTGTGCGGACCTTCTTATTACCTGACATGAAATTTGACACCTGGGGTCAGTTTTGACGACTCTCTCGCACCTGGTTCATTCATCCGTCTCGGCTCACTTTTCCCCGGCCCAGCGGCGTGTTGACAGGTCGCCTAAGGGGTCGGTGAGCACCATTAATTGGCGGGAAGAATGCTCTTAGATATCCTGTTGGTCCACTGGCGGCTCAGCGAACCCGCGAAACAAGTGCGCAAGATCAGAGAATCTCGGTCAATTTATTCTGAAATGGGCACCAGAGAGCGAGAGAGAGGAATAGAGAGGTAGATAGGTAGATAGATACATAGACAGACAGACAGACAGACAGACAGACAGAGAGACAGAGAGAGAAAGAGACAGAGAGAAAAGTGTGCGTGCACTGAAATATGCAACAACGTGATCTGTCTGAGACAATCCAGTATGCAGATTTTCACCAAGGCTCCGTGCTCCGTTTGTAAGAAAAGATTATCGGGGAAGCCAGTGGTTTGGCATGTGAACATTATACGTGTGGGGAGACAAAACCTGTCTGATCCTGATATTACACAAAATCGATGTTGCGGTTTACTACTCAAAGGATTCCCAAAGCTGGGTAAACCCAACGCATGCGTGATCTGTTGCGATAGAATTTATCGACCCTTTGCTGCACCGTAGTTCAGGAATAACAAGAGACCCCGAGCGGATAAACAGACTGTACCGAGTTCAAATTACAGACATATGCCACAGTGCCAAACAGAAACCATTTGTCGCTTAGCACGGGTCTCAGTGCAGGCTCTATATGCCAAATGGTATCCCATATGAAAGCAACCATGCATCGATAGATTATTTCAATGCGACTCGAGTGGTCACGTCCGGGTTAGCAATTTTTTGGTCAAAAGATTGAGTCCATATGAAGAATAAGCTGCCAGTTATGGCCTTATGGGCTAAGAAAGTCAAGGACTATTTCCGTAGAGAGTATAAATTTCCATTGAATGGTTACAACTCTCTCTCTCTCTCTCTCTCTCTCTCTCTCTCTCTCTCTCTCTCTCTCTCTCTCTCTCTCTCTGTCTCTCCCTCTGTCTCTCTCTCAACTGCAAGGTTGCACACAGTTCCATTACTGCAGAATTTTGCATTGACATGCTGCATTACTGTTACGTTTATCTTATATATTTGTACACCACACACACACACACACACACACACACACACACACATATATATATATATATATATATATATACTATAATATATATATATATATATCTGATAAACTAATGTCTAATGAAATAGTGTACATGCGCAAAAATGACAATAATTTATAACCATGATATCCATTGTGAAATTTCACCACTGATTGGTAAAAATGCATTCGTACACGAAAGTCTGTAATTGCAATTGGACTGTTCATTTTACATCTCGCAGGCGCCTGAGAAGCACTGAAATGGCTCAAGACCAACAGACCCAACAAAATGCGGTCAATCGATCAGTAATGAGGGCCACTGTTGCCTTGCGACTCTTGCGTATACCCGTGGAAAGTCAACAGATTTTGGCGCAGAGCCCAGAACCATGTGCTCACAAGACGATGTGCGTACGGGGTTCTCTTGCTTGAAAACACGGATTCTCTTCAGCGCATAGCAGACATAGACCATGCTTTTGTACACGTAAGTAATGGGTAGAGGGTCGCATTATTTTTGTGATAAATTGATTTATTTTTTATTAACTGAAAAGATCAATATTTTATATATTTTTTCCTTTTCCGCATTCTGTGTTAGCTTTGTTGTAGTTAGGTTATGGGCCGAAAGCCTGAAATAAAATTATATATATACATATATATTCGCAAGTGCATGCTTTCCGCTGTGGTTTATATGTTCCCTTATCGCGTGTACTTGTGTTTGGCGAAAAAAAATGTTTGAAGGAGATAAGCAGCTCACCTGTAATTAGCCCAAAGAAAGCAATGTGTGCATTCGAACACTGAAAAAGAAAGCGACCCTAGATAAAATCCGGTGCATCCCATTGGCACTATAGTTGCTGCCAAATGACTGCTCGTAATTTTTTGTCTAAAAAAGTTCGTACAGTTTGTCGTTGCGAGCATGTGGATTATTTGAAAGCATAAATAGATGTTGAAAATCAATAAAGCAGAAAGATTAACTGGAATCATGAAATTGTTGCAGTACAAATTAAGCAGGCGCTCTTTAGAAATAATCTACTTTTCATAATTATGTTAGACCTATACTTGAGTATGGGGATGTGGTATGGCGTGGATGCACACATATTGAGACAGAACTACTGCAGAGTGTTCAGCTGGATGCTGTCCGTGCTGTTACAGGAGCCGCAAGTCATGGCAAAATATATAACGAAACTGGATGGGGAAAAACGTTCAAAACGTAGAGAAAATCATAGATTAGAGCTCATGTATAAAATAGTTCATGGGCTTATCCCGAAGTACTTATCTCATTTACTGCCTCAGAATATATCATGCAGAACTAATTACCACTTCGTTTAAAAGCAAATACAACTGAAAATAGAAATAGGATAATGATCTTCAAAAACTCCATTCTACCACCTGCAATTCGTCGCTGGAATACTTAAACTTTGGCTGCTCGAAATTCAAAAGATGCATAGTCCTTTCGACGCAAGCTAAACAAAAACGTTAAAAAGCAAAGTGAAGCTCAAATAGATGTAAACTTGAAAATCAGATTCGAATATCAGTCTTAAAGGCTTGTCCTTTTAAAAATAGTATTTTTATAGTGACAGTTTTAGTCAGAAAAAATGACTCTCAAAACCCTATGAGACCTTAATGGGAAGCTAACTCAATTGGGAAAGAGATGAAAGAACACGCAAAACACTCTTGTCATCTTAGATTATGTCTCATTTTAGGTACTTGCTCACCGCGCAGATTTAAGATAGCTTTCGCCCCGACGTTCTTCCCTGGTAGCTGCTGTATGATGGGCACAGTGCACCTTGTTTTATAGAGGCACCAGCGGAAGCCTTGCAGCCTTGGACATTCGCTTATCCCTCTATTGTGCCAAAAGAGTCAAGTTACGGCAAAAACATTATTTTGGTTCTGAAAACTTCAAAATCGTTTTGCTATGTTTTGTTATCCTTGCCTTATTTGCTTTTGCTTTAGGATCGATCTTGTTTTCTGTTCATCAGACAAGCAATGTATCTATATGTGAGCCCAGTAGATATATTCGAATCGGACCGAGATTGTTGTATTCACTTGCGGCAGAAGGAGATTTCTAGAAAATCTGAAAAGTTCGACCAGAACTCAACCCAACCCAACCATCACACACACACACACACACACACACACACACACACACACACACACACACACACACACACACACACACACACACACACACACACACACACACACACACACACACAAGGCGGGTTGTTTTGTTAGTAGTGGTAGTTATCCCTAGAGTATCAGCTCGAAGCATAAATGTCATAAATTTCTGTGGCTGTTGGTAGTGTAGTGGACATCATCAGCATATCAAACTCCATCAAGCGACGGTATGTATTTATCCCTGCGATCAAGTCAGGTTCACTGGGCCTAAACGAAATTAACCAAAACTCAGTTCACGCGTTTGACTGTCAGCAATAACATAAACAGTCATCTTTGATGGGCGACAAGTATGAATCCATGCATATGCAATTTAATTCATCGTTTTATTTCAAGTTTACTTCTCATAAGACAGAATATGCATGATTCCATGTCTCTCTTTACTTAGATCAGTGGACCTTTATTAGTAAGAATTAATTGGTGCAAACATATTGTATTCGGACAACTGCATGGGAACAAGGGCAATGTCCTTTATACCTTCTATCAGAGGACAATTTTGCCATGGACGTCTGTACAACTACCAGCTTTTATGTTATGAAGGAGTGAAGGTGTATTTTTAATAAATGATATGCTCGCACAAATAATAAATGGGATTGAAACTATACAAAGATTAGTGCAAGTAACTTTCATATTTATGTTGTCATGCAAAAACATAATGCCGAAGTATATTTTTGTTTTAAATATTGTTTTTGATTGCCAGCTTTCAGTCATGGATACTGTCAAAACTAGTTTGCTGTCAAAGAAAGAGATGGTAAAATCTACAAGATATCGAAATGACGGTGTTAAAAATTGGTTGGTATCGTATGATACATATCAAGGAGCTTCACCTCACTTTTTCGTATTGTCTTTTTATTTTTTCCTTTCGTGTGTGTTTGCCCATATTTGGTGTTTTGAAAGAAAGTTCATGAGCAGACATGTTGGCTCGACTATTACTGCATCCGCAGTTCAAGCTGTTTGTTGTCTTGTTACTTCCCATGGAACACGCACTCTGTTGATTCATGTCTATACATGTTACACCCAGATCATAAGGTAAAACCCTATACCATAAGGAGCGTAACTTTCTTCTCAACACCACTTTGTTGCAGAAACAAAACGTTTCAAAACAGATGGAACGGCAATGGCGCTTTTAGTTATGGTTCATTATAACTCCGTTTCTTTCGTGCAACAGCATTAAGTCACGAATATGTGGCGTTATGGGTATTCTATTGGAGGTTATGATAATTTACATCACGGAAAAAACTTGTACTTGTTCCGTAGTGGGTTATGAAACAATATAATTGTGGCGATATCTTGCCACTTGACCGCAAATCGATTAGCCTGTGCCCCCTTCACCGAGAAATGGCGCGGTGAATGTAAGAAATTGAAGAAATAAAACAGAAGAGAAAAGCTTTCAAAATATTGACGAACCGCCCATTTCTCATCTACATTCTTGCACAGATGAGACGTTCTCTCCGAGTTAGCTCTTAATTCGTTGAATACGCGCCATTAGACTGGGTAGAAGTAAGAACGGAACTGCCCAAGATTTTTGATACCAAGGCGACACACTGGAATTCAATATGGCGCCGTGACATGCATGTTGATACACTGCGCGCGGCAGAAATACGACCTTTTTCTCCGCATGGGTCACCAGACAGCTGCCCTCCGATAAGGTTATGCACATAGTCAGGATATGAATTCTCATCCCTTACCTCAACAGACGAATGCAGATATTTTGATTTCATACAACTTGGGGGGGGGATCTTTTGTTTTTGTTTTGTTTTGTTGTTGTTGTTAATATATATATATATATATATATATATATATATATATATATATATATTGTAGCAAATGGTTGACGACAATTCTACTTTAAGTGCCCGCTTCTGTCCGGTTGTTTGTTTGTTTTTCTTTTTTTTTTTTTTTTTTTTGCAAGTGTTTCAAATTTGCACTGGCATGCAGCAAGCCGACTCACAAATTACTACTGGTCGTTATTTCTGTCAGCATTTTATGTCTTTCGTCATTCAGATAACTTACATGTACATGTATATAATGCATGGACATAAGATATGTACAATACAATACAATATGTTTATTTCAGGCTCCCTGGCCCATATTTAATACATAGTATGTATAACAGATACAAAAGAAAATTTGAAAAAATTTGATCTACACTCTAAAACTAACTAGCGAACATGATTATTCATTGTCCCATCTGGTTTGAAGATAACTGCTCCCTTTGTAATCACAGCCGTAAGCGCATGTATGTATGTATGTATGTATGTATGTATGTATGTATGTATGTATGTATGTATGTATGTATGCTGGTATGTATGTATATATGTATGTATTTATGTATATTTATAGTCACCTACTTTATCGGAATTGCAATTTATGGCAATCTCTCAACACCCTTGAATAATTGTTATAGTGGGCTATCTGATTTGCCCATAGGCGTCCGCAAACGATACGGACAGGGCGGCGTCCAAGTTATATCTATATAACAGTATCATCAACGGAATACTGTAGCAACTGAGTAATAGTTTAAATGATATAACCGTTAAATTCCTGTCATGGGACACAGTCTTGTAATATTCAGCGATTAATACTAAATGGTGGAGCAATTGTTCTTTTATAGGACACTAACTAAAATTGGTACGTAATTTTCTGAGGGTGGGTGGGTGTGTGGGTGGGTGTTCCATTTTCAAGTTCCCTATGAACAAGAGAACATTTGCTCAAGTTGCCTCATAACCCCTGTATTTACCCAGTTTTCTTCCACTTAAACGTTTTTTGTTCTTTTGTTTTTGTTTTTTCTCCCGTTATCAAGTTGTCTAGGGATCAGATTGCTCAGGGAGCATCATTGGCTTTGCGCTGCCCTCCCGGCAAAGCAAACGCCGTCGTGAAACACCGTCAAGTCACATGCTTATAAATTGATAAGAATCCTCAAATCTCACATGTAGACCTGTTTCATCTGAACACATGGGAGACCAGATGACGCATCTACACATCTTTAGAGTAAAATAAGGAGAAAAGTAAAAACCACAGCACTAATATATGAATGTCTATGCAGTTCACAAAAGTCAATCCTTTCCTAAATCTTTGCCCATTTTACTGTCATGCATTAAAAACATGTAAAAATACACCACTGGAAAAAAGAATACTTCATGGAATGAAATATCTATATCCAGTGAGTCTTCCATTTTCATTTATTTTCAACCGTGACTTTATGTTTATTTCAAAATGGCAATATGTGGTAAAAGCCGGGAACTGAAACAAAATGGAAATAAAATTTGCCGAAATTCTCTATTTTATCTGTATTTCGAGCATCATCTTTCCTATTTTTGCTCATCGATATCATGTTTATAACATTTTCTTTGCTATCTGGTACAAAAGTGTGTCTCCAAGTCTGCATCTCACAGAGATACAGTGCTAACTGTAGCTATAGGTGTGTATATACACACTCAACTATTGCTAATCACGCGAGTCGCTTGTCCCAATGGCAACATCCAAATACGACCAGCCAATATTCATGTGTACTTTTTTTTTTTAGAGCGGTATTCATTTAAGTTACATTTCAATGTGGAAGCTTGGACACGTAAATGGCGGTATACGGCAGCATGTAAAATATGAAAGATACTCATGATCAAAATTAGGCACAAAATATTAAGAGGTTCAAGAATCATGTAGGCTAATAGAAGCTCTTCCTATTTATGGTAAAATCAGTTGTTCCCGGTGATGATAATTTATGTTTGAGTTTTTCATGCACAGTTAGGATGAGACTTTGCAAAATTGCAGATTAAAGTATTTTGAACAATAAGGGGGAAAGACAGAGAGGAAATGACATGGCTGTTTTAGCCTTTCCTTTTTGTCTTTTCTTCTGTTCTTTCAATCAGCAAGTTCCGATTTCTGTACATTTTCCCGAGTTTTACAATGTGCGAGTTTTACTGGGCGGGCTCAAGTTTTCTTACCTCGTTTGCTCTTCATTTACCTTACAACCTGCTTGTTTACACAACACTTGTAACTCGGGGTTTGGCCTTCAAAGCGACCAAGGTATGACCATTGCCGGGAAAGTACAGCTGGGTCAACACCAGCTAGTTTGCTTCAATTCCGGTAAAACCAAAATGTTGCTTTCGGCGCAATCGACGAATAGAATAGAATTTCCTAATACTTTTTCTGGTTTCCTGGGCACCTTATAGTTACCCGATAATTTCAACCATGTTTCACAGTTTTATCATCCTTTGGAACGGCATCGGAAAGCGAAATTGTTTTCTAAGCAAACTAAGCTCCGTGGTCTGCTGTTATACGCCGCTGTTAATCAGCGCTGAGCACAATCTGTATATCAAAAGCCAAACGTTGTACGGTGGAGAAATACACGGAACTTCGTTTGATTTACAGACGTAATTCAACACTCGAGTTGATCAAATGGATTTCTATTAACGGTGGAATTTCATGATCTTCAGAAGGACAACTTATTTTTGGCAATTTTATTTACAACTCCCAAATGCAAAGTTGATTTTCAGTGCATACGCAAGTTCTTCCGACTGAGACACAGCGCAAGTGTATCAACAAAATCAAATGACCGTGAATTTAGAGATTTAATTGTCAGGGGCTTGCACTCGGTTCATATTGTCATAAACATTCAGCTGCACTCAGCGCACTTGTCAGCACGCTGCGAGCAGAGATACCATCAAACTGTGGATGGGACAAATTATCGGAGCGTACATCCGAAGAGTCCGTTGTAAGTACAGTAGAAAAGAGTACACAAGTTGGAACATTTTGGTGTACATTTTGTTTTTCTTTAAGATCAAGTTTGCAACACTGATAACCTTTAATTTGTATATCATCTTCGGTCATCGTCGGAACTGAAAACACGAAAAGAGTATCAGCCAGCTGAAAGGGGGACTCACATTTGAGTGTTTTGCATTTGTGCCTGGTGATTTTATTTTGGGTATTGTCTTCACTTTGTCCCAGGCATCCTAGTCCATGGCATAACTATCCCCTCCACACACTTTTGCATTTACCACGGGACAAAGTATCCCAGTACATGACATATGACACCTTGGCGTTTATACTTTCAAAACCCTCTCCCGCTCAAATGGACCAAGAATAGCAGGTACTAGTATTTTTAGTGTTGTTGTTGTTGTTGTTGTTGTTGTTGTTGTTGTTCTGCTTCTTCTTCTTCTTCTTCTTCTTCTTCTTCTTCTTCTTCTTCTTCTTCTTCTTCTTCTTCTTCTCTTTCTTGTTCTTCTTCTTACGCTTTTACGCTGTGACAAAATGTTTATCTCTGTCTCAAAATACAGTATTTAGTTGGCCATTGAAAACGAGAGACCGAAGGCTTGTTCACAGACAGCAAGATCCCAAAACGAACCAACATATACGTATACCGGGAGTTACGGAAACCTGCCCTTTATTAGTTTGCTCATATGTCGGGGGGGGGGGGGGGGCTCCTACAAAGTAGTTGGAGTGTGATCTTCCTCGATGCTCATGACAAACATATTTTTATTTTCCAATTTTATAACAACATTATAATATAAAATTAATTGCAAAGTTTCGTGACTATTTCAATCATTCATTTGGGTCTGAATTGTGAATTATTGATGACCTGTGTGCAATGAAAGTCTACTTAATGAGAAGAAAGGGTCATTTTTCTTTATTCCCGCGTCAGAATCAGCTTTTACTGGAATCAACTGGCACATCGACAGCTTGTTAGTCGTGAATGCTGTCGCCAGTGATCACAGTCCTCTTAGACAGGGGTCAATATTTTTTTCCTTTTACATGGTGTAGTGCTAGTGGGTCGCGAAGTCAATTTAACATTGTGTTTGTACAAAAAACCCTGCGGAGCAGAAAGTAATCAATTTTTGTTTAATAACATGTTGTCATACCGGAGGCTTGAACACAAGCATTTCGTCATACCCTTAATAGATGGGTAATCTTTTGGTAGACTGATATGCATGCACCATGGAGACATAAGATAAGTAACACTTCCATGCATGTACCTCCCCAACATCTTTTATCAGTTCTGCTCCTCCCTGTAGATAGCTCGCGTGTTTTGCGACGGGAATTTCTGCAATGAGAGGGAGACCGAAACAACTCGTCGTCACGCAGACCTTCTTCTACAGTGGCGGGCTTCAAAACGCCTCCTCTTTATCAAATTATGCACGCGACAATTCATACCTATATTGAACAGCAAATTCTAGGACCGCCATGACAGTGAAAATTCATGGATATTGCGCATTAGATCTGTGGATGGTAGAAGCAGTGCGCACATTGAAAGTAGACCAGGTTCAAAATTCCATTTTCCTTTTTTTTCAGTCCGTCAGTTTATTTTGCCAGCACGGTAACCTGTAATTGAAAGGAACATGAAACCGCACACAGCTAGCCCGCTCCGTGGAACAGATGCCCTTGATTCTCTCTCATTGATCTTGCTATATCACGTGACCTACATCGACAGTTTGTACACAAAGGGTCCTACGGAAAGAGGTCGACCGTACTAGTGAACCCTTGAACGCTAGAAGGGTGGATTTTTTATATTTAACTTCCCCTTGGACATAGTAAACCGGGCAATGTGCCCACTACAGGGTTGTTTCTGCCAGAATTGAGCTCCGATCAGTGTTTGCCGTACGGGAAATTACCTTCCCAGTGCTTGAGCACGCATCCTCAGCGGTGGACTGGAATTCAAGATGGCGACACCATCCATCGAATAACCCAAGCATAGGAAACCCGTATGCTGTCGTCGAAGGGCTGAAAATGGAGGTACTTAGTTGTTAGCATTTGGAACAGAGACGTTGTGTGAATGGTACGCTTGTCTATTAATATCTAGAATCAACTAGAGTTACGTTGTGGCGTGAATGAAGATGAGAGTGTATGCATGCAAGCACGTAACGTAGGAGAGGTGGAAGCCATGATGCGGTGCTTGTTATTTCTCCTGTTCTGTCTTCTTCTCATACACAGGCACAAGCTTGAGCGAGTGTGACTGCAGAGGATAATTGTTCATTACTGAATCGGCGCTTGGAGTCGATAGGGACTAGTTCTGGCTGGCTTGTTTGGCCAGTTACAGAAAAAGCAATTGGGTATGAAAGGTGCCTGCTTCACATGGCTAAAAACAGTGCCAAAGGCCACCGCCCCCATGAGAATTATCAACAAGGCAGACAGAATACCAAATAACAAATTGAATAAAATGTAAATACAGAGTGCGGGAGCCTGGAAGATTTGTTATTATCGGTATAAAATTGACAATGGTGGCCCCTTGGCTTCAGTGGGGAGCAACCAGCTTCCGGGAGCAAAGCGCTTGTGCTGTGGTGGCCTGGATTGGATAAAACCAAGCAGGGAGAGGGCTTATTTTTGTTAGCAGATTTACTCTGTGACTATGTTCTGTTGACTTCCTTGCCGTCAAGAGTGCATCAGATTCATTGCCACGGGCGGGCGAGCAACGGAATAGCTGTACCCACGTTGTCGTGTCACTAAACCCGTTGTATCGACCACAGCGGAGTTTAAAGAAGGCCATTGGTGACATTGTGGGCCAGGCCATTCAGTCAGCCGCGTGACACAGACGGTAACGCCGGCATGCAGGCATGTGTCCGCTCTCCAAAGCTGTGCAACAATTCACAGGAAACAACTTTTGCCCGAACGAAAGAGCCATATGACATGACCTCCAAAACCAAACAGCAACTGAATGACTGCCTCTGTGCACCACTCGGGAGCACTTGGACCAGACGAACCATTTTGATGCATGCTTTTACACTTTTTTTCCATCTTCAAATGTCATTTTGCAAGCGACCTTCTCAAAAGCGTATGTCGGCTGCAATCCGATACGAGCAACCCGACTGTTGAAGGACTAACAACGTGTTGGCGAAGTATGTGCCTCTCATAATGGGTGCGTAAAGGGGTTATCTTGCTGTTTCATTGTGTTTCATCAGCAAATACCATCTCTTTTGTCACTTCTATGCATGCTACCTCTAATGTAAAGCTCGCATGAGACGCCACACATATACATTATGCATATTCAGTCTAAATCGTTTCAGCCAGAAGGCAAATTTCTTTGAGGATCTGGCTATCTCTGGCCAAATGAGTGAAACAAATACTGTTGCCGGAAGGATGTTGCCACTACCTGAGATCAGACACTGCATTGTCCAAGCACAGGGGCACCCAATCATTCACACTCCAATAATAAATGCGTTAAAAAGTTAAAATGTATCTACTCTACAACCACCGTTAACCTCAGTGTAAACGTAAACAATGTTTTAATACATTTAAAAATGGACGGATTACTTATACACGTCTTGTATAAAGATACTTCAAGAATTGAGTCTTAGATTGCTAATCCTGTTTAGTTTTCTACGAATGTATATTCATAAACTTTGAAACAGGTTCCATGGAGATAGTGAAGTTTCAAACGTCATAGTTACCAAATCCCATGTATTTTATCAAGCATTTGGCATGCAGTGCTGATATAAATGACCCCTAGGTCACATTTCGAAAATAAATCGCAGAAAACGACGAGACCCCGTTGATTTGGAAAAGCAACGACTGCGAAAGTAGTTAGATATCCCTCATGTCGAGTTTAAGTTGACATTGGATAAACTAATTGGCTATATATTCATGTACCTCCTCATCCCAGTGTTTTTGCGATATATCTCATAATTTAAAGTCATGCTCAGTTTGAATGTATACTACCCAGGGCTCTGCAATTCTTTTCGTCCGCTGTAGTGCTCAGGGCTGGTTGTTTTTGCATTTTACTAGCCCTCCATTCAAACTTGCTTGTCCATGTACACAAATCTTATCCAGAAACCCAAAAATTCTGGTGGTCCCTGGGGATGGTGCTGTGAGATTTTACCTTGCCCTGTTTAGAATTTGACTTGTCGTGCGCTGGTGGACATGAAAATTGTAGGACTCTGCTATAGCACTCCAGTTGCTTACATGCCACTGTATAAGATTCCTGTTTATGCTACGTGCTACATGGGAGCTTACAAAAATAAGAAATGAAAATAATAAACATGTAGAAAAATGCTCCACCCAGGACAGAACCGGAAGCGCCCTCAGTGTCAGGTATTTTTCTGAATGATTGCCCCCTCTGGTGTGGTCTTGTCAATCGGAAGAACACAACGAAAAGACACTGTTATTATGGGGAACTTCATTAAGGAGTGACCTTGACGACAAGGAGTAACCTTGGCGATCCTGGATCTTTACCAGTGGTATGAGTTTAAGGTTCCACTGACTTCATTTTACATCAGCAAACTTGGAATGGAGAAGCTGATCTGAGATAGAACATGAATTGCAGTGCTCTCAATAGAGAATTGCATGTGCAGACTGCGCAGGAGTCTGTATAGGCCTAACCCTTTCATAATCAGGACTGAGTCAAAAGCGTATCTATATGTTGTCAAATGGACGCCAAGAAAAGTTCTTTACCTATTGGATATGTATTTTGGCATGGTTTCTTAATCCATTTTCTACTTACGTGACAGATATAGAACACGCAGTCACATTGAAAGCATCCGAGAATTTTTTGAAAAAAAATGTTAGTGTGTGATTCTTACGTCTTCTTGTGCAGAAGAAAATCTTTGGTGGTAATGTCCTTGTTAAGGGATAGTACGCATTATCTTGTGAACATCGGATGAAAAGCTACCATGAAAAACCGCCCCCCCCCAAAAAAAAAGGCGGGGGGGGGGGGGAAGTATAACATGAGTGTATTTTGCATCATCAATTTCTGTCGATCAAATACTTTTTGATGGACAATTTAAGAGAAGAGCTGGAGTCGCCACTCTGTTGTGGGGGAAGCAAATTAACATGTTATAGCGACATGAGAAATTTTGTTTGGTACGGAATCATGGCTTAAGCATATACGTTATAGACTATCAGACTGGCTCATACTTTTCTGGATATTATGCTGCAAATTAACTTAAAAATTACGTAAAGTACACATTTTTAGAAAGCGTACAAACTATGCTATAACACTGTGGTAATGTTTCTGGGAAGCAGTTTTCCGCAGCAATTAAACAGTATGAAAAAGTTATCGCCATTCTTTGATTTAAATTTTTAATTCAGCTTCCACATTTTCATATATTTCGGGGTTAAATTTATGGCAAATTATAGAAGACACAGGAAACAGAAAAAAAAGTCTCAGATTTTAAGTATTTCTTGTTGTTTTTAGACCCAGCTGTTTGAAGTTGGACTAATGACAC
This sequence comes from Hermodice carunculata, assembly GCA_964020975.1. Lineage (NCBI taxonomy): Eukaryota > Metazoa > Annelida > Polychaeta > Eunicida > Amphinomidae > Hermodice > Hermodice carunculata. The sequence goes on along the minus strand of OZ026616.1, from coordinate 57,089,428 downwards.
ATCAAACGAAAGAATATTTTTACTGACACTGAGGAAACGGCACAAAATTTGAAAAATCTGAGGCACCCTTTTTTACTCATCACACAAACTTAAGTTTAATGCGGATTTGAGGTCTCTGTCCTCAAAATTGGATGAGCTGAATCAACATTTGTGGTGTATTATCATGATCTTTTGTGTAATTGTTAAGTCAAAATTGCTACCACCTAACATAAAATTGTTGTAATCAGAATTTTCAGTTTGTTAGCTTTTAGAAATTATATACTTTACCGAACTTAAAATTAGAATCTAGGGTCGTAGTCAATCTAAGAAAATCACCGCTACATATGTCCTTAATTATCCACTGCGCAGCTTCATTGCGGTAATTGAGAGAGAGAGAGAGAGAGAGAGAGAGAGAGAGAGAGAGAGAGAAGAGAGAGAGAGAGAGAGAGAGAGAGAGAGAGAGAGAGAGAGAGAGAGAGAGAGAGAGAGCTGAAACTATGCCTTTAATCTACAGGCATTGCCATGTAATATTGAATTATTCTATTTCACTGATTAAAAAAAATGTACCTGTCGATTTTGATAATCTCTTGTAGAAAAATAAAGTAAAATTAATTTTTGCGCGTTTATTTTACTTCATTTTGCGTAAGAAACATGTTTTTTGGTGTATGTTATTGTACTTTCGAATTTGAGAGAAGTTTTGGATGTTTTTTCCCTTTGGTTTTGATTTTGGAAACAAGCTTATCAGTAAATAGATATTACGCACAATCTCGTTTATTCCCGTAAGGTCAGCCACGTGTTTTATATTTTAGTGTATGGCTAAGCTCGGGGTTACCTGTTTCAGACCAAGAAAACGTGCTATTTTAATTCGCTACCAACTTACTATGATTAAAGTCCGTCGAAACACGTAAACATAAGGTATGAGCCATTTGTCAGGTATCTCCAAGGAACAGTACTTCACTCCTCTGTGACCAAAGGGTGGTACATGTTCATGAAGACTAACATCACAGTCAAACTGAACTCACATGATGAAGATTTACAGACACTAATTCGTATTTCCTTTCTCGGAATTACGTGTAGAAATCACATGCCACAGAAGCGACTCTTTCCTCACACGAGCAACATTATCGATCCGAAAACACCAGACCACATAACTATATAGGCCTAGCCCATTTTCAGTATATGGCATCTTTTTGCGACCTGTTCATGCACCTGAAAGTCACTGTGTATTCCTCAATTTTAGAGCTCCTGATCCACGTCGATTAACCTAAGCATGCGTTTTGTGTCTGATATGTCGTGTTTGTATTACATGATTTGTAATGCTTTGTTTAGACACATCTTGCGTGCAGGACAATTGAGATTGTAAAATTAGAGTTTGCTATCAAAAGTGCATATCCGACTCGAAATGGAATCAGTGTTGTGCCAAGTAAAAATTGCGCTAACTACATCTGATTCTGCGTAGCTTTTATAAGGAATTCACATTCTCAGAATAAGTTAATTTTGCATTTTTTTAATGAAATTTGTCTTGGTCATGGAAAGGTTGAATCGCGTCATTGTGTATTTTTTATTTGTTCAACTTAAACTGTCATATCTTCAGTAAATGCTTGTAATAGTTTGGAATCCACTGACAACATTGCAAGTCTTGTTTGTGGTGCACTTTGAAATCTCCATAAAGTCGGGTACAATATTGACAATGTTTTATGGGAGTTATCGCGCATACTATTATCATTGTAAGCTCCCGCCACCCCGGTCATCAAGCTAATTGATATTGGGAGCTTACTGACGACCGAATTCATATGAGGCCAAGAGCTTGCCACTGTCGATAATGGCTTTTCTCAATATTAAAATGGATGATGCGAGTGACTCCATGTCATGGAAATAACAAAACGCGCGTACAGATCGATCACTGATTAATTGCGCTGAAACTGAGCACACAGCAGGCAGATAGAACGGGCCAATAAGTTCTTACATACAAGTACGAAGCTCTCGCAAATCTGTTTTACATATATGAAACGTTTATTTCCCATTATCTTTATAGTGTGATGTATTTATTTCAAAAATTAGTAAATATGTAAAAATAAAAAGAAATATTGCGGTAATGCAGCTGATGACCAGGTAATAGTGTACAAGAAGCTACAAGAAGCAAACTAAATGTATAGAAAAAGTTTTTCAAACCGTTTTTCGATCATCTTTGAATCCACGTGTCCTTGTTTCACTTTGCAGATGCACAGGGTCAGCAAACTGAAGGTGACTGAACTGAATCCACATCTGGTGTGTGTGTTATGTGGGGGCTACCTGATTGATGCGACCACCATCATAGAGTGTCTACATTCGTGTAAGTGTACACTATGGGTAGTTCTATAGAAATTAGGCCAATGTGTTGAATTGTTGATGTTGTGCCTACAAAGTATAATCCTTATCTGTAGTCGATGTCGGCGCGTGTCGAACTTTGCTTCATGATAGATTTGCTGCCGAATTACCACTGCGCCTTGTATAGTCTACGCTGCCTGAGTTCCAACTCGCTGATTGATGAGTGTAAGAATTGAACTCCTTACGGGCACCTTAATGCATGCTGAGGTCCTCTTTCACCTGTGATGAAGACCGACATGAACAAATAAGAGGATTGTTATCACGGCTGTTGCTGTATTTGGAGAACGCTACATGTCGAACTAACGCAATGCTTTGGTGGCAAAATATATTATGTACAGCCAGGCTGCTGATGTAATATTACCTTTTCAAATCTATCTGGTAAAAAAATAAACTAATTTCAGTGGTGAAAGCTATTTCAGTTTTAATTATACACCCACCATGCATTGGTAATAGGTGTCAGAAACTTAAATTTTGAGTGTCTAATGTGTAAATTTGTACCTTTCAGTTTGTAGGACATGTATTTTGCGATACCTTGAAAGCAGCAAATACTGTCCCGTCTGTGATGTGCAAGTGCATAAAACCAAGCCGCACCAAAATCTCAGGTAAGTCATGCAATGAGAAACAGTATAAACTCACGCAATACCACAGTGGTAAAGGTCTTGATTAGTGCTTTGCAGTGCAAAAATCATTGATTCGCTTGGCAATCAACCCCCCCCCCCCCCGTCAAAAAACAAAAAAACAAAACGAAAAACAAAACAAAAACAAACCCCAAAAAAGAACAAAAACAAAAACAAAAACAAAAACAAACAAAAACAGAAAAAAAACAAAACAAAACAAAACAAAAAAAAAAAAAAAAAAAGAAACACCCCCCCCCCCAAAGAGTGACGATAGACTAAGTTATTTTGCAACTTGGCTCTTGAGCGAAAGGCGGAAGATACATGCATGCAGCTCACGTCATTTAATTGGATGGAAGTAAACGGAAAATATGTTGCTGGTTTAATTTAGAGAATATCAGGCATTGGCAAGAAAATGGCCAGAATTCTTTGGCACTCGTGTTACCAAACACATAGGGCAATACGATAATTCAGACTAGTTTGACTTTAGTAGATCGAGTTTAGACGTGATTGGCACTGAAAGAGTTCAAGTGTGATATGACTTGACTAATCTTTTCTATGATTGTTACACTTGGCATACCTAATAGAGAGATGAGCATTGAAGCATCAAGGGAGGAGGTGGGCCCAAATAGAAATATTTAAAGATATATATGCACCACTGGCATGTAGACATGAACATTATTGACATTAACCTGATTACATGCATGATCAAAACATAGACACATGATGTACAAATTATAGTTATGATTGTATGCAAAATACTAATTTGCAAATGACGAATGATATGTTTGCAAATACGTGTACTGTAATGCTGTTTAATTAAATTTGATATGATATATATATATATATATATATATATATATATATATATATATAAAAGCTTGCAGCTTTGTTCCTTGCTAGCGGTAGACAGGGGCGTACTTTTCGGTGTCCTATCAGACTCCCATGGGGGATGGGGGTAGTTATGGTGAAGATGATTACAGACACCGTTTTTATATTTATTTCCATAAAAAAGGTATGAGAAAAAAAATATGATCTCCGCAATTAAGTTTTCAGATGTATCGAAAAAATGTTGCATGGACCCATGTTTAAACAACAATTTGAAGATATTTTTTTGCGTCAAGAGATTCTCAAGACTGTTGAGGTCATAGGGGTACTCAATACTGCAGAGCTCTTGGGCTGTGAACATGAGTTTACAGTGCGTTAATAGTAACAGTATCTCAGGATTAGGCGGCAAAAGACGTACGCATCCAATTTTGTAATAAATCGTCATGGAACTGTTCTGTTGAATTTCTTGTTTTATATATAAAGAGAAGTTGTACACAAATACTTACACTGTGGATGAACCCATGCATCATATGTCAACACTTATGATTTTGAGTACCCACGAAAGAGCCCAAAGGTAGCAAGACGCACAAGAGCAAACAAATTGATATTCATCTTTTTTTTGTCTGTGTGTGTGTGTGTGTGTGTGTGTGTGTGTCTGTTTGATAACTCCTGTAGTCTCAACCCTTTCCGCTCTAATCGCCCAAAATAGCCCCTGGATATAAATTATCGTTACCTCAATGTTGTTACTTCGTTCTCTTCAATGGATTTTTGATGAGAGTTGTAGACGAGACCTATTATGATACCATCCCCCACTGCACTTAATTCGCGCCAAAGAAAGCTGTTGACCCGTTCTTATTCTAGCAAGAAGGGTTTTTTAAAATTTCCAGTTGCTTGTGTATGACTTAATTTGTCCATCTTGTGTTGTAATAATTGGTTTCTAATCGATATTTTACATGTAAATGTTATCATTAATCAATTTACATGTTCTGTCGACCGAAGCATTTACAAAATTGCAGTACAATTGTAGATTATCGATCGTATAAGAAGTGATGTTTTGCCAATTTATACTGAAAATCGAAGGTGGACTTAGGTATTTGTCTTTCCTTCAAACGCGAAACTAATTCACTGTCATGCTGACTGTCTTGTTGAATCTTGATTTTTCTGTCGCTCCTTAGTCAACAGGTCTACGTCCAATCACGTGGTTAGATAAATCAAGTCACTTTTATATGCAATCCTGTTGTCTTGTCATGCTGATCTGCAGGGATGAACCCATGCATTAGTCTGCGTTTCTTTTGCGACAGACCTCTTTCTCAGCTGATATTCAATATGCAGGTATGACCGAAATTATCAGAGTAGGTGGATGTACACGGATCTTAATGAACAAAAACTGTACAGTCCGGGTTTGCCATTAACGTGTCTTCCAAATGTGTGTGTTCCATGCCATGTTTGAGCAATGTAGATGTTAAACTGTTACCAAACTGTAAAGTGAAGTTAGGCAAACAGCAAAACGACCTTTTTGCAGAGTCAGAATTCCTTCATTTGGCTTTTTGCATGAAAAAGCAGCTCCTGTAATGTAATACCAGACTTTCTGAACATTCTATCAAATGTATCTATACTTTTAGAAAAGAAAACACGCAAAGAAAGGAGTATACGATTCCTATACATCAGTGGTCTGCAGCTTTTCCCCAGGGCAGGACACATTAATCTAAAAAGGGCACTTGTTAGCGTGAGTAGGGACTGCATAAAGCACCACAAAAGTACACTTCTGGAAAAAGGGCACACTTTTGAAGCAAAACTCAACAAATTCTTAACAATTGTATTCAAATTAAGATAAGATGAATATACTACTTTTTACGTATCCTCTTAGTTCAGTTTATATTTTATGTCCTCAAAAATGAAGACAACTGCTTTAGTTCGTTAAGGCAAGGTATATATATTGTTTAAAAAAAGAAGGGAGCAAAAGAAAAAGGCAGGGTAAGTCTCCCGTTCTATTTTAAGCTGCAGAGATGACTGTACATGCAAACAATTATGTGACATCTAAATATCATTTTGGGAGCACTTAACAAGTATATAGGTTATGAGTTGTCATTCTGTTCTCCCATTATTGAATTTGTTTTAACTGTATATACATATATATCAGTGAAAAAGGACAATAGAGTCGGGTGTTGCTGATAAATTGTAAAGTGAATCACAGACGACCGTTGTTTGACAAAAATAAACACTAAGGTATGATTCTGCAAATCGGTCCCAACACTATACAATTATACCCACCTTTTAACTCCCAAAGGCCACACAGTGAAATTTCAGTTGATCGATCTCACCTAAGCCTTATAAGAAGATTATAAAATAGAATATTGAGTGTTTGGGAAAACCGATAGAAAGGAGCGAACACACATGCTTTTATTCAACTGTGTGTCAACAGAACATATGGGGCTTAGTACAGAATTCTTGGCCACGGTAAGTGGGAAAGCAGAAAAGACTAATAGGAACGTTAACGGTATAGAGTCGCCCTCCTTTTTAAAACGTGTATTGTAGTGTCTCTGTTAGAATAAACCAAAGAGAGAGAAAAAAAACAGTGATCGTGCTCAGAACAGCTTAGAACCACTCGGCGGCGGTCTTCGCGAAGGGATAGATAAAGAATTTCTTGTTTACCAGTGATGCTTAAAAAAGTGTGCGGCGCATGAGGACAAGAGAAATGCACTTGAGCCTTGGAAATATAGAAATCCCATGCTATTTGATACTTTTGTCTTCTATTGATCAATTAATTAAAGTTTGCATGCAAGCACAATGTGTGCAGAAAAATTGTCAGACATGGTCCGTCAAAAGTTACCATTAACCCCAGTTTTCTTTATTTTATAAGCCCCTCTAGGTTTCTGTTGCTTCTAAAAAGTGTTTTAGCGCTTCTTGTAAGCGATTGGTGTAAAAATGTCTCCTTTCTTATGAGTTATATCATAGATCGACGATCTATGTATTGTGTAGGCCCGCATGTTTCATTTTTCAATTACGACATCATGTACAGAATGTATCAAAACCCCACCCTTTGTTGATCAGGTTAAGTTCATCCATTATCATGTTGGTATACGTAAATATATCTAAGAACTTTTTGGGAGAACAACTTCAGGGTGAAACATTGACGGTGATTTATTTTTGAAGGCAGCAAAACAGTTATCCTGAGATCACCGTCTTTCGATTGCCAACAGACATAAGTCAAATTTGTATTTTGATAAACTTTTACCCTTCAAAATTAGTGTATAAAAGATAAAGGTATTTTGAGTTCATCAGATAGAATGTGTGAGTGCTGAAGCTGCTCTATGTACATGTTACATTAGCACGTAATATCTTCCTGTCTTTATGTTGTAGACCTGATAAGGCTCTTCAAAACCTCGTATACAAACTTGTTCCTGGCGTTTTTAGGGGTAAGTTTCTATTTACTATGTTCTGATTAATTTTCCTGTGTCAAAATATACTATTGTAAATAACAGCTTACGCGGAGTCCTGAAATGTTATTGACAAACAGATCGCTTCAAGCCATACAACACGAGACATGCGTATTAATTTCCCGTCAAAATCTCTGACCTTGTCGGTAGGCAACGGTGACAACCGTTTGCTATGATACAGGCGTATTGATAGGCGCACCAAGGGTGTTACTGACATTTGGAGTGATAAAGTATACCTCTTCCAAACAGATGACGATTCCTTCATACATCGTGCTCAATGTGTGTGGACAGTATAGTATGACTTTTCAAGCAGTTGAGTATGTCCAAGTCGCTAGTTTTTGCAAGAGCAACACATTTTGCCCTCAATAATAAAAGGAGCTTCCCGAATATACGGGTGCTTTCTTGTTGAGTGAAACAAGCCAAAGCAGCACTGCAGTAAAATGAATGTCTCGTTGCTATACTGAACTGTATATAGTGGACGACAGCGCTAAATGACGTCAGGAAGAACATTTTCTTGTTTTTTGCGGATGCATTGGAAAACACGAGTTCACAAATACTTTAAAGAAAAAAAGAGGGGGGGGGGGGGGCAAGCATGGTAAACGTATTAATCAAACTAGTCCTTGTGTATTCACTAGCGTCTACATGTCAGATGAGAAAGGTTGAAACGTATTTCAAATTTTCAGCTGTGGCGTTTTGCTGTGTTTAGTTAGTCGTTTAGCTTTATCATGAGTTAATGTTCATTCAGCGCTGGTGCATCCCAAAGCAATGGTGTACGTATATGTATGTATGTGCTGCATAGCATATTACAGGTTGCAACAACCTGCCTCTATAATATGATGTATGGTCGTCGCGTATCGGGACAAACACAGATATTCTCTTATTCAGGCCTCAATTTATTTATGTGCCCTGGTACATAAACAGCCAGTGAAGTTCGTGAACGATCTACTTGTATCTCAATCATCCGAAATCGTTGCAATAGCTGAAGAGGTTAGAATTTCAAGATCATTGCTCGCCATAAATCTGCGGCTTTCAGATCTGTGGTGTCGATGCGTGGTGTAATTAGTACAAGCTTCTTGATGGAGTCAGGCAGCCCATTGGGGTCGTACAAGAAGACACGGGCTCAGAAATGCGACGCCATTATGGGTAACTAAGGATCAAATAGACACGCGTTGACACTCCAGTCCGCGCCGTTGACAAGGCAACGTGTCACATTTATAAAATTTTATCATGGAAATGCCCATTTCACACGTCCCTTGCTGATGAAGAGAATGTGTTACTTTCGTAGACAAAGAAAATATCTCGTCGCACGGAAAAAAATGTCTCATTTGGAACTACATGATCTGTGCTATCTTTCCTGTCTGTAACATAATGTATAAAAATTTTGATCAGATGTTCAAAGTACTGCAGCCCAATATAAAACTTCACTGTTATAAATATACATGTAGGAGATACACACACACACACACACACACACACACACACACACACACTCACATGCACATATATATATATATATATATATATATATATATATATATATATATATATATATATATATATATATATATATATATATATATATATAGACAACATTGTTTTGAATTTCTTGTATCTCTGTTGCTATGAAGAGAATTTTGTACAGGTTATGAAATCAGACGTTAAAGGTTAGTCGTACCAGGCAATTATCACTGTTGCCTTGGCCTGCAGGTGTTACGTTATGACGATCTGTGACATCTGTAAATGCGCTCTAAAGCGCCATAGCTAATGTCAGCGCTTACTTCAATAATGTTGCAAGACACATAATCATACTTATCATGCCTTCTACATTGGCGTCCTCATTGTTAGGACGGTTTAATTAAAATGTAATGCTCTACTTTTCAGAGGAGATGCGACGACGGAGAACCTTTTATTCATCACACCCGCAGGCAGGTGAGTGAATGGATATGAATTATTTTTACAGTGGCCTTTGATCTTTTACATTTTGTTAATTCCAGTGGCTTGGCTGAAATTTTGGTAAAAATCAATTATATACAGAAAGAGAATGGGAATGGTGCGCGTGTCATTCAACAGAAAGAGTTGTTCATATTGCGTATTCAACAGAACAAAGAACAAAGTAGAACAAATCATCACGCATGAAAGTGAAAGTACTATACCTTCAATTCAGGATATTTGTAAAATAGCACTATTTTAGTAACGGTCACTATTGTACATTTTAATCCTGTGTCGCGGTTAACCACAGAATATATATTACCTTTGGAGGTGTTAAGGCGGCGCTAATAAGGACGTTTTTCGGGGAAAGGGAAGGCAGAAAATTCATGTCAAAGCCACAGGACTTTAGTTTATAAGTTTCATCTGGTGTCTTAAAGCTCGGTACTCATGTGCATGGTGCGCCACAAATTTAATTACAAGTTCTTTCTTGGTCAAGCACATAGTCAAACTGAGGCTCTCTCGCATGGAAGATGTAGACTACATTTTGCCATGCAAACCCGAAGCCCCTTACAATATATATTTTAATTAATTATATTTCAGACATAAAATATACCAATGGTAACGATGCGGACGAGATTGATCCAGAACGGGCTATTTGTAGCGAAGAAGAGAGAATAAGTGTATGCCTTCAACACTCAACCAGGTAATTTGTTATTCAACCATAATAATTTTTTATCTCAAAAAAAAAAAAAAAGCTTTACTTCCCTAGCTTAAGCGGAACCCATTCTATTTTTTTCATTTGATCATAATCATCACACGCCAGTGCGAATAACGAGAAAACCATGGCCATTTCTTGCACTTTCTCTCTTGAAATTTACTCCAGGTGTATACCATTCATTTTAAAATCGTATCTCCGAATCAGCAACATTCATCGACCGGCGAGTTTAGCAGCAAACCATTATAATTTAGTTCGCAGCGCTATTAAACGTGCTCTTCATAATATGAAATAGATACGATCGTAAAATAAGCGAGGAGGATAAAATCATAAAGAAATGAGTCAATGCGAGTAAGCTTACCCAACCACTTGCAACTAAAACTATGCTGACCCATAATTTCCTTTTCAGTGCAGTGAATTCGGTACTGTAATTTCTACTATGTATCATAGCATAGTTTTTCCTTTGATCAGACTTCCTGTGTGTGTGCGACTAAAAGCCACATTTCAGCAAGATAAACCAAAGGTAAGAATTTAAGTGCTTTTGTTGTAGCTGATTTTTAAAACAGCTTTCTGTTGTTTGAAAATACTTGTACATTAAAAAAAAATGCATCAATCATAGCCTACGTTCATATCACATAAAACATGTAAGGAAATCGCGAGATTAACAGATTGGTTCATCTCCTTGGAAAATGCTCAAGCAAAATGGTGGTGGTGGTGGTGGTGGTGGTGGTGGTGATGATGATGATGATGATGATGGTGGTGGTGGTGGTGGTGGTGGTGGGGGTGATGATGATGATGATGATGATGATGATGATGATAATATAATAATAATAATAATAATAATAATAATAATAATAATAATAATAATAATAATAATAATAATAATAATAATAATAATAATAATAATAATAATATTGGGCGAGTGCAAAAGCAGTTGATATACTATTCTGGTGTGGAAGAATACTTTTCAAAGAAATGACATTACACAGCCAGATAATCGCGAATCAAATCCTTTTTCAACATTTCTTTTTGCTTCTGCAAAATTCAAACAGCGCCTAATTTGTATCAAAATAATGTCAGTGGGTTTATGTATGTGTTATTAAACAAATTCAGACATGGTTCACATACTTCTGTAATTGAACAATTGTGTGGTGCTCATAAAGAGGATTAATCATTGAATTGCATTGTGAATAACTTTAAATGACAACCTGATTTTAATTGACCTATGTACTAGTATCAATAAAAGGATGATTATTTAATAATGGGCGGTTATTACATAGTGTTTGGAATTATACACACGTCTGTGTACACCGTTTTGTGAAAGTTATTGATCATGACGGTTTTCGTCTGACTGTTTACCTTTTCTTTTTATTCTTTTTTAACCAAGCCTGGAACACATTCAAATCATTTGATCCTTAATATGAAGCACACGTCGTTTATAATTAGCAAAATGTCAGATTTCAATTTGGAGCAGGCAGATTCAAACGATTTATGTGGGTCACTCCGATGCGTTAAACTGGGACAGTGTAGCTTGTACAATCAGTAAGGTATGCATTAGGATACAAATCAAATCGCCTCATGCATTTTTTGTCATTGAGTAAATGACATCATGGTAGTCATATTTCACGCATGATCAAGCGTGGTTCATACGTGGCCACATGGAGCTGCTAAAGTATTTCAATTTTCCAAGCGTGACAGATGGAATATGTGTCTGATAATGGTTAAGATTTTATGGCCAAAGAGAAGCTCTGTGGCCGTATTCTCTGACGCACATAAAACGAACATCCCACCATACACAAAATGAAATGAATGTTGGTCAACCATAACAGGTACATGTTTCAAAAGTAATTACATGATACATAAAGGTAGCAGAAACTGCAGGTAATATTATACATGTGTAGTATTTCTTTCAGGAATGTGACCGACGTCATTTGTTATGCCCTGCTGCTTTGGAAATATCGCACATCAAGAAATTTCTCCGCATGAAATTTGACCTGCCATTGACCTATCAAGTACGTATACGCTAATTGTACAAGTGCTGGTAAATATCATATTTAACTGCATTAGCCTGCAGCCTTGATATTTTTCGACGGGGATACGTATGAGCGCGCAGCGGCTTTTCCTGTTGTTGACGTAAACTAGATTTGACTACGTTTGAGGCATAAAGGTACTGTAAAGTGTCCTTTCGGTCACGCAGATGCCTGTATCATACTGTAGACAAATGCCCGTTTGACAGATAAATCCCTCCGCCTATGCAGAGAACGTAAGGTTTAAAATAATCAACACTATTTTACGTTGTTAAGAATAATGTGAAAAATCCCACAGGACTTCTATAAATGTATGTTAGCACGAAACAACGATGTGTCGTCTCACGAATTGCGAGTGACTACTTCTATGTCGTTTTGCAGGTTGATGTATTCCATTCCGATGAAATATTGAAAGACGACTACTCCTTGATGGATATTGCATACATTTACGGATGGAGAAGGGTACGCATATTAAAATGTAACAGTCGGACTAACGTTCGGACTTTTAAGTAAAAAGTTTGACCAAACATAGTTCCAGAAACCAAACGAATGACATGTGCATTCTGTGCTTTCTATTGATATGCAGTAAACTGAATTTATGTGCACTATTAAGCGGTATATTTATTAGATGTGCAATTATTTAGGTGGGTTTGGGTAAGAATATGGAAATTGAGCCTCCAAGCCCAGTTCCTGCCCCTTTGAGCAGCAGCTGCAGGCTGCCCATGTTGGCATCATCTGGGTATGATCAGTGTTGACACATTTAGATCAAGAGCATAGTAAACGGAGAAGGGACAGCTTACATATAGGTATAGCTGTTTTAATGCCAAGGTAAGAAAATATTGGCGATATTTTAATTCCTGCCACTCGCAAAATTTACGAGTGTGCCTAGGATTCTAGCGTAGCATTATATATGTACACTACGTACCCATTTTCAGCAGTGACCATTTGTTGGCGTTTTTTGTTTGTTTGTTTTTGTTTTTTTCCTAGGCTTACGGAACAATATGAGTGTGTCTAATAATTTTATAACAAAAAAAATGCTCCAATCCACTGAGGAAGCGTAGTAAATGTGAAAGTTTTGGAAGACTACATTTGATACGAGCGTACATTTGAAGGTGGAGATGAAACACATAATTAATCCATAACGTATACCGTAACAGATATACACCCTACCATAGTAAAGAGTATAACAATGCACTAGGGACAGAATTTGGTACACAAATGTTCTCGGCACAATTGTGCAACAGTAAAGAAAAAAAATTAGAAGGAGCAGTCAGAAGGCCGCCCTATGTAATGGAATTATTTGCTTTAATGTTTGCAGCGGGAGCCGCTTCAGCTGTTTTGGATAGTTTACGAACTAACATCTTACCTTGTGCCTCAGAAGGAATCTGCAAACAAACTTAATACCCCACAACAAAACAAGAACAATATACCCAAACGGGAAAACAGGCTGAAGAGGCCGTGCGTATCCGAACAGGCGGTCGACAAAAATGAAAATTTTGAACCTGTACAGCCAGTGAAACGGGGTAGGGGGCGCCCGTGTAAAAGTAAAAATAAAGTTAATTCACCAAAGCGGGCATTTTCACCTAATATTCCTGCCACTGGGAAACGTCCAGTGGGCCGACCACGGAAAATTCACACAAGTCACAATGTGAATAGGGTTCATATGAAAGAGGAACATCAAACTGACAACATTGAAAAGTATGAAGAGGCATTACCATGTGCCAAAGATATAAAAATGGAAGTTGCCCAGGACAAGGTAGATCCTGACGGAGAAGCAGACCTTGACCCCTTGGCCAAGATCGCTAAAAAGTCCAACTCTTGTCCTGGTTGCCCAGCTAAGAATCCAAAGACAAAGGGCGACACACCAGCACTACTAAGGCTGGTAAATGCTGCACGATTAAAATTCATTAACAAGAAAACGAAAGATGTAGATTCCAGTGAAAAACTTGCGATTCGCTCATCTGCTCTTCCCGTAAAACGACGTGGAAGAAAAAGAAAGCACCATGTAGTTCACAGTGAAATGCCAGACGAACTACAGGATTTAAGGCCGGTGGAAGAAGACACAGAGGAAGATAATCTTCCACTGGCAGTGTTAAGAAACATGGTTGTGTTGGGCGAAGCGGTTGAAATTAGGTTATCAGATGAGCAACAAAATGGGACAATGATGGAAGCTTCTTCTTCCAGGGAATGTGTTAAAAAGAAAAAGTCAAAAAAGAAAAGAAAGTCAAAGAAAAGTAAGTCGGAAAAGAGTCGACGGAGCCATAGTCATAGTCATTCACATAGTCGTAGTCGTGGACATAGTCATGGCCATGGACATGGACATAGTCGAAAATCTAGTTCTAAAAAGTCTGGTTCAAAGAAGAAAAAGAAGAAAAAGTCCAAGAAGGGAGATAAAGAGAATCCTGCTGCCAGCTTATCGACACCTGGCGCGGAGAATCCTGCTGCCAACTTATCGTCCACAATTCCTGATCGCCAGGTGACTAGCGAAGAACTCGGTGCTAATTCCACAGACAAAGCAAGCCCTGCTCCCAGTGAATCTTCCAATAACTTTACTCCAGTAACTGAGCAGATTGTGAACCTATCTTCAGCTGATGAACAAAATAACAATGTGGAAGAATCTAGTGCAAGCCAATCCGAAAACAAGGACACGTTATATAATGGGAGTATTCAGGAGGAGGAGGAGGGGGAGGAGGAGGAGGAGGAGGAGGAGGAGGACAGTACTGAAGTAAGTGTCACGTCACCAGCCGATGAAAATGAGAAAGACATTTCGCACTCACAACAGGATGGTGCTTCTCTCAATAATGTCGCAATTGAAAATAATGAATCTCTTGATTCTGGCTCTGTTAACCGAAAGGACGATACACCTGCACAACTTGAAAACGACGAGTCGTGTGAACTGCCAGTGAAAGAAGAACTCTCGCTAAACAAAGAAATAGATAATATAGTGGAAAAGTCTGAAACTGAGAAAGACCCGAAATTCAAGACAGAGACAAAAGACTCCAATGATTTTATAGACTTTGCTTCCTCGGGAGATAATAGAGAGAAGAATCCAAGTCAACCAAATTGTGAAGGCGATGAACCTTCTGGAAAGGAATCCAAAGGCAGCTGTGGTAGTGAATCAGACGAAGCTAGTCGATCAAAAGTTGACGGCTGTAAAACCCCATCTTTAGCTAATGGATTTAGTGAAGAGTCTGTAGAACAGACTAACCAATCAACGCCATGCTGACATATTAATCGTTCACACCACCAGCCATTCTTAGTCAAAGAATGCACAAAAGTGCCAGTTTAATAAATTATAGCCTGTAAAGAAAATTGATATTCGTGTGGATATACCTTTATCATATCCTTGTGCAAACGTTTATGTATAGTAGTTGTTCGTCAAACAGTTGGCCATGCAAACCAAGATCCCGTTCTACATAGGTAGATTATTTTTCATGGAGTGGTGAGGATTGTCGTATATGTAGAAAACCCTTTTCGTCTTTGTGTACACCACCCCCCAAGAACTATCGGATTCCACAGTGTGTACAGAACAACAGTTTCTAGTTATCTGATCCCACTGTGTGTACACAACGACAGTTTCCACTTCCAAGTGTCTGATTGTGATAATTCTATGGCATACATGTAAATCTTCAAAAATCGGGTCTGTATACACCTCAATGGTTGGGATGTGAAAATGTGAATAAAGAGTCGCGTGTGATAGTATCTACATATAAAAATGTAGTACCATGTGGATGTCTTGTTTGTTTCAATTGCTGATGAGATGGGTTTGCGCGTTAAAAAAATAAAAATGAAAATCCCCCAACAATCTGAGAATCTTTCAGAAAAAATACTGTATAATATATATGATTAAACTGGTCAAGTAATGTAACAATTCTTCTGATGTCTTACGGTCGTTTGGACGTGATACTCACAAAGTATGCCATATATACATAGAATTCCTAAAAAAGCGAAAGTACTGGACGCTGATCAATCATTTGTCACTCAAATCGCCCAGAAGGGACAAGACGTAAATTGACGAATGCCCCAAAGTTTTTATTTCAACTGAAATGTATTTCAATTGTGGAGAAAACCTATAATGAGTGAATGACCCTGGAGCGTAGCTTTCCTTTTTGTGGTTTTGGGCGCATTCCGTGCCAAGAAAAACTGTTGACTCGGTTTATTCTAACCAGGGTTGAGTTAGCCCTTTCCCGTTCAAAGCGCTTAGATATAAATTGTTGTCTCCCTTAAAGTATTTATTTACATTTCTCGTTACAAGAAAACGTTTTTCTGTTCATCATGGTACGCCTTAGGTCAAAAGCTTTCCTTTGCTGCGGATTGGGCGTGCCATGGAAAGCTATTGCTTTAGTCGTATTCTGACCAGGCAAAAGTTGGTAATGCATTCCAGAATAAGTTCACACGGAATTTTTCAAAAATTAAAACGTGAACTCCACGGAAGTACATCACATGTTAAAATTAGCAATTTCAAATTCTAAACGAAAATATGCTGATCAAGAATAAGATTTTTCCACAGCACAATATCCCAAGAGCTAGGAGCCGGGCATTTAAGCCTATAGTGATGACTGTCCATCCCTCCATTTCGACCCTCTTATTACACAATTAAGTAACCATTTTAACAATGGAACAACGGAAAAGACGGGTCAAGTTTTTAAAAAGCAGAACAGCAAGATTGCTTTCAAACACAAAAGGTTTTCATTGATCGTAAGGAAACTTGAAATCAGTAAAAGTGGACTCCCAATCAGCAGAGGCTGTGTTGCACCTCGAGTAGGCCTAAAACTGACCATTTCTAACTCGGAATTAGAATAGAAGTGGTTTAGTTGACAAAAACACACACAGGTGAGGTACAATACGCATACACAACTTCTCAATTTACGAGATAAGAGCACATGATTAAAAAAAAATGGTTATTTCAGGATGACCCCCTTCAAAGACCTGATGTCCGCTATCGCGGGGGCAACCCAGGATACAAATATGCCTAAACAATTTATTTCACAAGTAGGTTCACTTCTGTATAATAAGCATATTGCACATACCATGCATGTCAACAACCGGTCAATTGAGTGCTTCCTTTCGCCATGGAAAAAAATTAGTTTATTTGCATGTATTTGGTTACGGTAAAGATGGGAACCGGGTGCAGAGCTTCCAGACGTCGAAACGGAGTAAACTTCGAATATGCAAATGCACGTCTCCGTCTGCATGCACATAAAAGGATACCCAATTAATTACAGAAAAAGTAATGGTAAAACAGGTACTTGCCGCTTATAGAGCAATTTGTAAACAACTAACATGTAGTATGTTACGTTAGAATATTGCATGGGGAATTTTGCTGTATAATATTGATGTCTAACATAGCAAATCTACTATGATATTACGATTTTACAACAGCGACTAATAAAAAGAACAAACCAAACCAAAAAGGGACTATAACCATTAGCTAATGTGTTATCTGTAAACACAAGCATATCATATATATATATATATATATATATATATATATATATATATATATATATATATATATATATATATATATATATATATATATATATATATATATATATACACACACGGCTTCGACTTTGTCTAGATTTAGGTGCACATTGTGTTTATTGATATGCTATAACTTTATTGTAATTTAATAAAAGAATCGATTTCACCAAACTACATATACAAAAGCTATACGGGGGAACTGTAATAACTGTGGGCCTGTCAGGGCGGGGGTAGGTTGGTCTATTTGGCATTTTCAAAGAAAATATGGAGTGCACCAAAAAGATTTCAGGGTATCGTATCTGGTCCAACACTAAACTCGTGAATAGAAAAGTATTTAGGCAAGCACTCGAAAAGTACATAATGTTTAGAAGAAGGGTTTATTCCAATGGTTTCAAACCTGACCCTACTCTGAACTGTATGAGTAGATTGTAAATCAACATTTTCAATAAAGACACATCGCGGGCTTATGAGAATACCTTTTTACATCTTTAATAAAATTTTATATTTTTACAGCATTCATGTTGACCTATGTGGTTAAAAAGTTCCCCAATACTTCTCTTTTTCTTAATCATAAGCTGACACTGACGTTCACTCGTTGTTGGCGCCTTCAAGTTTCAAAGATACCAACGGGAAAACTAAGCCAGACACAGTAAATTTCTTGATTTTATTTTCCACTTCCATAGGTACACATTTGCCTGTGTGACAAGTGTATACACCGCTTGATAAAACCCATGAAAATTTCTGTATTTGTATAGATTTAAGGCATTTCACTTTCTTGTCACAGATTTAAATGTTTGCTTGGCAATTCAGTCATCACCCAGTTGAAATTACAGTCAGATTTGAACTGTTTTAATCATACCCTTTTACAAAACCTGTGCTTTCAGATGTTTGCGTTTATACTTTTCAATCTGTGGACCTTAACTGCTGAGTACCAGGTGCCGGATAACGCTTTCAAACTATCGTTATACATGAAGCATTATTGCAACTATTTGATTTTCATCCTCATTAAGGCGTCCATACTTTGTGGCATCATGGGTTTATGAACGGAGCAGGGTCAAAATTTTAACAAAGATAATTTCATCAAAACCGGACGGCGTATCAAAATTCTACAATAATCATTTGCACCTAAAGTTACAACTGGTTGGCATGTTTATGTTGTCTGTAATTTAAAAAAAAGAAATGATATGTTGCTTTAGAAGGTTATAGTTTTCGTACCACACCTTTGATTTTGTGGAACCTTCAGAAATGATTTGCTTAAGATTTATGTAATGGCTATGCATTACTGTAGCATATATAAGTCCCAATGTTGCAGAAATGCGGAAATCTGAAATACATGTACTTCAAGGTCAATATACAAAATCCCTATTAGTGGATCGATATTGGTGAAATGATGGGCATTGTCTTACACGTATGTGTCGATATGTAATCCCCCAAATAGTTTATTCCTCGTATTCAACATATCAAGGGTAAGAACAAGCATCTCACACACTAGGCATCAGTATATCTGCAAGTCAGGCTCGAAATGAAAATCTTCAGCATTTGTAACTCTGCTCCGAGTATTGAGTCGTACGCTTACTTCCTTGCAAAATTCTGTATATATCCTGGTATTCAAGCGAACATATGTTCGGAAATATACAATGCAAATTTAAGTGATTTTATTTTATTTTATTTTTGCTCATTTCACTCGAGGAAAAATAGTGCAAATGAAATCAATGTAATAATATTTTAACTTAGATTTAATGGGAACTACGACTAAAATAATGAAACTTAACCGCCATGCAGTTAAATGCCTGAAATGCAAAACCTGTTAAATGTATACATGCAAAAACAAGCACATGTACAGTGTTTCTTATATTTGGCCGTGAAGTGAAGTCACTTTATCGGGGCAGCAACATGTCTTTCTCGGTATATCATGCCAAACACATTTCTTACTTAACTATAATATGATGTTACACCATGACTGGATCTAGGCCCAATTCAGTAGGTGGTATCTCAGAAGCAAAGACAATAATATTTTCATGAATGGTTGTGCGCACTATGCAAGTTTTCAAAATTATAGACGGACATAATAACAAGCTGCAAAGGCAGATGGGGGGGGGGGGGCGGTGGAAGGAACAGTTTCACAATGGTTAACGTACACAGAGTACTTTCTTCGGGTTACTCTGCACTGTGCCAAACATAATAATTTATAGCAGCTTGCAGATGTTAAAGTTGAAATTTTATTTTCTCAATACTGTATACTATCTTGCCCCTTTTACCGATCTATACGGATTAAACAGTCCACACATGGAAGCACTTGAACAAATTCCCCACCTCTGGTGCTTAAAACACGCGATAACGTACATGGAAACAATGGGGACGCATCTAGTATGAGGGGCCAGTTCTTCTTATCAATAATTATCTTATATACAATACACCCATACATGTGCACCCTTTTTACGTGTATATGCTGTCAACTTAACATCTCGCAAATGTATTTATGCATATTATATAAAATTTGAAAACAAAACGCACTTTCTATTAAAATCCAAATTTCGATTTGCTAAAATGTCATATAGGCAGTTTCAGTGTCTTTGTTATTCCCGTAAAAGATGTCCCAACCGACAGTCTTATAGAAACTTGAATCAGCAACGTGTTGATTGCCTTGACTCTAATCTGGTAATAACGGATTACAGTCGGAAATGCTGCCTTCTTCATTTTCACAAAGACTGAAATCAAAACCTGCAAACCGACTGCGCGAAGACTGTCATTGCCTTGAGCTAGCACTTTGGTGAGTGCAGAAAACCGACGTAGGCCGTTTGTGTTGCTTTTCTTTCTTTCTTTCTTTCTTTCTTTCTTTCTTTCTTTCTTTCTTTCTTTCTTTCTTTCTTTCTTTCTTTCTTTCTTTCTTTCTTTCTTTCTTTCTTTCTTTTTTTTTTTATCAGATTACATCCATTCGTTTGAGTTTCCATACGCATAATTTTTAGTACCTGCACCTTCTAATATTGCCTCAACCCCACTGATGTTAGTGTGTAAGGGCGTCTGCCCACTAAACCTTTAAGTTATATTGGAATCTAATAAAATAAGTCTTGTAGACAATTTTATCCACATTATATTTACTACAATGTTGATACAACACCGCGTTTGAGTTTTAATAGCATAATTATGATAGCAGAGATAAATATGTCCATCGAAATCCTTGTATTAGGCGCGCCCTGTCAAACAAAAGGTCTGAGTTTGAGAACATTTACATCGACTTTTTTTAATCAGTTACATTACCTATAGTTCTTTTGTTTGGTAAATTGATTTCAAGTAGTTCTCAAGGAAAGACATAAATTTCAGCATGCAGTGAACTTTTTGAGCTGCATGACAAATTAACTTTCTACAGGAATAGTTACAAGCGGGATACGGTTCAAGTTTGACGCAGGACTGAACAAATACACTGTATTTGCATAAAGATTTATACAGTATAAGTGTATTTAGACCTGAACCTTTTGTTCAAAAGATAACGGTACATCATATGCGCATCTTTTGCCGTCAGTGCATGGATATCTGTTGAGTGTGAAAGGTTGGGGGGGGGGGTATAAAAGTAAAAATTAATTTACTTCAATGAATATTTTATTCTCAATCCGTAAGTTCGCAAAATATCGCAAAGATGTTAATAAAATAAATTTGCACATGTATCGTTCTTTGTTCTTGCTCTTAGTATTCTATTACACATTTAGCAACCAAATGATTTTCAAAATGAAATCTCTATTTACATTGTATATAATTATATACATCGCCAGGCATGATATGCGCATATTATATATACAGTGTGCCCTAACGTGCCAGTGCGGCTAAAATGTTATTCAAGAAACGATACACAGTGACAGGAAATACTAGACCTACTGTAACGTACTTTAATTTCACTGTATTCTTATTTTCGCTTGTTTCATTAATGGCGCAAAACCGTGAAAATAAAAACACAGTGAAATAGTATGTTAACATTGTTTGAATAGGAATGACTTCTAAAACAGTGAAATTAAAACTTCAGTGAAACACCAAAAACAAAAACAAAAACGTGAAAATTTATACACGCGAAAAATAAAGCAATTGACAGTACGCCTGTTGTTTTACAAATACATGTGTATTATGGCTTAGTTTAAATGTCAACTGGATTATCCAGATGCTAAGAAAATAGAATATCCAGAGATGAACTGACACACAAGTATTTTTTGCATGACAAATGGGGAATAAAAAGTTACCAGGACATCAACAATAAAACTGTTCCGATTTACAACTGAAAATAATAATAATAATAATAATAATAATAATAATAATAATAATAATAATAATAATAATAATAATAATAATAATAATAATAATAATAATAATAATAATGAGATGCTCATGTAGCTTACAGTGACACAAATGCACATGTCTTTATATTTTTAAGCATTGTGTTCGTGGCATAACCTGTCTCTTCATTCACCACCCCCACCCCCACCCCCACCCCCCTCCCCAAGTACAATGCATTCTCCGGAGTTTTACTATTAAATATTCTAAATTAAAATGTAAAAAAAAAAAAGACAGTAAGAAAACTGTTTAAAAAGTGAATTTGATTCTTTATTGGAAAATATGAATAACTCAACCAATATTGAAATGGAAAAGTTCGAGGAAGTTAAATCACTTATGAATAATATAAATAGTAAACAAACTGAAGGTGTTATGATTCGGTCGAAAGTCCGTTGGGTAGAACTTGGTGAAAAAAAACAGTAAATATTTTTGTGGCCTTGAAAAAAGGAATTATAAGAATAAACACATCACAAAACTTCAAACTGTAAACAGCATAGAAATAACCAACCCCACACAAATCTTACAGGAAGAAAAATCTTTTTACGCCAATTAGATACAAATAGTCATACAGGTACAACAGACTTGGAAGACAGCCCTTTCTTTCATCAAGCGAGCATACAAAAATTAAGCGAAGAGGAAAAATTTAAGTGCGAAGGTATGGTAACAGAAGCAGAGTGTAGACTAGCTCTTGGCTCCATGAAAAATGGGAAAGGCCCAGGTACAGATGGGCTCTCCCCAAAATTTTAGAAGTATTTTTGGACAGAAATCAAGAACCCGGTAATTAATGCACTGAATCACGCCTTTCATAAAGGTAAACTATCCACAGATCAACGCAGAGGTATTATATCCCTAATTCCTGAAAAGGATAAACAACGTACATTGCTGAAAAATTGGCGCCCTATCTCATTATTAAATACAGACTATAAAATTGATTCCAAAACAGTTGCAAAGAGATTGCAGAGTTTTTTTCCCAAATTAATACATAATGACCAGTGTAGTTATGTAAAGAATAGATTCATTGGTGAGAATATAAGAGTGGTTGACGACATTTTAAAAATAACTGGGATGCACAATATTCCCGGACTGCCTATGTTGATCGATTTTCAAAAAGCATTTGATACAATAGAGTGGCCCTGCATTAATAAAGCATCAGAGGTCTTTAATTTTGGACCGGACTTCAAGAGGTGGATTTCGATCTTGTTTAATGACGCCTGTTGCTGCGTCATAAACAATGGCTATGTCTTTGAATTCTTTAGTTTATCAAGAGGAGTTAGGCAAGGGTGTCCAGTTTCTCCCTTTGTTTATTTTGGCTGTAGAACTTCTTGTCATATTCATCAGAGGTAACTCAGACATCAAGGGAATTACTTTGAGTGGCAAGGAGATTAAAATCTCTCAGGTGGCTGATGACACAACTTGTTTTTTGGCAGACCTGGAATCTGCGAAGCAACTTTTGAAGGTCCTCATAGATTTTGAAAAATGTTCTGGCTTGAAATGCAATAATGACAAAACCACTGCCAGATGGATAGGTGCAAACAAATTTTCTCCAGATGGCGACTTACCTGTTCTTTGGTGCAGGGACCACTTTATCTCGCTAGGTATAACCTTTCACGAGGATGAAAAGCGCATGCTCAAATTAAATTCCGATTCTAAATTGACATCATTTACAGAAATTTTGAAAGTTTGGAGAGTTAGATATTTATCTTTAATTGGAAAAAATGTAGGGTTAAAATCTCTGGCAATTTCAAAACTACTCTTCATGTGCTCGCTCATTCATGTTGATGAGTCCCTCAAAGGAAGTACAAGCCTGCATTGGTAATTTTGTTTGGCATGATGGAACACAAAAAGTAAAGGCCAGAGTCATGTATACAGGTATTCCTAATGGTGACTTGAAACTATTACATTTCAAATCCCAAATTGGTGCACTGAATTTTAACTGGATCAAACGGTTGTTTGACTCCAGAGACTCAAAGTGGAAAACTACTTTTCAAGAATTCATTCCAAATATGAAAGTGCAAGACCTGTTCTTTTGTAGATGTTTCTTAACTTTCAACCTGGTTGGACTTCCTCTCTTTTAGCATGATTTAATCAATACATGGAAAGATGCTCAATTAAATTTTATCCCAACTTCGGCGGCAGACATCATGAACGAAATGTTATGGCACAATAATTTGATTACAATTGAGAAAAAACCTATATTTTTTAAACATTGGTACCAGAAAGGGGATAAAATCATAAGAGACATTGTCAATAACAGCGGTGATTTCTTATCTGAAGAAGACTTAAGGAAAAAATATGATAATGTCACACACTTTTTAGAGTATTATTCTTTACGATCTGCCATTCCAGGACATTGGAAACAACAAATTCGCATCGACATTATAAAAATTCCTGAAGAGGTCCCCGTGTCATACATATAAATGGTTCATCTCATAGTATTTTACATCTTTCTTGTAAACAGTTCTACTGGTTCCTCATTGATTCTAATTTTAAGGATGTACCACTGTGCCAAACAAGATGGTTGGAAATATTTGATGTAGTTGAATCAAACTGGGTTAACATTTTTAAGCTCTGTTTTCATGAACTCTGGAGACTAGGTTACAAGCTTTTCAATTTTCTTAACTTCACCTATTTGTACCTCATAAATCTAGACTAAAAAAATGGGTTTAGTGGAGTCTGAAACCTGTGATTATTGCCCAGCGAAAGATTCCATTGTTCATAGATTCACAGAGTGCAATCAGGTTAAAATATTTTGGATAAGTTTTCAGGATTGGTGGAATGATATTCAATATTCATACTAATGCAACCATTGTATTATCCTCTTTTGACATCACCTTTGGTTTTTACAAGTTAAAGAAATCATATGGATTGAATAATTGCATTCTACAAGCTAAGCATTTCATTCATATTCAGGCATGTAAGAAAGAAACTATATGGTTTACAAATTTTTTATCCCATCTGAAACATAAAGTTAGAATTGAAAGACATGTATTACTTAATCAGTCCAAGCAAGAATGATTTCATCAACGCTGGGGTTGCATGGCATCCTTTTTGTTGGAATAAACTGTGAATAGTTGTATGTATTTATGGAGACAGTTAAAGGCAATGTCAATGTCTGTATATATGTGGAGAATAAAATAAAGAGCAATTAAAAAAAAAGTACAATGCATTCTGAAAATGGGAGGACTCTTTATGCCTTGCTATATATGCATTATATATAATTCGACTTGACAAAAGGTCAAAACTATTGTGCCTGTATGCTTGTTTGTTCTTTTCGAATCATGCCCCCCCCCCCCCCAAGATCCCCACAGCAAATATAAAAGGGTCACACACAAGAAATGGATCCAGTTGCTCCGCTACATGGGCCTACGGATGAAGGACAGGCAAAAAGATGGCACATGAAACATTGGTACGTGACCTACTGTCGCAGAAAAACGGTCGATTTGACTCTCCGTGTATTAAGTGTCGTCTGCTTTAAACTTGTTTATTTAATCTCTGTTATAAACTAGATTTTAATAGGGGTTGCATAGCGTAAGATATTGATTTGATAAGCCCACTGGTCGAAATAGGCCTACTCGTATTCTCACGAAAAAATGGTTAGCCCACTCATTTTCATGCTGTTGTGACAGCTATCAATTCGATAAGCCATTGGCTGGCTCACCTTTATTCTGACCGACAAAGGGTTAACCTACTTCTTTTCGTCCTGTTGACTTTTGCGGTGAGTGTGGTTTTCAGGGATTATGCCACAACCTTGCATAATAGAAAACCACACACTGTGTGGAGTTCAGAAATCCAGTTGTGGAGGGACAACTTATTCAGTCACAAACAAGTATTGTACATGACCCTGGGCCACCTCTGAAGAATTCACCTCTTTTTATAGGCATATATCCAGCTCTTCACACCATATGATTTGTCAACACATGGAAAATGTTATGTCAATCGTTATTTCGTTCGACCGCTGCGCATGAAAATTTGATTCGCGTTCGTTTTCTTGAATGCGGTTGTATTTCATTGCCTTACATTGGTGAGTTATCTTGTCATAACACCCAGACTTTCAATTGCTTTACATTCGTAAGAGTTTTGTCATAACACTTTCAGTTTCACTGCTTGTAATTGATAAATCTATCACCTTTGAACCTCAATCGGGAGACCGCACGAGAAAGGATCCCTGAGCGCCGTTCAGCGTCTCAGTTCAAGCTGAATTGTCAGTAATACGAGCCAGGAGCTGGTATTTGCAGACAAGACTGAAATTTGGCAATCCGTCAGTTGTTTATCAACCTGTGGCCTGCGGTTTGGGCCACCACAGGGGTCGGGTTGGTCTGTGTCGGCAACGTATCGCAGCTGTCACAATATATCAGGTTCTCGACCAGCTCAATGAGACTTTCCAATGGAAAGCATCAAATAATCAGACGTGAACTCGCGTAACACTCAGAGGTGAGAAATCTCAGTTGTTCATGTTTGGGAGCTGCAGTGCCCCTGTGGCAACAGTGGGGCCACTTGGGTCCCACGGAAGATGTAGGATTTTTGTCAAACGTATGTGAACCCAAATGACCAAGAAAGACTCGGTTGTCATTTCATGTTTCGTGTTGATCCTTCATGCTAACCACAGGTCAGACACCAACACATGCGACTGTGCTTAATTTGTTTCACTATGAGTTTCATGACAGCAGCGGTTAAGTAGAGAATATATATCCGCACAAACAAAATCTTTTTGCCAGGTTGATGTTTGTGGGAGACAATATGAGCAAAGCGTCCCCTGGAAAGCGTCTGAGTCGGTAACTTCTCGTAAATTGAGATCAGAACTCCTTCAGGAAACATCTCGGCAAGAAAATTGTGCATGGTTTCCAGTAAATATTTATGTGTGTCTGTGGTGCACCACTCAATACCCCGGGTTTTATCTTAGAGCCATTTTTTTTTTTTTTTTTTTTTTTTTAAGAATTACGGGGTTCATGTATGTATCCAGTACGCCTGCGAAGTAGGCTGTTCATTGACAGGCAAACGAAAACCCGAAGAAGTGATAATTCGACCCCAACTTGTGGTATGGTGAATCGACAACACACGCAGAATGCAATTCTGTGTGCGGGAGAACTTCTGCAAATCCAGTAAAGCCTCTGTTCTGTCGTCTGATCGAAAGCATTCTGTCATGTGCAGGATAAATGGCGCGCGTGCGTGATGTTGTGTCTGTGTACGCTTCTCCAGTGTTTACACGCTGATTTATTGTGTCTAGCAGATAGTCATGAGTAATCGATCACTTCATCGGAGCATTTTCTGATATTGATCGCACAAATTGACCGAGCATCAGACTGGAAAACTAAGTTATGCCAGTGCCGCTAACAAAAACTATTGCGATATATATATATATATATATATATATATATATATATATATATATATATATACATATATATATATATATATATATATATATATATATATATATATATATATAGTGGTTGGAAAATCTGAATGAATGAACGAAACCACTGAGAGAAGGCATATAGGCATTTATCAGTTTCGTGCTACACAGAATATCTGTAATTGCGCGAAGCCTGTCTGCAATCAGAACATGTTTATGTTATAAATTGTGTTATAGGATTTGACTGCCACTTTCAACTTTTGGCGGAGTTTGGGGGATATTTCAACGAATTTCCCTTGGGTTTAATGAAGAAGCTGGATTCAAATGTTGCCTGTCCAAACACACCAATCCATGACAGACGGTGTCACAGGGCAAGAAGAGCTGGCGTCTGCTGAGTCCCCATGCCGGAACCAAGTGCATTAACTGCCGCTGGATGTATTAGAACGACTGACGTTTTGCCGATAGCTGGCGGCGATGAAGGCGACGCTGTCGGGAACAGCCGGGAAGACCACGCCGACACGTCACACATTTTAATCTGCGGCGCTCCGAGCCATGCTCCCAAAGATAGAGTTTCACGCAATGGATCTGAACAAAATACGTCGCTCATGCTCTCGTATTGTTCATTTCCGATATAAAAGCCCAGTATCTATTAGCTGACAATCTCCCGTGCTGTTTGTTCCCGAAACCTTTTCTTGTGGTCTCAGTTCCTATTTTTTGTGCCTATCACGCATTGCCTACAGCAGAGGTGCTGAAGAACTCTGAGGGCCACCCTGCCGTTTGCTCGAGAAGGCAATGCATTTTGCTTTGTCATGCACTGATAATTCAAGACGTTCATTCACCATGTACCATGTCCTGATATTAAAGGAACTTGAAAAATGCCTTGTCACAATTTTCTTTACCAAGAAAGTGACAACGTGAAGCAGATTAAAGTGTGTTGAGTCCATATAGCTAGGTTTATAAGCATGTAGATCGTAAATTGGGTTCATTAATTTATTGAGTTTATTTGCCATACTGGCAGTTGAAGAACGATCCGAAGTTCATTCTGCACAGCGCCATACGGCTCGCATTTAGATTCCATAGGAAATAAATTGTACATGATAAAGGTATTTTTCTTAATTAGTTGAACTGATGTAAGAATAGAAAACAGTATATTATTCCTTCGCCTAACTATACGTCAACATTTTATGAAGCGAACCAGGTGGCGGTTTGAAAGCATATAGCATGCAACCCAAGTCAATTAGTAAGCGTACGCAAGAAAGGCACGGTAACCATGCGAGACAGATGAACGGTAATCCATGCACCACCTAAGGGTGAATACTGAGAGTGCCTCGGGAGACCACCCGGGGGAAAAGGCGGACACCTACTATATGTAGGAATACAGCATAATGTCAATTGTGTTAACGATTCAATTAGCAAAGATGAAAAGAATTATATGATAGTCCCAAGGGACCAAACATAGGGATGATATGTGAATATGTGTAAAATAGGATGAGTTTTTGGAGAAGCATCTGGAATTAAGAATTCAATGCGGCCCTATTTCGATGCTTTACAGGACATACTTTTTGAAATGGGGAAGTTTTGTTTGTTTGTATGGTTTTCCCCCTTTGGTCTGCTTTTCATTAAAATGGTCGTCATCACAGAATGTGGAAGTTTGTTTGACATTCCCAGTAAATCCCAAGGACAAAATTACTGTTTTTCATAGTTCTGCGAAACCATTCGAATGATTTATATGAGTAGTTTCGACAACGCTTTGGCAATGTTCGGGGATGGCCTTTGTGGCCGCATCGGCAATGTATATCCAATTCACGTGAAAGGATGATTCAGCGGCTTGATTCCGTATCTTCTTGAAGACAACTTTGACTCTCATGAAGTTTATGACCATTTATTAACCTGTCCAGGGAAACAATGGATTAGTCTATAACAGACCCGTATATCCTAATGAGGCAGAGGTTGTTTCTCGGCACCAGGGCACCGTCTCGACGCAGTTTATTCATTTATCACTGTGGTGCAGAGAGATCCGCCGATCATCACTCTTAATAACGATTTGGGAGAAACCTCTAATATAATGGAACAGCATAAATCAAATGCTACCCATTCAAGTAAGGGTTATCGCTAGTGCATCGTGATATAAATTAGTGCGTTTTCCAAGGTCACAGCCAAAAGCGCTATTGCTGTATTCAATCATATCGCAGGCCACTGTCTATCTGTTAACCACGCAGACTGGAACTCAATTAATTCCACAGACCAGTAATGTTCCTTACCCCAGCACAACAAATCCGGCAATACCATGTACCTTTGTGATTGCCTTGTTGTCATAGGAACAAAATCGAAAATAAGAGCTCTTTTCCTATCATTATGTGCACGAGGAATGAATTAAATATCTGCTGGTGCTCAGAACAATGAGTCTCAGAATTTACCCCGTGTTCTAATTTTAGCTGACATCTAAGGGTATTAAAAGGCAAGGGATGCCTTGAAATTGAGGTCTCTATGGCAACTGATTTAGGCTGCCAATGAGATTCATAATTAAAATCCGAGTAAGTCAATAAGGAGAGAGCCGGACATCGTGCAAGTTACTGGTTCATTGTGCTCTGGTTGCTGCGCGCTGTCGAGTCTCGGTCGACAGAGTACGTGCGGCCAAGAATTGTCAAGGGCTCCGATTACGGCGTTATTTGTCCGGAAACCATATATTTTCAAGACAATCTTTTCCGATATTGTTCCATCAGCGCATCGACTCATCAATGTTGATGGATAGGAACTTGACAACGGCTTGTTTCATGCCTACCTTTCCATAGAACCTGCCTAGGGCATTGTTTTTCGTCTTCTCGCGCGCTTCATAATATCTCGCGATCTTAATATATCGGTCAAAAATAAAACTGGGCCGGTACATCTCTTTTCCCGGAGGCTTTGAATCATGTTGTCTCACCGAATAATGTATAAATCTTATTTTTACCCACATAATACTTCCTTCATTATGTGAGAAGTCGCAAGTGTTGTAGAATGGATCAAATCATCACAAGGAGCATAGGCTCATTCCGCTTGGAATTTGCAATAACACTTTTGAAGGCTTGTCTATGGGAAACTGCCGGCAGAACTTGAGTGCTCGCACTGCCCTCCATCTCTCAACAGCGTATCCTTCAGACATAACATGTATCAGCACTCAATGTTCATGGCGCTATGAAGCAGCAGGCAGCGACCGTCTATCCATATTTATCCGGTATAAATGAACTTTAATGACTAGGTTTCCATATCCATTGCCCTGTACCGCTGACTCCAGTGCAGAGCGGGACATGGCACAATATCATTCCTCAACAGGAAAATGTCAGCTGAAGAACACAAAGGAGAAATGGTACTGATACTGCTTGCACTAAAGCATGCTCAATGCACAAAGGCAAAGCATCAGGTTAAGTGAAGCTATTGCAAATGCTATATGGTAAGCTTACAAGCGAGCAGATCCGTGTCATGTTCACGCATCAAACCCTGGAAGCACGTGCACGGGCTGATAGCGCGCGACCTGGAGGTGACAAAGACCATATGCTGCACAGTTATTCGCAAATGCGTGTGCACAGCCAAGTTCTGAAGTGCCGCGGTGCACGTTCAGCTTGTCACACGAGCAGTGTGCATGAGGTGTGTCCCAAAAGTTCTAATTGTATCAACAAACCAGGGTAAAAGAATGTGGTCCGTAATTACTAACCGCGCGTTCCCGGACTGTATTAAAGCAAAGATGCGACAAAATTAGAAAAAAAATACAGTAACAGAAATCTGTGTTGTAAAAAGACCATCACATTTCTAATTGCATGATTTTCAAACTACACACACCGAATATCTAGTTATATTTTTGTTAACCTGCACGCTTGGCACAGGGCGTCAGTCACTTTAAACCACTTGCCAAGAAAATCATATGTGCACCAAATTTATACGGAACTCTATAAATCCATCTGTGAAAGAACCATAGTAATACGAGTATTATCTCGAGGATGTAACATGACTCTGACCCATTAAATTTAACAAAAGCGGGACGGAGTTTCGCCTGCGAAGCGACCTTTTGCTGAATTTGTTGTTTGTACCGTTGAGGATTTCATGATATTATGGAAGCGCCTACCTGTTTTGCGGTGGCATTTTCATTGTACACGTTTCGGGCAAAGTAATGCTTCAATACAATAGTGATTATGCCAATAAATGAGCGACAAATCCGAGATTGAAAGGACCCTGGAGTGAAGTATAAAAAAAGCCTCATGTATGTGTTCAGCTAGGCTGCCGATCTAATGCTTCGACAGTCCCCTGACATACCAGTCATGTCAAGGGACCTTACCAAGACTTCACGTAGTGTGCATAAATGCAAGCCTGGGTCCACTAGGTCACCCAGCCAGATAATAGTGCGTTTCCGGCGTCTATCATCAAAGAGAGGATGCGTTGTCTCCGGTAGTTGTCCCCAGGTAACCCCGCACACGAACGATATAGCAGAAACACAGGCTGACGCGTTAGCTACGCTGACAGAGGAGACTATATACAACAGGAGGCACGCAAAAGATTGCAGGTTTGGCTTCCGGGTGGGTCTCAGACCATAGTGAAAAGAGCAGTGTAATCTTATCGAAGCCTCGTGTTGCAGTATTGGGAAGCCATTTAGATGAGCTGCATCTGAGGTGAAGTTATGTTCCTTCAAAGGATGAAAGTCATGCAACTGAAACTCAGTACCAGCCTGTGGATACCTATCCTGTAACGCCAACGTTGATTCTGCGTGCAACTTTAGCACCGTTTAGGTCCCTTCGTGCACCCACCGCAAGACCCCGCTGTCAAATTTCACCTTGTGTAGCAAATCTATTGCCAGGATTGCTAAATTGCATCACGCGCACTTCTAGAATATTGATATTTCAATGTTGGCGGCCTGTCAGTTGCTCGATTAGCACCAATCTTACGTGTCTCAGTAAATATTTGTACAAAGATGCATATCAATGCTCTGGGGGCTCCGGCGCTGTGACTCATCGGAGGTGAGGGGATCAGGGATGGGAAGGATACAAGAACCACACCAAAGAAAAGACGATCATGCTGATCGGTCAAAGGTCGTGCCCACTTTGGTCCTTCAATATTCCTGATGGTCGGGACTTGCGAACGTGCTGTACGCTGGAGTGCAATGTCCAAATTATATTAAAAGTGATTAATTGAAGCAGTTATTCCTACTGATGAGCCTTTGGTGGAAGCCAACTGGGGAGATTATAGTGGGACGGAGGTCGAGGTGACCTTTTATGAAAGGATTTCCTCAAGCAATCGGTCCCTTGCGATTACAGCAAACTGCAGGTTGTTAAAACTGATTGGAAAACGCGGGGCTTCCTCAGCGAAAAGCAACTAGGTACACGAGAGGACCAACAAAATAACAGGAGATAATTTTGAAGCGACACTTCATTTTTCATGCGTTCGATTATACATTTGTACTTCCACCGTGCCGGAAAAAAATGAATAAATAGAACGAAATAATGTTTTAAATACACCCCAAAGGAGGAAAATAAGAAAGAAAATGGAAAGAAAAGAAACAAGAAGTTCTGACGGAATTGCCGTCTTCAAACCAACGACGTGGTCAACAGTTAAGGGAGCAGTAGTTATTTTGAGAAAAACGCGAATTTGGTGGACTCCATTCCAAAAAGCCAGTTCCTAAAAGAGTTGTTTGATTCATGTCTATGTTTGATCAAAAGTATTTTAAATCTGATTGGATCGATGTTCTGTCGTTTGCATGGCTGTCTTACACTTCAGACAGATGAAACTACAGCTTTGTGCGTCTTGCAATAGAATGCCAATCTTATGGGGGTTCTTTGCGTAATTCATAATGTTTGGTTTACTAAAAGAAAAACTTGAGTCTAAACATCCGCGCATACACACCGTTTATTTATCGCACATGTTTGGAGTGTAAACTTGCAATTTTAGAATAAGCAAAGCAGGTCTTGTTTGTAAACACAAGGGCTCAATGAAATCATTATTATATAATCGATTATAATCCCTCCAAACCTTTACAATTTCCTTCTCAAAACTAAACCAACAC
Source organism: Hermodice carunculata (assembly GCA_964020975.1). NCBI lineage: Eukaryota > Metazoa > Annelida > Polychaeta > Eunicida > Amphinomidae > Hermodice > Hermodice carunculata. Next base: position 57,056,347 of record OZ026616.1, on the reverse strand, counting down.
ACTGAAACGCCCGTACACGACATGCATCATCAAAGTATCCGATCCATTTCCATTCCAAAAAATTTCCAACGGATATATGCAGGTTATATAGTCTCAAAATTTGAATTCGTGTTTAGTAAAGCTACCTCATGTTTTATTAAATTGCTTGTTCATTGTAGGGATTTTCGTCGGTTATTGCTCGGTTACCGTATAGTCAGTAAACTACTCCTGGGCTCCTAACATTCTGTATCCATTATGGAGATGACAGAAAAGCTTCTGGCTTCAGTCAGGTGGAGGTTTACTTTTGTTGCACCCTTTACATTCAATCTCTAAAGATGCAATTAACATGCACGTGTCTTTGTCAGTCTGCGCAGAAGCTACCCCTCTTTACTCAAATATGGATATCTACGTGCCTATACACTCTTGTTTTAAACTAATTTACTGAACACGGTGTATAACCTCATTTAATAAAATGCTTCAAACACACTAACACAAGAAAACATGCTCCCCCAATTAGAGGCACTTTGCACGTATAGTATGGTAGATCAACGATATATATATATATATATATATATATATATATATATATATATATATATATATATATATATATATATATATATATATATATATATATATACATATATATATATATTTATAGATAGATAGATAGATAGATAGATAGATAGATAGATAGATAGATAGATAGATAGATAGATTATAGCACGCTTTTTGACGAAATGAAGTATATCAACGAGCACTGGATGATATATGGTATCCAGTGCGAGTTGATTACTTCATATCGTCTGCAAAGCAAGCTATAAAATTTTTATCTCGTGTTTGGGTCGATTTGTACATTTCAATACACAAAGCAAAAATAAGAAAGACATTTGCAGAAAGTTTCACTCCTCATCAACACAATTACCGATGAAACCGGCAGAGTACCGGTACCAGCGGGAAAGTGCCGATACCACCGGCAGAGTACCGATACATCATATCGCGGCACTGTAGCTTTTAGGCCTATGATACGGTATTTATACAAGCCTGTTATAGTGCTAAAATCGACCCCAAACATTATATATATATATATATATATATATATATATATATATATATATATATATATATATATATATATATATATATATATATATATATATATATATATGTATTGATGCAGGGGTCAAAATTTACTTTTTTTTGCAAATTGCCCATGGGCAACCAGGATATTTTCTCAAGTCGCCACAAAACCCCTGAAGTTACCCATTTTCTCTGATGTAAATTATTCATCATTTAATTGTATACTGACTCACGACGAGCAGTGTTTCTGTGTAATTGATTCACCTTATTGCATTGACAAAAATGTTGATTGTTGACATAATGTGAGATTATATGCACCCAAGTTAAAAAAAGTTAAAAAGTAAAATATTCCATAAGCTACTGGCGAATTATGTGAAATATGGTATGAAAGCAATGCATGTAGATCAAACGAACTAAACAAATTTCAAAATTTCCATTTTCAATTAACAATGAGAAACTTGAAATTTAATATTTCATTTGCATAATTAAAAAGGCATATGAAATGATTTAAATCTATGTGTATAACCCACAAGGTCATATTGTGTTACTTCATATTTAGCTGAATACACAGATAATAGTTGATTGTAACCTCACCTATTAGTCATTTAAGTTGATAAAATGTATGGTACATGTACTTACATAATTCTTATTTGAAATGTGTATAAATGCCACGATCATTTGTGATTCCTGTTCTGGCATATTTCATATTATAAAACACTACACTGATAAAGAAAATTCTTGGGCAAACAGGGAATCATTTTAAGTTGCCCCCCAAAATTGTGTGTGTGTGTGTGTGTGTGTGTGTGTCCTCAACCTCCGTGGAGTCTATCTAATAAATTTTGTGGCCACTTTTCCTCGGTAGAGAAGAAGTAACCTGTCTCGCTGGATTTGAGCTGTAACGTTACCTTATATTTGTCAGTTATGCTCGGGGATTCCAGTAATAGGCCCATTGGTACACAGGCAACGGTTTCTCTGCATGTAGAGCTCTAAAGTTTTTCTCACTTCAGCACCACGGATCAATATATACAGGGGCATGGAAAGATGTTGGTCGCTGTGTGAAGTTTGAGTTGATTAAGAAAATTGAGGCAACTCTGAGGAGAAGTATACCCAAGACACAGAGGCTGAGTTTCAGTAAATAACAAGGCCACACTGGGACTCGCGCTGCAGAAAATTGCACGTAATATCAGACATTAGATACAGTGACTGAATAAATGATCATCTAATCGCTATACAATTATAGACACTGTGCCGCTTGTCATCAAAATGGAGATCAGTGAATGTCCTGAATAATGCTCATCTGACTGGGCTATATAAATGCAGCAATTAAGGAACCACAAAAAAAAAAAAAAAAAAACAAAAAAAAAAAACAAAACCCTGAAAACATAATGGCATGAAAAGTGGCTAAAGTGTGTTTTGTACGTATATGTATATATATATATATATATATATATATATATATATATATATATATATATATATATATATATATATATATATATATATATACACAATCCTGTAACGCGTGGCTAGCTAACGTAACATGTTTACATAATAAGACCTAAGGAAGAGGAAACACGACGATAGCATCCAGCAAAACACTACAACCGGGGATTTGCATACAAAGAGAGATTGTACATTTAAATCTCTCTTCGCGTCATATCACTCAGTTTGATTATAATACTAAGACTATGAGACCTATAGGTAACCCAATAGGCCACATACAAGACAAAGATGTTTGAATTCAACCACCTTCATAAACGCGAAATAATAGCTTTATATTCTTGTCCGTATTTCAATCATCCGTAAATTTCTAGAGATTTCATCCCTATGTTTGGACGAGCACACATAGGTGCATTTATACTTCTGACATCAATGTATCCCGATTCAAAAGATCTGCCTCGTACAGCAATTGATTTGAGATTTTGGTCACGATGCTGGAGAACATCGGAAACTGATTTCCTTTTCTGTGTCTGCTTGGTTTGTTGGGAAGATGTCTTCTCTTCCCGGTTGACGTGTCCGTTAAATGGTTTAATGAGACAAGAAAAGAGTTAACGATATGATGTTTAATGAGACAAGAAAAAAGTTAACGGTATGATGTTTAATGAGACAAGAAAAAGTTAACGGCATGATGACTATTATACTCAAAAGATTCTGTTTGGTCAAACTGTCACATATGTGTATAGACATTTCTTTTTACGCTGTGCTTCTTGGTGAGCAGCATAACTATCTAAGCTGTCGAGAAACTACATTTACCAAATTTTGCTAAGACACATGCAGCCTGCAAATTGTAGATCTTTTATTCAATACGACCAAGGAAAGTTGCAACATACTAAAAACTACTCCAACAGCAATTGCCAAGATGTACAACAATATATTTGCGTCTTTCAGACGCGAAGTAAATAAGGTTTGCATGGAGTAGAACTTATACATTTGGTTCAGCAATTGATTACTTGGGGTATGAAATTGACTTTTGTGCAGGGACATCGTCCGTTTCACATATTCATTTAAAATAGATTGAGTTCTCAAAATTAATTTGTTTCAAATTAGATTAAAAAGGTTGTCTTTTGGGAAGAATCTTTTACACATGCATATCACTGGAAAGTCCAATATATATAATTAATGATTAAGGGAGAATTAACCGAGAGTTCACGGCATGAACGACACACGCTGTGGATCCTGGCAGCCCTTCCCTCTCTAATGAAAGTTTTTGGCTAATCAGATTTGTATTAATTCGATATGACAGACAGTTTTGCATATATCATTATTGTGAGGAATTATTGTCTTTAATGTTGGTATGTCGACTCAGTTGGGTGAATTTAAAAGAGGATAATAAAGCTGCGATTGGTTAAGCTCTGTAGACCATCAGATATTGGGGAGCTAATTTGCAAATATTTGCATGCATGCAGGTGTAGGTAAAGGACAATTCGCACGATTTGCATATTAATTAACACACCATCTTGATGAGTCGACTGATTGGTGTGGTATATACACACACGCACACAAACACGCAATGAAATCTCCCTATTAATTGGAGATTCATATTACACACACACACACACACACACACACACACACACACGGATGGATGGATGGATAGATAGATAGATAGATAGATAGATAGATAGATAGATAGATAGATAGATAGATAGATAGATAGATAGATAGATAGATAGATAGATAGAGAGATAGATAACCGCTTCGCCCAGTCTTTGGACACTTAAAAAACATATAAGCACGTGACATTTATATTTTACTTAATCGCGCAAAGGTCGATTTCAGTGCTTTGAAGGGACAGTTCTTTACTAGACGGTTATGTGACATTCAC
>OZ026616.1:56884463-57049463 GCA_964020975.1 Hermodice carunculata | reverse complement strand
ACAGTTCACATACAAATTACCATGGAAACTTAGAAGTTTAAATGCTCACAAAAGTTTATCAAAACAAAGCCGAGAAAAAAGTAAGATGTTTAGAAACCTCTAGCCGACTCGACCTGGACAGAGCTATGTGTTGGCCAATTCCAGAACAGAATACCGTAAATACTGCAATTGTATCCCTACTAAATTAGATTTAATATGCACAACTGGTTGTGTGAAAGAGATAAACACTTGGCACCATTTTATATTCAGTAGAAACGGATCTTTGGCGATTGCATTTAGATATGTGCATTATTAAAACTAATTCACCTCATGCAGGATAAAGTAAGAAAACTATACAGGAAAGAATGCACGGAGTACTGAACAGAAAAATAATTGTAACGAAGCATAGTCGACATCTCTATCTGTGGAATATACCCATGTGTGCATATATGAAAAAATGCGTATACCCTAGCTGAAATACAAAAGCACGCGCATTTTAAATGAAACCAATATACCTGCAGGCTACAGGGGCGTGACTTTTCGGTAAGGCACTTTAATGTCCTCTAATTATTTAAGGTCGCAAACAAATTATTTGTATGAAATGTGGAGGGACAATACATGTGTTAATCGATTGTTAGATATATGCAAGTGCTGTTTGAATTATGCGACAGCTAGAAGAAAATAAATCTAAATTAAAAAACAAAAAAGCGCAAACAGATTCGCCCTTGCAGCATGAGGTCCATCTGGTCTGAGTTATGGCCCCGTATCATGAGGGTCACGGCAGGTAAGATGACGCTCAATCATTGCACAAATATTTAAAAACGCATCAAGAGTAGAGAATGCGGGGAGGAGGAAGTAAATCAGTAAAATTTTCCAATGAAATCGTATTTCGAGCACAAGAGACAAGTGTTGGCACATAATGAGTGCATAATCCATAAATTGTTCGTCTATGCCAAATGAGGAAAGCGTCCTCACCATATATCATGTACTTCGAGTTTGCTACTTAGAAATGATAACATGAATATGAGATACACACTTTTGATTGGGTGGTTTTGTGGACATTTTTCAGTCATAAATTATGACCACCTCCAGAGAGATTGACAATATCTACAAAGATTTCCTTCGTCATGAGTGGCATTCAGGAGATGACTTTTGCAGGAAAAAAGTTAAAACTGGATATATTCCTTCATCGTAAAGCATATTACTTAAAGCACAATATTTTAAGCACCAATATCGTGTATTACATGTGTTTAGTTGACGAATCGCAGACCTACTATGGTTTATCGTAGTCTCCGTGCCAAAGAGGTAATTTCTCGCCTGCATGAGAAATAAATTGTTTTTCATTCCCGGTCTGTCTGCGGAAAACCAAAGGTCGTTTGACATGCAGGCACAACCTTTCTTGTATTGGATATTCATCGTACATACCCGAAGGGTTCTCATCGTTTCACTTGAAGGCCCTGGGCAAGATAAACTTTTGTTTAGCATACCCGACTACTCTCAAAAAAGAGTTTAAAAGTTGATCCTTACAATCAATTATATTTATTATTATAAACATATATATTTCACCTGAACTGCATTTGCAACATAGGATGAATTTACACTTCTTACTATATAAGAAAATTCTATCACTGTCGGGAGTCGCTGAATTACTACATACATTCTATTTTTTCTTGATTATTCTTCAGATAATTGAAAATTATCTTCCTCGTTTGTGCCTGTGATATGTAGGAGTACTCTCTCTCTCTCTCTCTCTCTCTCTCTCTCTCTCCCTCTCTCTCTCCTCTCTCTCTCTCTCTCTCTCTCTCTCTCAAGTTACGAATACTGAAAGCAAATAAAAAACTTTATAAGCGATAAGAGAATATGCTTTATTTCATCTTCTTTCATTTCATTCTATTTTACCTTGTTTTATTTCATTTTTGTCGGTTTTGCGAATAACAGGGGATGATAATTTAAAGCTCCATAAAAGTCTTTTTTTTTCCTCAATTACATCCTTAATTGTTTTATATCTTTACTACCATGAGTCAATTTTATTCATATACATGTACTAGTACAGTTAAAAGTGCTTAAAAAGAGAACAGATATCAACATTCCAGATGTCGAAGTGGCTCATTTCCAATAATATGCTAAAGACAAGTTCCTTAACCTTTTCGGCGGCTTGCAGAGATGCCAAGTGTCTCTCATCATCAGGGACAATCCCTGAAATTACTAGTAGCTGAAAATGTGACCAATTTTCAGTGAGTGTCCCTCATAAAAAATGAATATTTGCTGCTATATTCTTTGTTAATTATTTGGTGTCCCTGATGGTCTTGACTACTTGTCCCTGAAATGACACTTTGAATTTTGGAATCCCTGCAGCGTGCAACTCTCTGCTTATGAAGAAACTGAACTGATATGTCATGGGATAAACGAGTGCATGTGAAGGGAGGGAGCCAGGGGCGCTTCCTCGCATGACATCATGTCATTGACAGGCGAATTTTAATCACGTACATTGGGATACACCCTGTATCCGTACAGGGCACGCTTTATTAACTCTTTCACAGTCAAAAAGACAACTCAATTATTATGATCTTAGTTTTGTAGGTCCTGTCTGGAAATTTTTAGTCAAAATATTTTACAAGATAACCTACTTCGCTTGAGTGAAAAAATAAACATATATTATATCACACGTGTTTTTCTTGTTTTTGTTTTCGCCTCCCCTCCCTCTTTTTGGCGGGGGGGGGGGGGTGCCAGCGAAACGATATTGTGATTCAAGTCTGCTTTGCAGGTAAGGATATGCGAAGCACACCTAACATAGGCTGGTGAGCCTGTCGGCCATGGCAGTTGCTTTCCAATAAAATATGTTTAAACTGAAGCACACCTTTCTTCTTAGAATATGTGGGAGAAGCGACAATTTTCTTTGGTGCCTTGGGACGTCAGAAAAGCTGTTGCTTGTAAGCTGATTTCCGAGAAGGACTTTGTTGAGGTTCTTGTTCTTGTTCCCAGTATTTTTACAAAAGTACAAAAATTCAACAAAAATCAGGGAGACGTTATTCCGCAACAGATGCAGTTACAGTCAAAGAATGGGTGGGAGGGAAGGATTTAGTAAAGGTGGATACCTGGTGTCAAATGGAGTGTGACTTGCTTTACCCAGTGAAAGCATATGTTTATGGATCACACTTCACTACCGGGCTTAAAAAATATGCACCCTAGGTGATTCTTTTCCTCTTAACAGTGCAAATCTATACGTAACACATGATAACCACATGGTTTGGGTTGCTGATTTACAGTCTTATTTCAATCGAATACAATTGGATTTCTGCCAATAAAGTTCAATGACTATAAGTGCACCCACACTAAGGCGGAAGCCGAGCAATTCTTTCTTATTTTATGACGATAATAGTCGGTAATTGATCTTTAAAATGATTCAGATGAAGTGATAAGCTCTGTTCAACAATATGTCTGTGAAAGCATTACACGCCTCAATGTTATTTGTACCGCGCGTCTTCTCAATTCTCGGTCACTCTAATGTGTAAACTGGTATTGCACACACAGGAGACAAATTTGAGTACAAGTAATAAGTACAAACATCCCCTTGTAACGATGGCGACTATGAAAGGAAATGACAATATCTTTTCAATCCATACAGGTCTTGGTAGCGTTTATCTGACCGTGTGTCACTCCATGAAGCAATGGTAGCTTCCCACCTCCCACCGTTTTAATAGTTGTTGAGAAATAATGCCTATCCCAGGAAGTCGACACTTTAGCGTGCTTAAAAGGGGTGGGCATGTAGTTTCGATAAATTTATACAGCTTTGTTGAATATGTAGCGCAAAAAGTGTTCACTTATTACATTGAAATAATCTCACAGTCTCTTGCACGGATGGCCAGGCATTGGTCAGGCATGCCAGTCAAAAGAAGAATTCTTTTCCGACTGGGGGCTCTATCCCACGAGTTTCTTGGCGCCTTTTCCCACGGGGCGTCAAGAATCACAAGGGCATCGCCAACCCCATTCTTTGTGTCATTGCCATGTGTTACCTCGCTGTACGCTCAGATCTGGGCAGTTTAACAGGCATATAAAGGGGCCGCTGTCTATACACCTGTCATAGTCCTGTGTTCAGGGGCCAGCAAAACATTACAAGCTTCCAGTCGCACCCTTGGGGAGATGAATGAAGCGAGCAATAACATCATTGTTCAGCTTTGGATCACCCTTTTAACATTATCACCGTTGCATCATTTGAGCGGGACGGCAGTGCCGAATGTGTCTTTCAGAACTAAGTTGCATAAGTCACGAAATATGTCTCTACGAGCACCGAAAATAAATGCATGATGACGGGTATTATAGATGACAACATACGATGAAATCTATGTCCGTTTTGGTGAACAAAGTAACACAAAGTATACTAAATTAGAAAGCAACTTCCAAAAGAAACATGTGAGGGGAATTTCATGAAAATCAGACACGTGGAAGCCAGTGACGATGTGATTGACAAGGAAGTACTAAGACAAGCATACTACCACACTCTTTTCTCTTTCTCTCTCTGTCTCTTTCTGTTTACTCGTGCAGTAACAAAATCAGCAGCCTGCAGATATTATCACGTAATACGATACTCGCTTCAGTAAAACGTGAGCCTGAGCAACATGTTGCAAACGAGAAACTACCCAAAAGACGATGGACCAAAACTAAGATACCATCTTGAGCAAACATTTCGATTAATATTATAAAACAGGCAAAACGATTTCCTGTTCAAGTTCTGGGTTACCATCTTTTGTAATTGTGCGCCATATTTTGTCTTGATTTTTTCCCGTTTAAGGGGTATCGATAAAAACATATATCATATAGTCTCATTTTTACAATTTGCTAATGACACAGATATAAACTTCCGACAAATGCAAATTCTCTATAAAGTATATTTTACTTAAATGTAAATGCTGGTGTTTACCTATCTATATGAATTTATTCAATGAAACCTACTCCAGTCACGTATGATAATGCTGTGACATATGTGAGATGTTGCTACCTTCTTGGAAAGTATGAAAGTAAACATGTCTTAATTTACTTGTACTTTTAAAACATTTTTCAGTATCCGTCTCATCCCACATTGGTACCTTAAACTGAACAAGAATTCTGTGTCTCAGAACTTAACAAAGTCTGTGGATCAAAATACATTTACCCATTGCATAGTTTCTTTTTATTTATCTTACTAACTTGACTGACACGCAATTTGAGAATGACTCATACACATAAATGTGCTACAGTATATGCATAGCCGTGCAGAAAAAAAAGAAAAGCGATTAGAGGCGTTCTTCGTTTTCTTTATCAGCTCGTCTAACAAAATTTACGTGTATTCTTCTGTTGATGTTGGAGCGTCACATGACAATCGCTAAGCTCTTAAACGACCGTTTTCACTGTGTCCCAGACATTGTTATTGGATATAGTCAGAGTTGCTGACCGTTTCTCGTACCCATGATTGGATGTGCTTCGGTGCTTTTGAGAAAAGAGAATAATTCCCATTGAAGGGGGAGGGGACCCGAAGGTTAACTTAGGTGCAAGGGACAAAATAGCCAATTGTTATCGCAGCAGTTCAACTGTTATTGTACCCATAGGTACCATGTACACAACAGGTGTTGTACTGATGTAGCTGTTTCCATCATCTGCGATGCTTACTCTTGTGAGCATAACATACTCTCTACATACATCTTTTTCTCTTAAATTGTGTACAGACTCGCAAAACATTGAATCTATATGCACAAGGCAAATGTGTGTTCATAAGGTTTCCGGCGGGCAGTGTGCAACTGAAGGCAGGGAATTTATCTGCTTTTATTGCTTTAAAACAAGTTTTTAAAAACTTTTGAAAAAAAAAAAGCGAGAAAAAACCCCAAATTGATTGCCGCCCAGAACAATTGATTCATTTAGTGATAACGAGATTTATTTGCTATATCAGAGGTCGAATGACAGTTCATCATGGGCGCCTCTCAATATTGAAAAGATTTTAGGTGATATTTGGCGAGTTATTTAATAAACAATATGATCTGTCTGCACTGACATTAAACATGTAAACTTCTACGGTGGTTGCAAATTGGTGATTATATATTGGATGAAATTCTATCATGCATAGCTCGAGCATACATTTAAAAAAAATACGGTCCATGCATCCAGCTTGAATGTTGACCCAAGGAAATGCGCAGTAACATTTCCCACGGGAATTGAGAAAACAGTTATAGCTGATGCAACGTGGAATCAACCATGACAGATGGAGATCAGGCGTGACTAAAACATCGTAACTCTTTCAGTTCCAATTTTCAGAAAAGTCGATATGTTCTGAATTAAGATAACGATACCAAATTCAAATTCTTTGCAATTTGACCTTTCATTTGAGCACCAGCCTGCCCATTGTTACAATAAGACAGCAGAACAATGGTCTGAGTCAACAGTTTTCCTCCGTGCGGTCTTGGCGTATTGCGTCATAAATGCGCCGAGAGAAGCTGTTGTCCTGGTCAAGACTTTCATTTGAAACAGTTGAGTACCTGCTGAATGTTTATTTCATTTTAGCGCTGATGTTTTACACATGCAACGTAAAAATAAACATGGTATCCTTGCATAATACCGATCCATCATGTTATAAAAGCATGGGAACATTATTTATAATATGCAATTTGCTTTTTCATGAAGTGGTGCAGGACGAAGCACGACCCATTTCAGATTTTATGTCAAGGCACATATGTGTTGTGGAACGTGATCCCAACACACGAACACCGTTCACAGTGCCGAGCGAGTAGAATTTCAAATCTGTGAAAGCACAGAATTTTTTTGAGAACTTGTCACAGCTATTACTGTAAAGTAGTATTTAGATACAATATTGAAAACTGTAAAGCGAATGGCTGATGCTTGCTTTACATAGGCCCTGTGGAATGAGATCAAAAAGGTTTTAGCGAAATCTGTACTTTTGAAGTTATTCTTAATGTAAGAACATATCAACACTCGGACATCCTCGTCACAGAAGCAGCACTTTCTTTTTTTTTTCAAATTGCACATGGAATAAAGCCAGCCTAAAGGCTAACACGTCGACATTAAAAAAGAAGTCCGTCATAAATCTAATCTTTTCCATGTCTCTCTTTCCAACTTTCTCTTTTGCACATTGGTTCGGGCGGCTTACCCGTAACCGGACCTTTGCTACCACCTCCTTGAGAATTTCTGGATTCGAAGCAAAAGAATCGAATCAATCCTTTGGAAACGAAAATGTATACACAAGTAATTTGTTCTAAGTTCGCGAAAATTTGGCAGCAATAGTTGACATTTTTGTCATTAACTAAGTCAGTCATGGAAATAGGATCTGTAAGTTATCTCGTTTAATTTTCATTAATCAAATACACATTCTTTGCTCTTCGTACGGATTAATCTGTTTTGGGTGCATATTGGGCAGGGGGTCCACTATTTCTTTTTTCAAGAATTTAACTACAGTCGAATGGTCCCTGTTCCTGCCACCCATAAATCTATGTTCCTTGTACAAGTGCGTGTTCTCTGTAACCAAGAAATCTCATGTTCTCGTCCGTTCCTGAAATTAGAAAGACATGTGATCCTGTTCAAAGAATATTAAATGCTTTTGTTCCCACCCTCACCCCCATACCACATCAGGCACATGTGAGCCCATCCGCCTTGGCCGCCCGTCACCGACCATACCTCTAGAAGCTACAACCGTCACCCTACATACCTATTTAAGCCACATTTCACCACATACATTTAATCTTTTATTAGGGAAAAACTGTTTTGCAACCTTTCGGTGAGTTAAAGAATATTAAAATCCAGGAAAGCAGAACATGTATCAGAAGTTACTTGAGGTGGTTTGTATACCCTTAACCTGCTTACCTAATGGCTTAGGAACAGAAGAACACGTTGTAATATATAGCTTTGCAAAGTAATGAGTAATGTACCATCACCATATCCGTGTGACACAGTGTCTTTTTCATGGAATATGCACAGGAATGAAAATTTTGCAACGTATATATCAAGCATTCTATCAAATATAACAAACAAGTTTAAATCCTTTCAAATTATATTATCTATTTGATATATATTTCAAAGTTTCAATAAGTTCCTTATTATATGATAATTTCCACGTCATGTTATGTCTATTGTTTTGGCCTGAGAACATGCCAATGCACGACATTATACAGAATAAAATATAAATCACGGGGATATACTAGTATTCTGGATTAGATGTAAAGCGAACTAGCATATATTGATACTTACATCAACATGACGCGGCGAAAATAAATTCTAAATGCCCCCGACAGGATTAGAACCTCAAACTTTCGGCATCAGTTAGGGATAGTGTAGCGCTGAGTTTGTCCAGGCAGACAAATTTAAGACAACAGGCTTAAATAGTTTCGCAGCCACAACAAAAGCATTTGGAAGAGATAATGAGGCCTTATTTGATTTTACGGTCACGAGCTTTTAGGCGAGGCATGGGAATTCGGGCATGAGTCACTCAGCCTGGAAGCACTTGTCTTTTACTTATAGTGTGTGTTTATTAACTGGTGTTTTTTCTGTATGTGCATCAAATATCACTTCACCCTATATACAAATTAGCACGTTTTTCACCATGTTTTGAATTTGAATTTTTACTTTTTACGCCGTACGTGATGCATCACGGGTCATGCTTTCCTGCGGTGTTCCCGATAAAAACGATCACATTCATAATAAATCATCATTATGATCATGACAATTCAAAATGGCCTAGTGACCATTCAAGGGTCTTTAACTGATACACCTATTACATGTAACCAAAACGCACAACCAAGAGGTGCAGAGCTCGCCCAATATTGATTGGGCTTGATGAGGCTGTAATATAGATAGAGGCGCGTCCCTGATCTCTGATATATAAAAAATACTTCGCGTATTATTACAGCATTTGCTCTCACAGATTCTTGTACAATCCGAGTGGGTTTAATTAATTGTACAATTTCCAAGCAATAAGCAATCTCTGTTAACATTATAGCACTGCAGGAGGAGGTTAAAATATTTTCCAGTTCTAAGATCGAGAAGTTTACTTTTGTATTTTTACTGCTAATATATACTTAAAATATCTTAGGTGTAATCAGGTTTCAATGGGTATATTTTTACATATCAATGAAAGTCGCACACATTGTGTGTTTCCTGGGAGTTTCCGTCAGAATCTTTACATCATAAAATAATATTCTGACCATTTCGGTTCCAGAATAATCTTATAATGGAGAGCCATGAAAAGACATACAATATGCTAGAAACAGCTGATAATGATCAGGAGAAAAAGCTTTACCAAAAGCTTTATCAAAAGACATTCATTTTTTTTGGGGGGGGGGGGAGGGGGGTTAAATGTAACATTGAATTCTCTTACAATTTCATTCCAATAATTTGCTTAATGAAAAATAGGATGAGGGAGCGTCAGACTAAATCATCAGCGTTAGCTAAAAACACAAATAAATCATTGTTGATCCGACATCCAAACCGAGAATTGTGTAATTTAATGAGCAGTTCATCCATGTAAATTCCGAAGAGAACAGGTGAAGGAATCCACCTTCTTTCACCCCGTCAAACAAAAAATGTTCAGTAATGAAATATGCCAAACGACAATTGCTTTTTTGGTTGCTATCATATTTGGCAATAAGCGAATTACAATTGGTGAGATACTATTTTTGACCAGTAACTGAAATAATTTAAGGTACTAGACTCTGTCGAAAGCTTTAGTCGCATCAAACAAGATTATATTCACTTAGCTGTTATTACAAGTTTTATAACTCACACACTCTCTGTAAGTACCCATACATTGAGTAGTGGGCTATCATTAAAGCCGAACTAGAGATCGTACATACACATTTTTTTCATTTTCTGTCAGGGATAACGAATTGAAACGTTTGGTTATTACACGACCACATCACGACCATTCCACCGCAATTCGATGAATCCTCAGTAGAGTCACGCTTGTTTTTGGGTACTGGGTAAAGCATGATTTTTTTCAAACCATCTGGCGCAACAACATGTACAAGCACAGACGTGAAAAACAACTAGAAAAGTCTGTGTGATTTTAAAACGAGAACAGATTGAAATGCTACACTTTGCCATTGTTCGACATAATCTAAATTTTGTGTATTAGCCTAATTTGCATGAAGTAAAAGGCTACGACTTTGTTTCTTGGTTCATTGGATGTGGCCATATCATAAACTTATAAACTGAAGTTTGAATGACACCACTATCTACAATAGTTTTGAAGCTATTCAAGATTCAAATTTTTGTATTTGTTTAATTTGCATAAATTTAAAGCCCACAACTTTGCTTCATGGTTCGTTGGATGCGGCTATATGCCATATACCTATAAATTGAAGCTTGAATGACACCTCTATCTATAATAGGTTTGAAGCTATTCAAGAGTTTAATTTTGTGTATTTGCCTAATTTGCATAAATTAAAATTCAACAACTTTGGTTTGTGGTTCATTGGACGCGGCTATGCACATGTCTACAAAATTAAGTTGGAATGGCACCTCCATGTATAATAGTTTTAAAGCTATTCAATATTTAAAGTTTTGCATATTCACCTAGTTTGCATAAATTAAAATCCTACAACTTTAGGTCATGGTTCAGTAGATGCAGTTTTGCCACAAACCTATAAATTGAAGTTGAAATGGCATCTTATTATATGATAGTTTTGGAGATATTCAACTTTAAAATGTTCCAATGTCCATAATTAGCATAATTTAAGATTTTACAACTTTCATTTATTGTCCATTATATTGGCAGGTGTCTCAAACCTATTCATGCACATTGCAATTTGGTGTCTATCTGCAATAGTTTGGAAAATATGGAGCTTTTCAAATTTTAATGGCCACTAATTTGCATAATTTAAACATCATGACTATTTCAAACGATATGTACAACTTCACTGGTAGGTCATTCACCTGAGGCAAGTTAAGTGGTTTTCGGAATGATAGTGTCCGAGAAAAAGTCCGGACAAATTTTGTCGTAAAGAAAGAGAAGAATTTTTGGAAAAACAAAAGTCTGGGTTCGCATCCAGACATAATAAAGATTCCAAGGAAAAACAATAGGTCTTGGTTGGCACCCAGACATAAAGAAGGAAAATAAAAAAGTAATGTGTAGGTTCGCACCCAGACATAATAACAAGTAAATGTGGGGTGACTCAGGGAGACGCATTATATTCATAGAAGTGGCCGAGGTCACCATCGTGCTTACCATGCACTTTTTAACTTCTCGGTACCTTTCGGTACCTGTGGCAATAAAAGAAGAGCGCATTGTGCCATTCGGCTCCAAACAAGCAACTATTAACTTATTTAAATGGTCTCTAAGTTGACTTATAGCGGAATCATTTAAAGGAACGGAATGTTAGTTTTTCATATTTGTCTGCAAAAACAATTCTCATTTCACTTGGATCATTTTCATCATCTATGATTGAAGGCCAAGATACGCCATGGTTTCCGATTTTCTTGATAGCATAGATATATACCTGCATTATTGTTGTTACTTGATACTTCAATTCAAATCTTAATCGTAAACTGTTCAAGTAAAAAAAAAAAGCTCACCCATTGTCTGCTGACAATTTAAAAAAATCACAACTCGGCAGGATAGAAAGGTTATTTCAAGCCCCACAAGGCTTGCAAAGGCTGTGCCCGTAAATACTCGCGCGCGTGCGTACCGCTAAATTTACCTTTATACCACGGCCCATTCTGTTTATAGCACCAGGACGCAAACGGCTAATTAAGAAAGAAAACCGTGTCGTGTACAGTTCTGAAATCTAGATACTTTAAATTATTTATTTTCACGGATTTTGTGCAATGAATGATTATCGTGAGATGGATAACATACGTCACTAAACATTGTCCCTGTCTCTGGTGGACATTTTAACAAGTCTTACAAAGTATCCATCATACACCTTTAGACAAAGCACATCTTTGTATCATGAGATGTTTCGTAATGTAAACAAAAAAAGTTCTTTTTACCAGATACATGAAAACAGCTTTTTCGTGTCTTTAAGAGCATCAGTTTCAAACTTGAAAGAAGATTTGCTTCAAAGCAAATCTGCGTGCCTTCAAAACTTGCATACATTTAAATGCTGCAACTTTTGTCTGGTTAGATGGGTGGGCCTCTTTGACGCAAGTGGTAAATTTTAGGTTTTAAGTAGTTAGTTAGGCCTATATGTTTTGGGGAAAAAAAACTGAAGTTTGTAGTAAAGATTGAGAGTACCAACAGTTGTGTTTTATGGGTGACTGCCCGTCTCAAGGCAGGAGTAAAGTTTGTTTCTTCACATTGGTATTGAAAGCTGATTGTTGATGTTTTGCATGGTTATTCTTGAATCTCTGCCTTTTCCAGTATTTGGCTGTCATTGTTGGGTTGACATTTATGGATGTATGTAATTTTTTTTTCTGAACTGTTTGTCACCTATGAATTAAAGTTAGAATGGCACCTCTACCTATGATAGGTTTCATTATATATATAGGCCTAACGTTTAATCTTTTCAAGTGGCCTAGTAAACATAAATTAAAATTCTACAGTTTTTTGTTTGTGGTTTAATGGATGCACCTATAGCACAAACTTATGAACTGAAGTTGGAATGGCACCTCTACCCGTAATACTTTTAAAGAAATTCAAGATTTTTCTAAGGACCCTAATTTGCATATTTTCAAAACTGTTACCCCTCTTTAAAAATTAACAGACTTTATGTATGGATGTATAATCATGCCAAGTTTATAGTTTCTAGATGTAATAGGCTGCAAATAAAATGTCGGACATGGAGTTTTTAACATTTTATTCGCAGCTAATTCACATAATGTTGAAAAATATGACTATTCAATATCAAGGTGCGCGATTTCACTAGTAGGGCTATGCTCCTGCCAAATTTGGAGTGTACAACAGTATATGAGAAACCATCCGGACAAAATTTGACCGTAAACAAGATGATGATGAAGAGAGAAAGAAAGGACTCATGGAAAAACAAAATGTCTTCGTTAGCACTCAGATAATAATGACGTCTTGAATTTACCGATATTGACGAGAAATGATTTCCACCGGTTCAAGTCTAAGCTGTATTGAGAGGGATTTATATAGTTGCCCACTAGTTCACAGGAGAGATGAATTTTATCTTGTTACTTTATCATTTAGTCACGGATATACATGTAAATCTTTCACGTGATGCATGGTGACAGTTGCAACTACAAATGAACGCCCACGTGAATAATGAGAGCTGAATCATGTTTTCTTTTGGTATGCTTCTAATGGAAATTTGTACAAGACAGGTTTCAAAATTCTTCCATTTCTAAACTGTATTTTTAAATATTTCTTTCTGTGATCGTCTAATTATGTTGTAACGGTCTTTACCGAGCTAAATTATTTCCAGATGTTTGTATTGCTCGTGCTTACAGAATGGCAAAATTTCAAAAAACAATACAAGAAACGATTTTGCAGTCTTGTTATGTCAGGGTTGGCACCCAGACATTGTTTTTCCAAGAATTCTTTCATTCCTTCTTTCATATTTACGACCAAACTTGTCCGGAGTTTTTCTCGGGCACTATTATTCCCCAAACCACCAAACTTGCCATTATAATTGACCCACCAGTAAATTAGGCACCTGACTTGGAATAGTCATGATGTTTAAAATTATGCAAATGATGGGCAAATAAAATTCTAAAAGCTTTATATCTTCAAAAAGATTATAGATAGACACAGAGTTCTAACTTACACATACAGGTTTGAGACATCGGGTAAATCCAATAGCATGAAACAAAAGTTCGGGAATTTTAATTATGCTAAATTCAGTGAATTTCTAAACAATCTACATTTTGACTAGGGCTTCTGCTGCACTGCACGTTACAAGCCTCCATGGTCCTAGGCAACCATTTTGCATTCATGATACTTGAACCTGTCCCATAGGCAGCCTTCTAGTCATGCCTGCTAGGTGTATGGTTTGAAAGGTTTGGGTCTTATGGCAAATGGAAGGGGGGGGGGGGGACTCCCAACAACTGTGTAATGAGGTTCGCAATAAAATACAGAGAATATCTTTCTGTTCATGCAAGAAACATATCTGCTCCATGTTCACACTAATGCTGACAGAGCTGTAAGGGCACCATGACTGAGACTGACCAGTGTCTTAGCTGGGCTTATCAGCCCCAAGGGATCAGAGGGAGTGTACCCTCTGTTAAAATAGACCAATACAGAGCTGAATTTGCTAGACCCATCAAATTCTGGACTTTCAGTCCTCAATGACTGTTTTCATAACTGGTGAATTTTGAAAAAGTGTGTGGATTTGTGTCATCTCACTGGACACTTTCATGTCTTCGTTTTCTTGTAACCAGTGAGATGAAGCCTGCGTTTCCCATTTCAGCTAGGTGACTGGTGCCAAAGTTTGCAGGTTCGAGTCCCGCTCGTTCCGAACATAAAATATATATTTTCGGCATTTCCATAATGCTTGTGGATATAAGTCCCCGATTCCGGAAAGAAATGCCGACTCAGTCGATATACCGCATAACCGTGTTGATATGGCACTCGCACATAACTAACTCCATTGTACCATTCTTATTAAGAACGGGGATTTGGTCGAGTGGATATGTGCGTTTCCCATTTCAGCTAAGTGACTGGTGCCAAAGGTTGCATGTTCGAGTCCCGCTCGTCCCGAACATAAAATAGAGAATACTGAGTCAGTATACTGCATGTTTTAGTTCACAGGTACATGTACATGTAGTTTTGTGTCAGCATCTGTTAAAATTTGTTTATGCAATAAAGGAACAAAGACAGTTTTGTATTGCATGTATACACATCCTTCTGAATTATAATATGTGTACACTGTACATGCACAAATACTCATCAATACTGCCCAGAAGGGCTGACCCTCTCCGGAGTGGGCACTTTCTCTGGTCGCGAGGGTGCCCACTGTGGAGAGGTTTCACTGTACACTGGTACCTGCAATTTAAGACCACCCCTAATGCCAGACAAAAGTGGTCACATAGGACAGGTGGTCTTTCATCTCAGATAAATTAACAAAGAAATAAAAGGCCAATGTCTTTCTTTCTTTCTTTTTCTTTTCTTCCTTCCTTCCTTCCTTCCTTCCTTTCTTTCTTTCTTTCTTTCTTTCTTTCTTTCTTTCTTTCTTTCTTTCTTTCTTTCTTTCTTTCTTTATTTCTTTCTTTCTTTCTTTACAACCAAATTGGTCCAGAGTTTTTTCAGACACTATTTTTCCGAAAACCACCAAACTTGCCATGGTGTCTGACATTACAAGTGAAATAGTGCATCTCATTCGGAATAGTCATGATGTTTAAATTTTGCAAATTTGAGAGGCAACAAAAATTTTTAATGCGCCATATCTTCCAAGCTATTGCAGATGGACTCAAAATTACAAGCTGCATATATACCTTAGTGACACTTGCCACTATAATGGACAGTATAGTTTTACAATTTCAAATTATGCTAATAAGGAGCATTGAAAAATTTAAAAGTTAATTATCTCCAAAAATATTGCACATAGAGATGCCATTCCAACTTCAATTTTTAGGTTTGTGGTAAAGCCGCATCCAATTAACCATGAAACAAAGTAGTAGGATTTTAATTTATGCAAATTAGGTGAATATGCAAAATGTTAATCTTTTATAGCTTCAAAATTATTATAGAGGTGCCATTCTTACTTCAATTTATGGGGTTTGTGGCATAGCCCCATCCAATGAACAATTATCAAAAGTTCTTCTAGGCTTATAATTCATGCAAATTAGGCAAATACACAAAATTAAAATGTTGAATAGCTTCAAAACTGTCACAGATAGTAGTTTCATTCAAACTTCATTTCATAAGTTTGGGACATAGCCACATCCCTTGAACGAAGAACCAAAGCTGAGCATTTTAATTTATAAAAATCAGGCTAATTCAATTTAGATTATGTTGAACAATGGCAAAGTGTAGTATTTCAAAGTGTTCTCATTTTTTAAGGCACCCAGATTTGCTGTGAAGCAAACCTTCTTTTCTAGTTAAATTTTTTTTTTGGGGGGGGGGTTACTTTCTTTAAGTTGAAGAACCATCTGACGTTAATTCATGTAAACTCAGTACCGCTCCAAATTGCATATTTTTCTGCATGGAATGCATTGTTGTGTGGCTTTATTAGCCAGTACTGCAAAACACAGGAATTACACGTATAGGGACAAAGCGTCGTATAAATTTATTACCTTTTTGTGATTATTGTCGCTGCCTTTATTGGATGCATATGTAACAGATACGTTCATCCATCGTAATATATATATATATATATATATATATATATATATATATATATATATATATATATATATATATATATATATAATTTATGTGATCATCTCATCACCTTATTAATTTGAAAATCAATGCTAGGAAAGCTGTCTAGGGAAGATGAAAATTTCGACGTTGGAACATTTCCTTAGCACTATTCTCTTACATGCTGGTACATAATACATATTGGCTATATGCACTGACAGGAATGACAGCTGGTTTGTTCGAAGGACCATGGAAGTACAGCGCTGTGGCACTTGGGAGGAGAAAGGGGTATCAACGTATTGATTGAATAAACGCAACGCGCTTCTAAGCAATAGTTCATTATTAACGAAATTTCTCTGACCCCAGCTGGCGCAGCGACAATTGCATTTAGGCCGACAAACGTACATTTGCAATTAGTCTAATCCCGTTTCTACCCGCCATTGGAAAATCGCCTCGCAAAATATGTTCTGCAAAAGTGGAGCACAAACTGCGCACAAAAAGCTTCAGATACACTTGAAATTTCCCTGGAAGCAATAACTATGCAAATTAGGTAATCATATGGCGTATTAGTAATTATTAACGGCGATGCACTCGGGAATCCCATTATGTTGCATGTGAGCCGAGAACCTGGAGAGAAAATTATTTTTCCTCTGCTGCAGAAATCGTGCCTTGGAGAATTAGAGCGACGCGATAATGAGAAAGAGCTTGCAGTGTAGCTTGTGCTTGTGCTTGTGCTTTGCTTGTGCACGGCTTCTTTTGCATTAACCTGGCAAACTGGATGTTTCCCAGGTGCAGAAGTATAAAACAGGCGAGGGCTGTCTGCAAATGCTGATAGCACGGACTTCGGTTTATATGTTTGTACACTTGTGGCCCCATATCGATTTTGTTAGCTCGCAATGTTTGTCCGTGCGCTGACTTGATCCTCCCGGAAGACATCTGCAGGCCAAAACGGCCCTCAATAACGGCCTAGAAATCTAATAAACGCTTTGTAATGGCAATTGTTTTCCAGGTAAGGACGAAATTTGTTACCATGGTGATAAATAATGAGACAGACACAAAAGAATTCTGGTAATACCAGAGCATGCGCGTAAAGGGTAGCGCATCCGGGAACTTCAATTGTCTGCTTAGATTTTCCAATAAACTTGATATCAGCTTACAGGAACCAAAACACACACACACACACACACACACACACACACACACACACACACATGCAAGGCAAGTTCTAGGGAATTGTTAATAGGGAATGATATGAACAGCTTCTGTTTCCTGCAATGAGAATATCTGCTGTGAAACGATTGTTGATATATGATTTGTGATTATATTACCTCCTTTTCCTCACCACTTCTTCCGTTCACAAAGCCTCACGGGCACAATATATCACAAGGAAGCCACTACAAGAGCTTACTTTGATATTGCAAATGACTAGGGAAGACTATTGTGTTGACATACATCCACAATCAGCAAATAATATCTGTGCATTTTTAAAAGTTCAGCATAAGGCATCGACATTTGCAGAAAGCATGACAATATTGACATTCGACATTTTTGTTTCAAGTCTTGAGACATTGACATTACTGTAAATTCAGTTAAATTCACTTAACTTCACTACTTTTTTATTTGCTCTTATTTCTTTGATGGTACAAAACGGTAAACAGAAAAACAGTATAATAGTATTTTACATAAATTTAGTTGGTACCAGTGAAATTGAAATTTCAGTTTAATATCCGAAATGCAAAAGTCATGGAAATTTATACACGTCAAAATAAGTACGCGTACACACAGAACTGAGATAACATAATATCATACCATTTGATGATGCGCTGTCAGTTGATATATATATATATATATATATATATATATATATATATATATATATATATATATATATATATTTATTTATTTATTTATTATAATGCACGATGAGTTTAATGTACTTCCGCCTTTTCTATGATAAATCCTATGCAGCACACACACACAATATGTTGACATACATGTCATAGAATGTATTATGCACGAGCTATGGCCTATACATACTATAAAAGCAATGAAATACGACCGGCAGAATCAACACCACACGTAATGAAATATAAGCTTCCCCAAAGCGTACAAGGATGTGGGGAAGTCACCACACAACACAGTCGATAAAAAAATGGAACGTCAATTCGAGGTATGCATAATAATTACACTGGTCGTTCAGGACCACCATTCAAAAATGTGGGTAAACGTTAAATATGTGCGGAGATACAAACGATTCACGATAAGAATAACTAGGAAGTTGCAGACAGTTTCAGTCTGATTTATACCCTCATAGAGATCACGTGTGTTAATATATTAGGCGTCACATCAGAACGCAAAAAGTGACATGGTAATAAAAAAGGACCGAACCCGTGCAGACTTAATAGGAATGGAACCATATTTCCATATATAGTTTTGTGTTCATTACAACCAGGGTGTCGTTGACATACATGCATACTCTTGTGCCATTCCCAAAAATATAAAAAAGTCAAATTAAAATGAACCCCCAGAAAAAAATCCCACATGTTATAAAGACAGGTGGGTAAATTCTTCTCCAAAACTGTTTACATACAAAACAGGCTTCCTCTCCTCGATTTTACTCCCAGGCAATGCATGCAATCCTTCTATTTTTCACTCTCATTTTTTTAAATGCAATGAAATGCGGCAGCTGACATCCCCTCCCCCCCCCCCGCGTCTATCGGAAATACAAGTCTATAACGCCGTAGGAATTTGCCTGTACAAGCACCAACTACATACTATCTAAAAAAATCCACTTTAAAGGGCATCCAGATTTTATTCAAATCCCAATACTATGTCGGAGATTTGTTAATTATAATTCAATCGAAATACCATATTGTAGGTACACACGTTTACCCATTGTCAACAGCCACGTTCTAAACATTTGTCTTATGTACGTTAATTTTTCATTATTAGCAAGTGATACATTGAAACACCCAACGGAAAATTGATTAAGAGTAGTGTACATGTACAGCGTCGCTTTCGCTCAGAAGACCACAAAGGACTTGTAATCTGAACTTTTTAGCTTTGGTGATACAAATGCCATTTTTTCTCCTAATTCAGTTCAGGTTAATTTACAGGGATTGCATTTGAATTTAAATGGGATTAGCCTGCCCTGAGAGAATGTGCGTCGCTGCGTTTTATTTGACGATACAATTCCCAAAAGAGGATTCAAGTTGCTACGGAGCGCTTATATACAATGTGGTTGCAAGAGCATGCTGGGGGGTCGCTTTCGAAAGACAAAGAGTGACATAATATTGAAACCAAGAAAGCGCAAAGCCCGTAGGCAGAATAATCGCAATATCACCTTGTCACATTTTTTTTCTAATTGACGACTGAATGACTACTCTTCCGCATGAAGTGCCAAGATAGTAAGCACTTGAAAACATCGTTCTGTTATCCAAGAACACCCATATCGCCACTTGAAAAATAATTTTGTCATTCTAATAGTGGCAAAATGCGGCATTTGTCACCGGAAATTTTATCGCAAAATTGTGATTAAAGCAGGTCGTATTTTGATGTGTGCGATTATACAAAACAAAGACAGTTCTATCAACGGGTCCCGACAAGCAACGTTAAATGTTGGCGCCTAAAATTGTATGTTCAGCTGAAATTAACATCGTGGAAAAGAAGGGACGGCTTGTGGGGCAACTGGGTCGGTCATAAACGGAGTTGAATGTTCCCTTTAGTATCGCATCAAGCGCTATAATAGATTTGATTTTCGAGTGGTTCCACAAATATTTGTCCATGCGCTTTTGCGTTTCTCCGCGTTAAACAGTGTGGTTTTTCCAGCTCGCCATCAAGCATATATAGTTAGATAACGGATATTTCAGACGACATACAAGTTAAATAGACATACGATAAGAGCCAATTCCTCAAAGTAAGCATGCAGTTTCATCAAAGGAGGAAAACATATTTCCAACTTGACGCAGACTTTGTGTAATATCAACCTTTATCAATAACCTCATGGACCGATTGGCGTCCAGAAACAAAAGAATGGACGGGACCACCAGGTCTTGTAAAACGCTGCTTCGGTCTATACACTTAATCTCTAACCAGCCAAGTAAATGAGATAAATACCTATACGTGTTAATGCATTCTGAAAAAAATTTTGGGTCATTGTTTTAGATATTCACTTACTTTTCTGCTCTTTTTTCGCTAAATATATACATATATATATATATATATATATATATATATATATATATATATATATATATACATATATGTATGTATGTATGCTGTCATTTTGTGACATGACAACGTTTATCTGTACATGTATTTTGTTCCATTTTCTCTGTATCTCTCTGCCTGATATGTATATACATATAAAAGTTGCACTCGTATTTGTCAACAAATTTAAGCACTTATAGACCAGACTGAAACTTCATAGATCTATAGAATCATCTGATCCATGTTTGCTGGTTTAAATTTCATATAAAAAAGAAATTCTTCGTGATATCAGATGGCTGAAGGAGCCAGTTCCGGTTCTGCTACGATGTACACAAAGGAGTCAGTGTACGATGCACACAACTGATTATAACAAAGATGAAAGAAAGCTCAATGACTCAAAGAGAAAAAATCGAAAAGAAATATCTTCCCTATTTCTGATTTAATCAAAAAGCTTGATTATGCATTTTTTTAATTGTCTGATGTTGACATTTCTGGTGTCGCTTTGACCAAAAATTATCAAAGAGGGAGAGAGAGAGAGGGAGAGAATGAGAAAGAGAGAGAGAGAGAGAGAGATGACAACTTAAGTAGACATGATACAAATGAATATTCTAATAATAATAATAATAATTAATAATTGAACATCTTTATACTGGATAGCCTGTTCAGCCAATGGCTGTTGTTCCACAGGGTCCAGTAGGCAAGATCTTAACCCAATTATCCCAAACTTAATTCTGATTTCTTTGTGATAACCTTTTGCTTTCAATGATCAAAATGAACTATTTTGTACACACACACACACACACACACACACACACACACACACACACACACACACACTCACACACACACACAACACACACACACACATATATATATATATATATATATATATATATATATATATATATATATATATATATATATATATATATATATATATATATGTATATTCAATTTGTAGGTTTTATCTGTGTGTGGGTGTGTTTTATTTTTTTTCTTCGTACCAACAAAAATCAAAATTTCTTAATTATTTATTTATTTAATTTTAGAAGTAACGGAATCCACGAAAAGTAACAGTGACGAGCAAGAGCATTGAAAGTTGTGTGACACACTTGGTTAGCCCTTCCCCCCTCCCCCCCCCCCCCAGGTAAAATGGACACAGTACATGCAGCTGTTTTTCATTGTATTTTGGGCTACTTTGGGTCGTCGACTTGACATCCTTGGGTTACAGCTTCGCAGACCCCATCACTGCGTTGATACACTGTGCAGACTCGAGAGTAGAACCAAGTCAATGAACCGGCCGATCAGTTAGCCAGTAAAAGCTATCCAGTTGACAAGTTCATAGAACAACAGAGTAGCATCCTTTGCATGATGGCTAATGTTGGTTTTCTGTGGAAATACTGGCCGTCGGTATTGACTCTTTTTACAAGAGAATATCCTATACAGGTGGTGCGGAAAAACTGTATTTTCGGAAACAAACACGTCAACACAACATAGTAATTTATGGTCATTTTGTGATAAACGCTTGTCACGGAATGCTGTTGACACAGATTGTTTTTATCATTATATATAAATTGTGAAATAGATAGGAATATACAGTGTGGCTCACCAAACAATGATATTCACATTCGATTATGATTCGCAGGGGCATAGGTTGGTTCTCATGCCTACAAATCTTCCGAAACAATTTTTAATTTTCCGGTCAACTATGTGATACTCAATCAAAATGTCAAGGAAACCGTTTGCTAATGATGACCAAAGATGTGCTACATTTTAGTGCTGCTTTTTTTTTCTATTTCTATAACCACTATTAATTAAATTAGCCAGTTACTTGTTACTGAACATGTAATATGTGTTCAAAAAAAACAACATGAGATAATCAATTGTTTTATATCATTTGATATGTTAAGGGGTTCTTGTATATGACGGGTTACGGGTGAATAACCTTGGGTGTATCGCGATGAGCTGGAACAAAGTATCACTTGCCGAACGAAAAATGATGAGAAAGTTAAATCCTACTCCTGTACGTTTGAAGACAATAAACACAAGCGACATATCAAAACATCTTAACAGGGGCCCATTTTTTATCTATACAAATGGCGCAATTTCGCATTTTGCTGTGTCAGTCCTTCAACACACTTCGCCGCATGCAAAAGTTGCATGTGCATTTAGCAGGTTCAGTGGACAGCTCTTTTTGCCGGACTGTTTGAGTTCCTGACAAGCAGCCTCTGTTTTCTTTAGTTGTTACCCCCCTGTAGTCTTCCGAGCATTTGTTAATCATGCAAGATGTGCTTACCGGCAATAAGTAAGAAAGTTCAGTATATTTGCTATCGCTTTTGTTTTTCAGTGAACGTCTAATTTTGTTTAGCTTCCTGGTATATCAACTACGTAAAGAATAAACACTATGTCAATATACAACCATATTTCTTCTGTGTTTAATTTTGCGCAAGGATTGGAACGGTGACTCGCAGTCTGTGTAAATATAACTTCCATCTTGGTGCTGGAGGAACCCATTTGCCATCCATGCATGGTTACTTAGTACGTATTACGCATGAGTGGTGGAAGAAAAGATGATTCTGAAAAGATCGACATGTAAATAGACATCATGGGAAAACGGCAAATAAAAAGGGGGTTATAGGGCGTTAAGACGAAATCGATTGAGAGTGTTAAGGAACCGCTCAGTAAAATCAACATGGATGCAGAAAAAAATCGCAATGCAGTAACTCTTTCAACGTATAGGCAGACTAGCACTGTATGAATTTAAAATGAAAGAGGAATCTAAGGTCCTTTATATAAATACAGCGTGTTCAAGGGTGAGAAAAACTGCTATTTTATATGTTGAAAAATCATATTCTGAACCCATTTTCTTGAGTGCTTACAGATCAAAGTTATCACAGTCACTCAAGTCAGTCGGTTTTCGGGCGTTGAGCATTATACAAGTCCGGTAAATGCATGAGCGGCAAAGGTGAAAGGTTATCATTTATTTATTTACGTGTTACTTGTACAGGTTCCAGTCCAGCATTTTCGGGAGTAAAGCGATATGACAAGAAAGGTTTTGCAAGATATGCACGGCACCGTCAAATTCAAAGGCTTTTTAATGGTTGAGGTGCCAGACATAAGCATTCCATTACAAGATGTCTGTTCGGTTTGTGCTTGAGCACATGGACATTGTCTTTCAAGTTCTTGCCTCTGAGGTGATGTCTAAAAGAAGCTAAGTGTTCTTTCTTCTTCTTTCTTTCTTTCTTTCTTTCTTTCTTTCTTTCTTTCTTTCTTTCTTTCTTTCTTTCTTTCTTCTTTCTTTCTTTCCTTCTTTCTTTCTTTCTTTCTTTCTCTCTTTTCTTTCTTTCTTTCTTTCTTTTCTTTCTTTCTTTCTTTCTTTCTTTCTTTCTTTCTTTCTTTCTTTCTTTCTTTCGCTGTCTCTCTCCTTTTTTGCTGTGTTTATTGAGGCAATGGTGTTTGATATATCGTGCATAGAACAGTGCCAGCCAATATTTTGGTGTTTAAACATCCCTTGAATATAGTCCGATAGCTTGGGATAAATAAAAAGATTTTCAACAGCTAGACCAAGAAGAAAACATACAAAAAGATAGGGAAAAGATATTAATGTTTGAAATAACACAAACATAATATCATCATACTTCGAATTCCTCTTGGAAAACCACCACAACTAGTTTGATCACACAGTGCTTTTCTTTAAAGCCTTCTGGACAAGAAGAGTCCAAGATGCTTAGCATGTATTGCCGCCTATCATCCCCGTGTTGCCAGTGAACTGTTCTCGTATGATTGATGAGATGAAGACGCAGGCGGCATTGCTTATTATGAAATGGGTAGCCTGCAGCTTAGAGTTACATCTTTATCTGCCATTATATATATAGCTGCAAACACACCCGCCAACTATCAAAATTCATTTGCACTTGAGTACACTCCTGTCATATCGACCCACTTGAGGAATTTAGGTCACAGGTGGTAAAATAACAAGATTTGCAGTTGCCCGCTGCCGACCTTACTTCCGGCAAGCCGGATGTCCTCCGGACATTCGGTGCGAAAATAAGGAGAAAGCAGACGGCGCATGCTGGGTGCTAAGTAATGACAACAAGATGCACAAAACAAAACCTGCGTACGAAACCCACAAAGAACAGTCAGCTCATTTCTCTGTACACTCTCTTTTGCATAACATCAACTCCATTACTGTTAATCGCAAAAGTTGTGTTCATCAGAATTATTGTCATGATTCAAGGTTCAAGTTCCTCGTCGAAAAAAAAAATCCGGTTTTTTTGCACTAGCATGCCCATGTTTCAAGAGAAAAAAATTACAATGCGCCTAAAGGAGGAAAATTGTTGACTCAGCACAAAACCTTTGCACAGAAACGGTTAATTCCAGTGTAATGTGCATAGGCCTGGTCATGGAACTATGCAGTCATTATTTTGTAATGAGATGAATGATCTGCTTTTTGGCAACTTATTATACATAATCATATCGTTGTTCTTTCAGTATTGGGTTGAAGACATGGTGAACAGCATTCCTCGGTGCACTGGCAGCACAATTAAGAAACTCGCTGACACAGAATTTTTTTTTTGTTCCACCCAATCTCCAGGCATTTCCACACATTTTATATTGGTGATTTAAATCTAGATTCATATTAATTCAGACAATGATGACGACGATGAAGAAGAAGATGGTAATGATAATTATCGTAACAATAACAACAATAACAACAGTAACAACAATATGACAATCTGCACCTCAGACTTACGACTTTCAATCGTATATACATGTAGTAAATTACATGCAAAGAGACGCAACTATTGTCGTGAGTAGCAAGTAAAGGGGTAAAAACGATCACTTAATTCGTCTTTACGGTGATGAAAATGTAAATCAAAGAGACTGCAAGGCAAATGAACATTTTTGGTTCATGACGTAAAGTTCGTCAATCAACAAATAGAAGTTCAGCGTTCTGCTCGTGGCGCTTGTAAGCGGAGCATTCCAATGCTGATCAGATCCTAAAGAGGCTATATCGATTAAACCATGCACCGAGCAAGTTTGTGCCTCATTGTACATTGAGAAGAGAAAAGAGCATACAAGCGAAGCATGGGGTACTCATTATCCATAAACAGATTGTGTAATGGCCATCCAAGGCTCGACTGATATATGCAGTGAAGCACATGTGTACAATTTACCATATGCGAGCAATACCACCTGTGTACTTTTGCAACAACAAACTAAAATGTTTTAAATTTGCAACCATTATAAAAAATTGGATTAAATATTGTCCGTGAGAGCAGGGCTTGCATTTCTGTCGGCTTTTCATATCTGAGGTCACAACATTTGACTCAGACTCATGTCGAATTGTGTGAACCGAAACAGACAAAATCCATGACATGTTCATATTATCGTTCTAGTCACGCCTCTGGCAGGTTAAGGGGAATACGACCTCAAAGCACCTGCATACAATGGGCAAAAGTAAGTTCGACATCCATGGATCATTTTTGCCAAATGTCCCCCCCCCCCCACAATGATGTACATGTATTGTATCTCCAGTTTGCTATGTCATTTGTTCCTTTTGCAAATATAGCCCATGTATATATTTAATTGAATTCAATGAAAAGATCTCATTTACTTGCGGTTTATTAAGATCCTTAAACTTTTAAATATTCACACTATTGTTGAACATCATACAATATACATATATATATATATATGTATATATATATATATATATATATATATATATATTATAAATGCAATCCGTTTTGTACGTTCGATTTGTCATTAATTTCCACTTTCGGTGTGTTTCCGTATCTGTGTACCAGCAGATGATCTGTTTTTTCTACTAGAAGAGACACAAATGTAGAAATCAAGCCCCTTCCTTCTTTCTTTCTTTCTTTCTTTCTTTCTTTCTTTCTTTCTTTCTTTCTTTCTTTCTTTCTTTCTTTCTTTCTTTCTTTCTTTCTCTCTCTCTCTTTCTTTCTTTCTTTGTTTTTTCTCTCTGTTTTTTTGTTATGTGTGCAAGAACAATTTGTCTACACACTTGGTTTCTTGTATGCCTCGTAGTTTTTCCCGAATATACACGCGGATCTCTCTCTCTCTCTCTCTCTCTCTCTCTCTCTCTCTCTCTCTCTCTCTCTCTCCCTCTCTCTCTCTCTCTCTCTCTCTCTCTCTCTCTCCCCCCGCCACTTCAAAAATTGTCCACAACAGGAATAAACCCTTCATATTGGCAATCGTATGAACAAATTTGTACAATTGCGCTTCACAAATAGTGGTTTAATACACCAACCGGTTAAAAATTTAGGTCTTACGTAACTTCTCTGTATTTACGTTTCCCATGTGCAAATACAGTATTTAAAAGGAGAGAGAAAAAAACGAGGAAAGGAGATTTGCTTCCAAGCAAATCTGTCTGCGTGCCATCAAAACTTGCATTAATTTTAAATCTTTATCTCTGGTTTGTTGGATGTGCCTTGAGCACAAAGCTTTGTTTTAGGGTTTGAATGGTACCTCTATACATGTTATAGCTTTGAAGATGCTCAACATTTAAACTTTTCAAGTGCCCCTAATAAGCATAAATTAAAATTCCACACATTTCTGTGGTTTATTGGATACTCCTACAGCACAAACCTCTGAATTGAAGTTGGAACGGCACCTCTATCTATAATACTTTTGAAGATATTCAATATATATACTTTTCAAGTGCCGCTAATAGGCATGAATTAAAACCTCACAACTTGTGCTTGTGGTTTATGGGATACGCCTACAGCACAAACCTATGAATTGAAGTTGGAATGGCACCTGTACCTGTAATATTTTTGAAGATATTGGAGATTTAAACTTTCCGATGGCCCAGATTTGCATAATTTTCCAAACTGTTACCTCTCTTTACAAAAAGACCAGGCTTTATGTATGGTGGTATAATCATTGACAAGTTTGCAGTTTCTGTAAATAACATGTCGGACATGGTGCTTTTAAAATTGTAATATCAGCTAACTTACATAACGTCGAAAACCATGGCTATTGAATACCAAGGTGCGCAATTTCACTAGTAGGGCTATATTCTAAATTTGGAGTTTTTCAGAATGTCTGGGTGGCAACCCAGACATAATAATCAAGTAGGAGGAACAACAGAGTCTTTTGTTTGATATCTTTCGAATTATAAAGTGAATTATACAAGTCGACCGAAGTAAAATATTAGACCACGGAAGACGAGACAGTGCAGTACAGAATGGTACATTACAATGCCAACATCAACAAGTAACATAACATCAACAAGAAGAAAATACAGTAAGTATTCCCTTATTTCGTGTTTAAAAAGAAAACAAAGGTGTTCTGAATAAACGTGGGAGCAAGTGCCACTAACTATTGATAATAATGAAAATTATGCAAATGGTCATGAACACTGTTACATCAGCTCTCTCTCTCTCTCTCTCTCTCTCTCTCTCTTACACACACACACACACACACACACACACATATATATATATATTATAACAGCAGAGTGGCTTGAGAATCATTTCATCGATGTACGATATTTTTAGCCTCACACCTGTGTCGAGATCAATATCCTTGGTGTATTCTACCACTTCATCTACTATCATCTGCTTGCTCAAAGAAAAAATATACAGATAGGTTATAACTACTCATAAAGATTTTTTGATTAGTGACATGCATGTTGAAACAGAATACTTGCAAGGTATATATTTCATCGATGAGGGTATAAATTCTCTACAATTTATTGTCTTTCAAGAAACCTCTGGTTATACTCCACAGACACTAGGGGGGCGCCCGACTATGGTACAAAATAATCGCATATCACATCAAGAACCTGGCCAAATGTTTCGACCGCGATCCACGACAATAGCTGATATATTCCACATATGGCTTCAAGCTGTTCATTCCCATTTGCATTCGAAAGGCTGGCATTATGACGAACAAGTGTGCTGCCCATTGTTACTGTTGTAGAAACAAAAACAAAATCAATTATACACTGCCCTGGTCTCAAATGTAGGCTATCCATAGCTTGACCATGCCCTTCTCGGTTTATAGGCAGCATGGGATACTTTTTTTTGTTTCTTAGTCAGTTTAACCTTCTTAAAAATTGTGCATTTGTTTTATTTCTCTTCGGACGTTACCACGTACCCCTTTGGTTATCTTTCATACATTTTACTATGAAGCACACTGGTTTTTTTTTTTAATTGTTCAAGTCTTATTCGATCAGAGAAAAATGTGAAATTTTAACGCTTTAGAATTAAATCAGTTTACAATACATCAAACCACCCTGCACATACATTTGGTTAACATGTTGCATTTTTTAGATGTTGCTATTTCGAGTTAATTATTTAAACCCCTTGCCACATAAGTGCAAAGAATCACAAATTATTAAAGTGCAACGTCCTTTACACACACACACACACACACACACACACACACACACACACATATATATATATATATATATATATATATATATATATATATATATATATATATATATATATATATATATATATATATATATATATATATATATATATATATGAACCCGGGCAAGATTGTTCAGGCACTCCACCATAACCGAAAATAGATCTGACCCATATCAGGAACGGAACGTAAACATTTTTTACAAGAACTGTATTACATGCATACAGAGAAACATGTACAGCTCAACTCGAACATAAACATATGCTGAATGTTTGAAAAATATGCTGGTACTTTTGAGACCCTTGGGATTGATTTTTGCGGGATATGAGTTATGGATATATATTTCAAATGGCCAACAAATAGGAATTTCCCACGGTGGCGGTTCTCATGTAATAATGTCCCTGGTTTTCAGAGCTTCTCCACCGCAGTACGACGCATACTGCGTAATATGGCTTCTGGAACAAATCAATTGCATTTGAAACAAAAAATGGAAAGCAACAAATGAAACGCTTACGACAGAGCTACGAAAAATTTGACTGGAGAGCATAAGAATAATCTCTCTAAGCATACCTTATATAAGAAAAAATGTTATATACATTTAACAGAGTCGACATTCAAGCCCAGTCGAACTCTTACGTTATACTCTGATTGTACCACAAGATTTTTCAGAAAGTAAATTTCTCTAAATGTATTATTAATATTATTATTGTTATAATTATAATCATTATTATCATCATCATTATAGTTGCTGCTGTTGTTGTTGTTTTAACCCTTTCGCGCTCACATCACCCCCAGAAGCCAAGATGTGAATTATCGTATGTTTAAATGTATTTACTTATGCTTTTCTTCTGCAGAAACAAAAATAATGATGAGAATTGTAGATACTACTCATCACAATAACATGTCCCAGCTCAACCGCTGTTCTTGGGGCGGTTGCGATTTTTAACCGATTCAAGGAAAATTAACTACGTTTTACTGCAACCAGAAAAGGGTTCTAAGTAATTTTGCAATTACAGATGATGGATTACTTATCATGTATTTCCCCTCCAAAATCATGCAAGTAAATCAGTTGTTGAATATGAAAGTACATCAAGTAAAATAAAGTGCTTTCTGAGTGATAAGTTATTCGTTTGCTTGTGTTAAGTATTTTGGGGAAACATAATTAATGTCCAAACATTTTCCATTTGCTTATGTTCAGTATTTTGGGGAAACATAATTATGTCCAAACATTTTCCAACGTTTCACATAAAAATGTGGGGCGAAAAACAATTAAGGCATTTGAGAAACGAGGACGGGAGATGTTAAGGTATTGACAAAAGCATCTTGAAATATTTCGATCAGAACGTGTTAGACGTGTGATTTTGACCCGAACTGCCACAGCATAAAATGCTTTCGTATTTGTTTGAAATAATCTACGTACTCTTAACGTCTTGGTGAAGCACTGTGCGATACATATATATATATAGAAGCCGGCCTGAATTACCCAACGAAGAGAGCATACGCTTTAATTACATTTCTTATGCCGTATATATAAAATACATTATTGGATTTTCCAGGGCAACGCCAATAATGACTCGGTTGTGCCATGGTCGAAAAATTGATTTGTACTGATAAAACAATATTACATCCTGGTAGGGCCCCGTTATTGCTATAGAAGCTGGTGAAATTAAAAATTTGATTCAATATGATCCACGTGTGCATGGCATATATATGTTTGTTATTTACGAAGTTCTGACCCAGTATAGGCTATATTCAATTTATGATACTTTATATAACACTTACCCATGCATGGCCTGTGGACACGTAGTACACAAATAAATACCATAAATGCACAGTAATATGATGGATTAATCCCGAATAATTCATGATCACGTCTATTTTTTGAGTCCATGCATGTGTCAATGCAGTATTTACAGTTTATTTTATTTTTTTTCCTCCTTTGGATAACAAAATTGCAATATGAAAGTTTACTTGTCACCGTAGCCTAATTTTGAACCAAAAAAAAACATAATAGTGATATTTGACTCCGTGAGCAAGAATATAAAAAAATATATATATCATGGAAAACAAAACGAGACAAATCCATTTTACAAACAAAGTGTCAAGTAAATCTAGGTCATGGTGATAAATGTTTTAAGTGATAAGATACTGAGCAAATCCGGCAGAAAATAAGGTATCTAGGCTAAGTGTCGGTCACAATATACTATGTATGCATTATGTGTATATTTAGTGATTTGGTACTTTGGTTTAATATCTTTATACATGAAAGATATAGCAAAGAGCTTCGATGCGCATATTGGCTTTGCAGGCTCCTGTTTGTTGATTGTTATGAAGTGCTAAAAATATTAACTGCCAGAAACCGGTCTACTAACAACATAATGTTGTCAGTAAAATCAAGTTATTGTTTGTACACAGGACTAAGAAATATTCTGAATACACACATGTATGGTGACAATGTAAACTCTTAAGTTGACATGGGACTAATTACAGCGACAACTGACCAAAGTGTAGTTACATGCTAAATTCTGTTAAATGCAGTATTATGTACCGGTATATGATCATGACATATATATTTATGTATTAAACTCTGCAAACTCTGCAAAATGCAATTACGTGCATTCATATATAATTATACTGGTAATCATTGCATTCCAGCACTCAGTTCTGTAACAAACGCATCACTGGTATTTAATGATAACTATTAAATTCACATGATTTTTTCTGTCTTACACGGGAAATTTTTCAATATTTACGGATGGACTACATATTAATGTGTATTAACAGAAAGCGGGTAATTCTGTGTGGAACGAAAGCCTTTTTGCCCTGATATAACAAACATTTTTGATATATCGTGCATACAAAGTTGGAGAATAATATTTGTGATTTGAAAATGTCTGGCAAAATTAGAACGTGAACAATTGGTATCATATTGTACCACCGGCTGTGCCTTTACTTTTTCTTTAACTAAAGAAGCTCAACAATTTTCTGTGGAAACTTTATTCGCGTTAAGTAATGTTTTTGCCTTGTAACGATGCCCGATGGAACTATACTTAAACAATTGATGTGATGAGTAGTGAAACTTTCTGTCCATGTTTTATTCGCCTAGTTGTCTCATTATCCACTTTGTCTTAAATAAGTACCTTTGCAATCTTAATCACAACTACACTAATTATGATAATCTCCTTGTAAAACGATAACTGATTCGAAAACCAGCAGGATTGTGGTTCACGGGAGGAGACAAATGATCCACCTGAGCAGCATCCGTCGGGCGCTTTTGGCGCCTGCCGTACACCGAGGGAGTCTACAGGCTCCGTCTCCAACCTATCACAAGCAAGGTTAAGTATAGCTTCCGGTGTCTTCTTTACACTATTAGCTTTTTAATGTAATGAAACGATGATTTGTTTCAGTATGTCTCAACGAATGTTAATACGCATTATAAACTGACCAGCGGTTAAATGATAGAACAGTGGTTTTGTGTGCAAAAAGTTCCTTTCACTTTCCTCTGCGTGCAGAAATTACAGGCTGTGTCATATCGACGTGTTAAAACAGAACCCGTCTACCTCCTTGATCGGGGTAAAAACAAGTATACAAGGATGCACTGTCATGCACCTTATATATTTATATATCTGTGCACATTGCTGCTTTCAAAGGCGCAAGTTAAATCCGGGGAAGTAAAGCAGCTGGCAAAATTGTCTACAATGGTTTCGTTATTTGCTTAATTGTAAATTATGATTTAAATCTTGACAAAATATGCTAACAGCCACGTCTACAGACACAAGACCCTAGTTACACAAACATTGGGCCAGTGCATTTTCCAGATGACGGAGCTCCCTCAATGTGATTGATTATAATGTAGCCAGTAGGTTATACGTCCTTGACAGCATATAGTCCACAATACATAGCTTCGTTTGACCCCGATCGGTTTTACTTGTATTATTCTTTTTATTTATGTGCAACAAGCATTTGATTATACTGAAGTAGTGATGAATTGATTGTTCAAAGATGTGGTCCTCTCAGAGCATAACAAATAATTATGTCTCTGGATCAATAATGTGCTATGGCTCCCAGCAAGTGATATTGTTACTATAGAATGAAGCCACGCAGCATAGTCGGATACCAAACCACTTCATCACCCACCCACCCTAAAAAATAGTGAGAAAGGGTTAGCGCAGCAGGAAGTAAAAAGCATCAAGGAAAAGGGCAAATGTTGTCTGTCTACCTTGTAGGAGAACAAGAAGAAACTTTCACGCCCTTCAGCTGTGAAATAGCATGAGCCATGGCTATCACGCTCTTCAAAGATGAATAAGGCAGATGCCACATGGCGTTCACCCATCCAAGGGTCAGAGAATGTGACTTATATCCTAGCTGGGATGATGAGAATTTATTTGATGGAGGTCCTTTCTCGAGTCGCCTTGATCGACTGGCATGGGCACAGTTCGTTGACGAATAACACGGACTGTGTCGATTCCGGTATATATAATATTATGAGATCAACTTGCTTGTGGCCGTTATCTGGTGTCTGAAAATATATCGCCACAACAAAACAATGCACAAACTGGATTTGGTTCTTTCAGGTTCACTTTTCGAATTGCGATTTTACAGCAAAATTGTCTGGTGTACAGAAAAAGAAAGCGAATGGCCATCCATGTATGATATGTTCAACTCATAATAATTTGATAAATACCTCGTTTGACTTCTGTCATTAGTCAAAAGGTTACATGGGTTTAAGTTGGCCCGTTGATGCTTTCTTTTAAAGTCACAGCGCAGTGCTGCTATGTTTCATTTAATGGATGCCAATTTGGACATCGTCTGCAATCAGCCAAAATTACCTCGAAATGTACTCTTGAGAGAGGAATTCGCCTGAATCCATACCTAGCGTTATATCATGGCCCCGTATTTCTGATTTGTGGAAGGCTAATATTCTTAGATAACTGTCATTACTCATTAAACGAAGGCCATATGACTTTATGAGTACCGGGGTACGCACAAGCGTCCATTTGCAAGCCTCTATCAGAAACTGATTATAGACAAAAGATGATCCTTTCAGATTATGAATATTACGTCAGCTTAAAAGAAGAATAGAACTGCAACTGCGCTTGCTTTCTTCGGTAATCTAGAGTGAGCCACAGCCTCAGTGTCGTCAGTAATTGACGCTGCGCAAGCGACTGTGGGGCAGATGATGCAGCCCATGGGTAAACTTTAAGATTGTTTAGTTTCACAAAGGAATCCGGATACAGCCAGCCTATATTGCTTTTAAATTTCCCTGCCTGGGGAATAAGTATAAGTAAATGCGTCCCGGACTCATGTTCCTGTCCTGGCAATTTGTTACTGCCCTAAAGAATAATTTTCTGGAACAGCCCCTGAGCGGCTTGATTAAAGAGCTTTATTTCGATCATCATGACCCTAACATTTTCGTGAAGCCCCAATTACTGTTCTGCGAACATTCATTTCACAGCTGGTCATGTGGTAGCTTAAGGCCTGTTCAATAGAGTGGTACATCTTGAGAAACTGACATTAACAGCAGCATACAGCTCGGCCATAGGCGAGATTGCCACTTCTGGCACTAGTATTCCAGTCACGTAATGAGGTGCTACGAAGCCAAAGCAATCAAGGCTCGCAGCCTCCGTCCTCTCCCAGGCTGCTCTTTCTTTGACATTCCTTCCCCAGCAACTTACACGCTGTCTGGATCATCTATTCCCCACCAAGTGCTCATCATTTTCCGCGCTCCCACATTGCCTCCTCGCCCTCTCTAGCACTCGATGAGTGCAAAGTGTGTTTTTCTTCCCTATTTTTTTTCTCCTGAGTTCCATAGCCTTGCAATTGTCCCATATGTGTAAATTACATTATCAAAATGAGGGACAGTTTTGTGAAATCAACATTTAGTGGGAGCAGATGTTGCCTGCGTAGACAGACCCTTTTGTACCCGTCTGGGACCGAAAAAAAAAAAATGAAACCCCACTTAAAATCAGCCGCTAATTGAAAAACACAATATTTAAGACGTGGTTGTATTGGTCTGTCCATGAAGGAAAGATGAAAATGTCAGTGCCAGACTTCCCTGGTCATACATTGCATGGACTTACGGAACATTTATAACTCTTGCATGATTTCACTATTAGAAGATGGGACAATTGACTGTAAAGCCTTGTCTCCCTTGAAAGCGCATATTTTATCCATAATGCATTGTGATTGTCAGTTTACATATTTTCACGTGCGTCCTCTATTGACAGATTTTTCTCTCGTCCTTCTTCTCTCTCTCTCTCTCTCTCTCTCTCTCTCTCTCTCTCTCTCTCTCTCTCTCGCTCTCTCCCTTGTTCCCTCCCTCTGTCTGTTTCTGTCTTGGTCTCTCTGTCTGTCTCTCTCTGGTTCTTTCTGCCTACCTGTCTGTCTGTCTCTTTTTTTGCATCTGTCACCCGGACAAAGAAAAGGTTTGATGTAGTGCATTATCTACGCATCGATGCTAGGTCTTGCCCTTGATGAGGTTCGGTTAAGCCGGGATATTCATATCCCTGGGTAAAGTAAATATATTTGTAAGAACACAAGCAGCCTCTTACAAGTTGTTACAATCCATTACGTCCATGTAATTAGGGCAACACGATTTTGCTATCACATACAGTTGTTGCTTGTTTCTCTTGTTAAGCACTGTTTTTAGTTCTATTCCCTTGAAGAATTTATTACTTCATTTCAAATGTCTTCTTTTACAAGTTGTAAAGTCTTGACAATATTTTTGGTCTTTATCTTCTGCTGAATTCTGCTGAGAATATTTAACTCCAAAGTGACGTCCATCTGCTCCGAAGGAAGTTCAGGTCCACCACAACAAAACAAAATGTACATTCATAAAATGGTTTGCAAAAGTGGTGGTGTGTAATAAAACAATACTTATGTATGTTTTTCCATCATGCGTTTACCTCGTGTCCTTGTCATTATCTTTGTTCTTTGTCTATAATCTACTGTTCCTAAACGCATACCACATTTTTTGAAAACCAAAATAAAAGCTGTTTTTGTGAACATGTGACTGCATTTTTAGAAAGGTCCCTAAATATCCACACATGATATGCTATTGCTTCAATATTGGGTTAAAACTTTTATTAAACTAAATCGTCGCAATGTTGCGCTCAACTAAAAGATTACATATATATATATATATATATATATATATATATATATATATATATATATATATATATATATATATATATATATATATATGCATATATATATATATATATATATATATATATATATATATATATATATATATATATATATATATATATATATATCCAGTTCCTTCACAATGGGGTTAACATTGGTGGGTCAAAGATGAAGACTATCTGATAAAGACAGCACAGTCTCCCCTCCGTTCAGACACAAGGGTTTTAATCAAGAGATCCAGCTGTTATATTTACAAACGTCACCTTTTTGCTGTCAAAATTTTTCCTTGGCCTTCTTTATATCTATAACCGCTGGATGTTGTTTTATATAAGACAGCTGGCGTCTCACGTTCTATTAAGCTGTGGAGTATATGCCAAGCAACCTTTCAGCTGAGCATTTCAACATTTGGCACACAACTCAAAAATACTGTGCGAAACATTATGACCTGTTTAATCGTCCTGCACTGCAGGGTTGAAGGGTCGGACAACAGTGACAATAGTTTCCACTTTGCTTCCTGTGGACAACGCTGGTGCTTTTTTTGGAGGCTTTTCAGAAATGGGAGCATCTAAAATATTTGGTGGGGGTTGAGGGTTGTTTTTTGTTGTTTTTTGTTTTGTTTTGCTTTTGTTTGTTTGTTTTTTAGTGGAGGGGATCTAGGATAGTCGCTGTACTTAAAACAAGACTTTCATTTCAGGGAATTTGCAAGACACTTGAACTTGGGGACAAAGATCGTTGTGTTGGACTTGTATATGCATATAATTGTAAATTACGAAAGAAAATTGCGTGATATCCAGGCCCGTTTGGAGTTTTGCTGAACAATAAGATTTTCTGAGATAGCGTGATAATGTCTCGTTTCAGATTCGTGACTATTTTCATTGATAGTTGAGCCCGTAACTACAAACGCGTGACAATCCATCATGCTGAAATGCCAGTGTTGGGGGCCAAACCAGCTTGGCGTGAAGAAGTCGGAATAGTGACATCCAGACTAGGGCTGTCATTCTCAGTCGCCGGAACTATTTTCATGCTCTTGGGATAATCATGTGACCTTCTTTATTTGCGGCCATGGCAGGCTGCCAAAATATCATGGATGAAAAACTAGGGCTGGCTCCCTTTCACAAATAATGCCCTAAAGCGCCTTGTATCAATGCTTTGTATGCTATAAGCCTGAAGTCATGTACACAAAGTAGGTATGGTGCCCACGTTGGCTTGGCAGAACAAGTACATGCTAGTAGTTCGCTGATAATGATCTCAATACACTGTCGAAGTTTAAAAAAAGTTCCACTAATACTCACAAATGTTTGCGCCAGCAAACACGATATAATTAAACTTGCATATTGTGCTAACAATCTATTTTATCCATGAATAATCATTTCGTGGAGGCGATTTTCCTTCTCTTCTTGAATGAAAAATATATGGTGTATACTTCCTGAAGACTTGATATCAAAACGGAACAAGCAAAATTTTTGTCACAGAATACTATTGCTTGGAAATTTTAAAGTGAAAATTACCGTGGTGAGTCAAATGATCAGCTTTGACATCAAAAGTTCTGTGATCTTTTCATTTATAATGGCACTTCTCCTTCACATGAATCTGCAGACCTAACTTGCTTCGACCTCCCATGCATTTATCAGTGCTTAGTACCTGACTAGTATCAAAGCACCATTGAAATGAACGGCCAGTCGCCCGACAGCAGAAATTTAGATGACCCGTCACGTCAAACAGTCGCCAAGAGGGTCAAAATGGCCGTAGATGGCACAGCTGTCTTGCACGCACGTCAAGTTTAATTCTTGAAGCGCTGAACGTTGCACCCAGCCAAGCACGCATTAAGAACAGCCAGCAGACAGGTGATGTAATGAAATCCTCAAATTGCCCTGGGCCCTTTGCCAACATTATATGCGGATAAACGCAATCCTGGACGTCCAAAATAAGCACCAGTGCTAGGCAAAGGAGAAAATATAAGTGTCTTGTAACCTGTGGAAAGTCGTGGTTATTCTTACTGATTTTTCTCACTTGAAGTGCAAGCATTGGCGACACACTGCTTGAATATGACACTAAAGAATCAACTTAATATCACGTGTCTTTCAATGCGAAAATATTTCCTATCAAAACACACATAGTTTGGTCCAAAATCCACAAATTACGAAAGAGTGCATAGAAAATGCTACCCGCATTCAGAGGTGTTCACAAAAATTGTCTGTCGCAATGTTAATGCTATTTATTCCGCTAGGCTTGTGATTTACCCTTTTTGTGCACTGTTTTCCCAGCAGATTCTATCAAACAATGACGTTTACAAGCTTTCGGACCGGTTTTGTAATGTTCTAATTTTGTGTGTGAGGTATTGGTTCACGCGGTGCGGCTAATATCTTTGATCTCTGTGGTTGCCTTTGGATATCCCAAACTTGCCCCCAACACTGCACACAGCAATATGGAGATTATTATAGTTTTTGGATAGATAATACAGCACACATGACGGATGATTAAGTTTTACAGGACCCTGTTTCGCTCGTAAGCATATCGACTTACAGGATCTCTTATATTTGGGCAAAAAGATAGCTATAACCGCTATCGTCTGTAGGACACAAAGACAATGTCTTTCTTTACGTACAAGTGTTACCTATCTTTTCATCTCTTAGAAATGAATTCATCATCTACCCTTCAAAGTAATGCTTCAATATGGCTTCACCTCAGGACGATATCACATTCTGCATTTGCATTTAAAGGAAAACTTTGAAGGAAAAGGTAGCATATAGAGTATATTGATGACAAGGCAGGTGGTATTAATACAATTACAACAGATCGAAACAATCTCTTTGATCATTCAGGTGCTTTTTCTGTATATACCATATATGGTTGTCATTGTAGGGGAGTTTTTTTTTGTTTTAATAAAGGTATCGAATCTGGTGATATGGAAGTGATATATTTATTTACACGTTCTCATTAAAGACAGGGAGTCAGTTCTTTATATATTTCACATAACGTACAAATTTTACAAACTTGCCTACTTCGGAACCCCTGTGCCTCCGGCATGCATTTTTACTTTTGTCCTTGTTTTTTAAGCCTTGGCAAAAAGAGTTCGTTCGTATGCATCTATTAAAGATTTTATGTTGAATTTTAAAACCATGTTTACTCGATAATATCAAAAGACGACATTTTGTATGTTTTGTTTTGTTTGGTTCAAATATGTTTTATTTTACCGATTAGAGAAAAGTGCTATATAAACCACGCATTTCTTGGGTTCTATACCATGCATTTTTTGTCTTGTTTTACCAAACAATTTTATAAATGAAGGACTTTACATAATAATAATAATAATAATAATAATAATAATAATAACAACAACAACAACAACAACAACAACAACAACAATAATAATAATAATAATAACAATAATGATACATCCTGTGTATTGTCATAAACCCAATACACCATTTCCCTTATCATTCACTAAAAATAAATTTTAATGTTCTTGAACACAAAAAGGCGCGTTGTTTACAGTCTTTGTAAGAACAACATGGGAAAAATCAGAACAAACCACTGGTACGCAACTTTCTGTTTCTTTATTGCAACATTAAATGGAATTTGTGAACAAAAACGTCAAAAAATGAGTGGTTTGTTGTCAGACAAAAATAAAGTAAAACAAGATAAAAGAAAAAAGTAGGAACAGAAAAA
This sequence comes from Hermodice carunculata, assembly GCA_964020975.1. NCBI lineage: Eukaryota > Metazoa > Annelida > Polychaeta > Eunicida > Amphinomidae > Hermodice > Hermodice carunculata. The sequence continues at coordinate 57,009,811 of OZ026616.1, read as the reverse complement.
AATACCGAAAATGTTTGAAAGCCAAAGTCCAAACGCAGCAAACAATATTTTGCACGGACGCGATTTTCTATCCTTACTTTAGCAACAAGTATACGTTTTCAGCAAAACTAAAAGATGTATTATAATTAGTCGTGTTATCAGAATATTTGCGATGTTAGATTTTAAATCTGTTTTGCCCGACGGACCCTCCTCATATCTTTTAACTGCCTTTTATTGATGTTTCCAGTGCTGGGTGGGTTATAGTTGCTTTATTTTCTTAAATTTGGGAAGCTTTTTGGGGGGTTTTTTTGTTTTGTTTTGTTTTGTTTTGTTTTGTTTTTTTTTGCAAAAATTACACAATTGTTAAACACATCAAATAGTGTGCAAAAAATCACTTCTATTGCGAGGTAATACATGTAACATTAGAGTGACATTTGCCCTTCTATTATCGAAACTATTGTTTCTTGTGCATAATATCTTGTGGTATTTATTTCATTTGTGAAACAAATTTAGATAATCTACTTTACTCAAGAAATCAAACTCCCAACTTCCGGGGAATTTATCAAGAACATATACTGTTGTTACCTGCGGTAAATACAAATAAAGTGCAAATTCTATGATACCTAAAACGCCAACTACATTACAAGTGATTTAAAGCTATTGAGTTGTCACAAATCTCAATGCCGCCCGGCGGGCTTCCCTGCCATGGTATTCTTTGAATGTGGATGTAAGGACTTATTATTGTTGATTTATTTGTCCAATTCCCTTGTGTATTTTTCCCAAGTGCTTTTGTCGGTTTCAATGAATCTTTTCATCCCTTATTCTGGCTTCTCAAGCAGTTTGTTTAAGTATATTTGAAAGGTATTTATATATTAGGACGCGCATTTTATTTACAGAGGGGCCCCGTGGAAACCAACGGTATCTTACAACACTGTGTTCCATTGTTATATTTTGAGGGTAGCAAACTTTACTTTTGAAAAAATAGCAAACATTGTCTGCTCTTTGCCTGTTTACGTATTTGTTGCATGAAACAGAATTCTATTTGCAAAAAGTCAAGCTTTGAAGTTCATGAAGGCACTTAGAATTTCAAATACAGATCTTCGTTCACATACAAATATATCTTATTTCATCCTCACGCTCTTTCCCAGAACATTTCGGTCTATAAACCTCTGCTGGCAGTTGGGATTATTTCACCTAGTCCAGAATGGCAGAAAATATCTTATATTTATTCATGTGTCCGCGTGGTGGAAATGGTCTAGGGAAAAAACTTGCTCATAAACGAGTTTACATGGTTCGTCTGATGCCCATGCCAATTCCGAAATGCTTCTGTTGGTCAAATTATTAATTTTGAAATTGTTCAAATATTTATGTCTATGAAATATAGTTTATTCAATATCTTATTTCAGCATGTTGCGGTCCACAAAATATATAGTGCAGGTATAAAAGCAACAATATAAACCCAGCGTTGGTGTCGCCCCAGAAAGTTCTTTTCAGTTTGAATGTTACTATAAATTATGAAAATAATTAAAAATATGCTGGCCTATGGAAAGTGGTTCATATTCAATAATCAATTATTGTGGCACACGACAACGACAACAGTATGTCAAAAATTTATGTAAAATGTTTGGTGTCTTTTATATTTGATTGATTTAAGATTTTTATGATTATTATTCCAAATATGCTTCCCGCATGGGTATAATTTGCCAACCGTCCATCTCTTCCATGTGGTACTTATAATAGACTTCGAAAAACAATATAATTAAAAACGTCCTTTTTAATACTGCTAATGAGGTACAAATTCTTGACTATTTGTGTAAAGAAAGTAATTGTGCTCAGTATTTCCATGAAGGCTTTTTTTAAAAACCCCATTTATGCACCATAAATATATGACAATATAATACATACCACCTCAATGAAAGTACCTTCATGAAAAGTAGTCAAGACGATAGTCCCGCGGCGGAAACAATAATTACCTATGTTCTATATTTTTCTATATTTGTGTGACAGTTAATTTGTTATGCGCCACAAGGTGAAAATAGTGCATATCAATTTTAGCTGTAGATCTAGTTCTGTGCATTACTTTCACATCAAAGCGAATGTTTAAGACACAACCGTTCGAACTTTTGTATTACACACACCTTTGATGGTGGCAGTCGCATGTATACGGTCTAACCAGTAATTTTGAATTTCGAAAAGCATAACTAGGCTCCACAAAAAGGCTTCTCGCCATCCTTCCACAAGTATTGGTGTTTCTGCAATTTTTCTTGCACACTCTATGTGAGCAATTTCCAACAGGATTTGCAAACCGTTGCCATTTAACTATTCAAGACACATGCGCACGCACAAGTATGCATATATGTGTGTGTGTGTGTGTGTGTGTGTGTGTGTGTGTGTGTGTGTGTGTGTGTGTGTGTGTGTGTGTGTGTTCATACAGCGCTTCTCGATTAAGGGTTATTTGCCGTTACTTAAGCAATCCCAAGAAAAAAATATTGTGATATGATTGTATGATGGCTATTTTAAATTTATAAGATTCCGGAAAATTTGTTTTAAAAGCAATTGCAGAGTTAGCCTCCACATTTTGAAGAAACAAAAAAGCTGGAGTAACAACATTCATGTAGAACGTATGTTGATTTAAACAAGAACATGATTTATCTACAAGGTGTGCACGGCTATAATCTTATTTTTCAGTTGTCTTTTCTCATATTTCGGTGTTTGATAGTAATTTGACTCAAAATGACTGATTCAGTCAACACAATGCTTTTGTTTTTAATAGTCAAGTGAAACATTAGTGCCCTGGAATTGGCACGAGCAGGTAGACACTCCTTGATATAATTAATGTTGGTTTTTTTTTTTTTAAATTTGCTGTGTTACCCGGTCGCTTGTCACAAAGACAATGTAATAGTAATCAGACGTATATTCATGGCTTTGTAGTTTAATTTCATGTGTTTGAAAAGTGTGTGTAGAGAATCCACTTCAAATAAATAAGGGCGCATGAAGATTAGATTTGGTAAAAATGCAGGATATAATCACATTGATGCGATGTAGACGAATTATTAAGATTGTGTTACGATGATTGAACAATTTCAAAAGCTGGTCCGTCGGAAGGAGTTCATGCTGATTTTATCCGATTTGCATGCTTAAAGTTTCCTCACCCAAAACGGCTTGGTTAACTTACATGTTGTTTCACGAAGGTATCTCATCGGTTTTCAACAAATGAAGGATTATTCTCCGAGGTGATACAATACATTGGTATATTAATAAGTATAGAAATAAATAGAATCATTAATACAACGTACCAATCGCATGCTGTTAATAGCACAGATATCTTTCGTACGTGATTTAATATCTAACGGTTCTTTCTTTCTCCGTCTATGCATATCCTTTTCCCATTTCTACCATGCATATTATTCATGGAAAATACATTTTTAAAAAATCGGAGTGCTGCAGACAAGTGATACTTACGATTCGAATCTACGAACTTAGGACTTTCCCAAACCCCTACATAAAATTTAACTCAAAGAAACATCAAAATGTGTCATTCTTGTACATGCAAGTGACGGTGCATGATCTAAGAAAATTTAATTATTTTTATGTGTTTCCAATGCAAAGTCATATATATATATATATATATATATATATATATATATATATATATATATATATATATATATATATATATATATATATAGGCTTTATGCATCCACTTACTTATAAATCCACGGGATATTTTGATTTTATTGTTATCTCGTTGAGGCGAAAACACTGCGCTTGTTTCTCGTCTTCACTGTTGAGGTCGGATTTTTTTGCTTTGTTTTTGTTTTTCTTCCCAGATACTGCTGCCTTAAAGTTATAGCGCGTGTACATATATGCACACTATGTGGGACCATGGAGGAATAAACGAGACTAAAAAATGTCTTGCTTTTTAAATTCCTGATTGTTAGCCTGATCCATTTTAAAAATGATCTTTTTGAAAGTTCGCAAAGGAAACTACTCCATACCAAAGAAAATATTCCATTTGCCTCTTGATTTCCATCAGTGCTAATCGCTGGCTCATTTTGTCCACTCATTTTGGAGTGAAATATGGATTTTAAAGCCCGTTAACATTTTGTTGAGGAAGGATGATTTCTTCGCAAATTCATATTTCGAAGAATGCAACTGCAGTCATGCACTTTATCTCGGGAAAACTTTCTTCCCCCAAGCACTCTCGTCATCCTCTAACACATACGTCAAAAAATGAAAATGGTTGAAAAAAACAAATGTGATACGAACAACAGGCTTGTCACTTCCTACAGTCAGTGGTTTCTTCCCCTTCCAAAAAAGAACACTTTCCATCATTAGACGATTGCATCACATGTTTTCATTTCGTAAGTGAATGTTCCCTCGCATGCGCAGAGTTCAGTTTAATCATAGCGACTTAGACCTCTGTGTATCTTGCTTCAATATCATGTAATATGTAAAGTGTCCAGGTCCTGCTGTTCCGCCCTGCTGGCCCTGGCTTACCACCAAGTCATCCGGTCACATGACCCGGCGTGCACCCAGGACTATCAGGTCCTGACACCGTGGTGGCTGCATCTTGACGCATAGTTTTTCAATATGAACTTGGTATTCGGATGTTTAAAGTTATAGCACGTGTACATACATGCACACTATGTTTTGTTCCACAATGGAATAACTGCAATGTATTTGTTTCTGCGTCTGTAATCACGATAGAAGTGAATAGTTTGTCAGTAAAAGTTTTTTGTATTGTTGAGATACCATTTTATGCTTTAGTGCTATGTGCTTTCCGTGGTGGTTTATATTCTTGTAGTCTATTGTGATGTTTCATCTCAATGTACATGTACCCATTGTGTTCTCTTTCCCGATCTCAGGGGTTTCAATAAATTATTATCATTATTATTATTATCATCATCATCATCATCATTATTATTATTATCAACACCGGTAAAGCTGGTAAATCCTAGGAAAAACACTATTAATCCGGCTTGCGATGAGGAGAAAAACATCGCCATGGAGGGTTTGCTGGTGTGCCTGGCTCCTAGATGTATCAGGAGCATGCTTTCCGAGTCTGATTCGGCGACATGGTAGATTTAATACGAGGTTTTACTATTACATTCATCAGCGTGTTGTGTTACTATATACATCTTTGCTGCATCCCGACATGTGGTTTGTTGAGTCTGTTTGAGAGAGAGAGAGAGAGAGAGAGAGAGAGACAGACAGACAGACAGACAGACAGACAGACAGACAGACAGACTGCTGAGGACAAAATACTAAGTATGAAATACACTGCAGATTTCGAAGAATTTGCATCTGACAGTATAGTTTTTATGGAGTGGATGCACGTGTCCAGTGGTAGTGTCGGCGGAAAGATAAAATGGCATTTGCCAACAAGCATTCGTGTTTAATTGAAATGAAGTATTGCTTCTGAAACAAAAGCTTCAGTTCATTTTATTTTAAAGCACGTCGACTGAATTATTAGGATATTAATAGCAAATCACTGAGGTTGAAGAAAGATACTTTCACCATCTAAGCAGACCACTTTGGATCCTTTCTTCTTTCCTTTTTTGCGCATTGTGACGTTTTTCTTCTGTCTTCTTAACAAGGTCTTATCAACATAATCATTCATTTCCACCGGACTAGGGAATGTGGGTATCTTTTCTGTGACCACCCCCCCCCCCCAAAAAAAATATACGATTCCAGTTGTGCATTTCAGTACCTTGTTTGCTGTGTTGGTAGCACCTATTTACATGTTATTAGCCTAATACATGCAGAGGCACATTATGAACCATTAACTTTCAGATGATGAATGTTGACCACTGTTGTTTTCCAATACCTATATTTTCTGGTTCAGATAATTTGCAAACATATTGCTTTGAGCATCGTATTTGATTCTACCACATTTTTCTTATATTTATGAACATATTTACAATATTAGGGGTTTGTTGGTCATAAATATTTCCGTGGACGGCTACTTTTTGATCATTTTCTTGCTGCAATTCCACTTTGCGCGTGTGCCCACTACAAAAGTCTTGACTCTCTATAATGAGCAGAGAAATGTTTAATGAAGTCCTTCGTTTCACAGCTTAGCGTGAAAAGGATCCTTAATCTGCTATACCCACTTTAGGCAACAATTTCCTTGTTGGATATACATGACTATGAATGATTTCCTATAGGGTTTTTAACCATGCCTCTAACGAGAAGATAAATGTTACTTTCTCCTTATTCGTATCAAATAAACTGCTTCTTGTTTCTAAAAGTAGACAGGTCGGGGTGTAACAGCTTTTTCATTTGCTAAGGTTATCCTGTAATTTTGATTTGATCTTGATGTTAGAAAGATTCCTAACATTTTAACAAAAAATAATATTCATCACCATGCCATCCCTATGTTCAGCCAGAATGTGTCTTGGTATTGCATTACTGCAGCCTTATACTCAAGTAGTCTATGTGGTGCTGGCCCAACAAGTTTCACTACTTTTGCATATGTACAGAAGTAATTATCTGCCCATTTTCCACTATTTTTGCATGGTGCATATGCATGCCACATTTAGTCCATTCTCCAAGACATATTGCTTTATTTCTGTAACTTGTATGTTTATCATTTTTCTCTTCCATACATATCAGTGCAAAACAGCAAGGGCTTTGGTGTTAAATCAATGGTATGAATACGAAACGTTTATGAAGAATGCAACTGGCTAATGATAAAATGCCTGTTTCCATTTTGTGTCCTTAAACGCCTTGATCTCACATGGATGGATGTAACAATGATACAGTACAGCGATGGTAGGCGTACTACAGCACATGTCATATGTTTGTTCTTGATAAACCAACCTGAAACCATAGATGCAGCACATCTTGTGCAATTCATGTCCAATGACATATCGCTTCCCAATGTATACTTTTCGCACATGCCCACTGTACTGCGAAATGCCAGCGGAAATCGGAGCATAACACAGATGTTCTTTTGTTTTGTTCGTCTTTCATTCACCACGCGTGTCATTGCAACTGTCATACAGCAATTCGACACGTTGACCTGATGTCAGCATGCCGACAGACAGTACATAGCGATGTGACCAGGTGGCCGTAACTATATATACACGTACGTGTGTGTGTGTGTGTGTGTGTGTGTGTCTGTGTGTGTGTGTGTGTGTGTGTGTGTGTGAAAACTGCACGGGGGAGATAATTGTTATTTCATACAATACCTGTTGCAAGCCATTGTTTTATTTTGGATATCAAGAGATTGATTACTTTATTTCAAGTATTAAATTGGTTTTATCTTTATCATGTGAAATTCAAAAGGATTCAATTGAAGACCGTCCTTTTTGAGAGATTACTGGGGCCTCAAAGTTGAACATGCAACTCTGGTTTATTCAACATATCTATTAATTACTTGGCGTGGGATTGCTAAATTAAAACACCCAAGCAGGCGGGTTTTCCAAAAGCGTAAAAAAAATAAAGGAACTTGTATAGGTGAAATAATTTCAAAAATGAACATGATGCTTCAGCACTTAGGGTTAACCTCTAGGCGTTCCTCGAAAATGAAGTTCAAAAATTCATGTCTCGTGCTCTACAATATTGTGGCAAGTCCTGTTTGGAATGTGTTTCTGTCTAGATCCCCACTTCCACCCCACAAATACTGCGATTGGTATAAAACATGTGCGCATAATGGAGGCACAATCTGTGACGAATTAATGAAATGGTCAGTGCCACTGATCTATTGAGTATACGGAGGATCAGAGAAGGTGGGGCTTATCACGAAACCTATTAAAATTCAACCTGGAAAGAGCTTAGTTTTATGTATATTGGGCATAGATCCTAAAGCTCGATGATCTATGGCTTGGTTAACTTCTAAAACTACAACATCAGAGATTATGTATAATGAAGAGGATGCGGCGAAAATATTTAGTGATGAAACATGCATTTATCAAGAACCCGTATATAAAATTCTACGAATATCTATTGTGATTATTTTATGTGCCCGTAGTAAATAGGAAACGTTAACCTTAAAAGAACATCGGTGACACACGTCATCTATCTTGTTGGGGAAGCCAATTTATGGTGCATTGTACACGGTATAGTATATGTAACCTGGCCGCGACTGCTGTAACTATAAATACTCTTCCAATTATCCACGGATGACATCTAGACACCTTTATATTACCTCAAGAGCCACAAACCCATGATCGCTTGCCGTAAAACAAACATTTGGTGCATCCACTGTTGGCAGTCCCGACACTATTAAGGCCGTCAACAGGCTTGTTCTGTCTGTCATGCCAAGCGAAGGCAAACCAACGTTAATTGGATCCACATTGAAAGTAATAGGTCTTGGCTCGCGTGCAACCAGATCACATGACATGATAACCTCTGGTCCCTCGTTATAAAAGTACAAGGCCCAGACCCAAAGGTCAGAGTAAAAGTTATTTCACATCAACTGACCCAGCCATGGAATTCCTAATTGCTTACAGACTATCCCAACTCAGAACGCCATTTGCTTTTTAAACACAACACAGTTTCTCTTCATTTTTGCAAATTGAGGACCTAGATAATATCAAGGGTATATACCCATATTTCTGATGTTATGCCATTTATAAGTCAAAATCATCAGCGTGGATTCCAATGAGAATTCCCTCATGTATTCAAATTAATTTTAAAGTGAACGAGCACGGTTTCTTTCGGTGGTTTTATCATATTAATAAGCATCACGTTGTGCGCTTTTACATCAACATTTTCGTACAGAGATGACATGAATATACCACGAATTATTCTCCACTTGCTTTCGATTTTTTTAGAGTCCAGTATATTTCCAGTACTTTATAGAATACACAGTCATGATGTTGATAATATTGGCAAAGCTAAGTATACACAAAATTGCTATTATTGGGTGTGCTGGTTCCTTCAATTACAGCACGATTTCATTAAGACTTTATTCAACTCTTTTCAGTGTGCACGTGACAAATGCAGTCACCCAGGAAAACCTTATTTTAGTTTAAATTAAGCGAACATAACGTTGTTATAGGTAATTAGGATTTTGTCATACAGCCTCAAACCGTTATTACCATTACATGACTGTGGTGGTAAAACTGCATTACCCTGCTTTGGAGAGACATATTTCTTTTAAGTGCAGAAACCCAAATCTATGCATTTGCCATTGATCAACACGAAACGATGAAGCGGCGTGAAAGAGTCAATGTTTATTCACCGCTGCAGCTGGGAAATGTTATTGGACCATATGACATAGGACGCTCCAAAATTCGGGAAGGTTAAATGGACCACAATATAGTAATTGGACAAAGGACTAATATCCTAACTGCAAGAGCCTAATTATCAACATTTAGACAAGTGCAACAGAAGGAGAGGAACAGATGTTCCAGTCATTCAGGATGTGATTATACCCTATAGGCACTCACGTGGGACAAGTGAGAAACTGTGTCATACACAAAAAATATATGTATATATATATATATATATATATATATATATATATATATATATATATATATATATGTCCGCCGGATGTAAAAAGTATATCGGATGGCCTTTACATGCAAAGGTTATATAACGTAACATATATGTGTGTGCTTTGGCTATTTATCTTCATTAGCCTTTAAATAGGACAGAAGATTATGCTCATGTATGGCAGGGAAGGCGCGACATGAATTTGTCATAAAGCAGGTCAATAAAAATAATGTAATTGGTATTTCATGGTTATACCCATACGTATTTTATTTTCTAGGTCATAGCTGTAAAGTATTGCCAAGTAGGCTCTAATTATTGATTTTCATGAAATAAATGTAAGTACAGAAAATGAATGACAATCAATGTTCGCTTGGGTTTTTTGTTTGTTTTCTTTTTATTTACAATGAGGTTTTTGGGGTTTGATAATGTTGACTGTTCAAACGTGTAGCCTGTCTGGAAAGATAATTAGTATTATACCTTATCACCTCAAAAGGAAAATTATATTCTTGTCGTTCGCTTTAAATAAGGAAGTATGGTACTTGTTTGAGGAATAATATGTAAAGCCAAATTGGAAATTTGTTGCCAATGTTGACGCGTCCATTAATCATTTCCTTGTGTAAATGGTTATCAACCAATGAATGAGAGGACGATCTTGACCTGTAACACTCGTGAGCTGTGCTATCTTATCGCCTTTAGACAGACCTTTCTTCGACACATTTTAAATAACAAATAGAAATATATGGCAAAGCAAGCTAACAATATTGACATACATACACAATTGCCAATATTTCCTCCAAGTTCTGACCTAGTTGAGAGAAAGATAAAGAGGATGCTGGAAAGAAAAGAAAAAAGAGAGAGTTCTTGTATAGCACTGTTATGGATGACATCTCGAGAACCAGTTGATCCCGAATCTCTTATATGAGTTTGCACTAAAATTAGCAAATATTATATTCTCGTATGACGATGAACGCGTAAATGTTTTTCATTGACTGGAGGACGAACTTGCAAGCACTTTTACATTTGAAAGGAAAATGTTACCAAAACAGGCACAAGATATGTCATGGAAGGTGGCTATATGAAGGAAAATAATATTTGAACTTTCCAAATAACAAACTTTTCTTTATATTCATCTGTAACTTATAGTTAATTATGAGAAACAATCGTGCGAGCACAAGTGAACATCTTTTCATGAAGCCAAGAGAGGAATAACTCGGAGTATCTCTTGGGATAACCTTGTATTCTGCTCACGCAACATGCCAACTTAATAATGCATTGTTTTGGTCGTAACAGTATACGTCAGTCAGAGATTTATCGCCCAATTCAGCTGTCAAAGTTATATGACTTTCGTAAGCGCATCATGAAGCTGACAGACAACTCTGAAGCACGATTCGCGACTGGCTTATATGCAATTCATTGTTTTGTTGCAAGCTTTGCACTTGTACCGCGTCCAGATGAACCAACAACTCCCCCGCGCACCGACGTCACCGTTGCTCTTTGTAAAAGTATGCAATATGCACCTTGTCATTAAAATGATGGTTTGCGTTTTCACTTCAACATGAATTTAATTTATCTACAGCTTCACCGAAAATTCAGTAATTGATGACTTTGACGGTTATTAATCAGAGTGTCTCGCTTTGAAAGCGAGTTCAAATCTTATGCTCAGCTGAACGCATTTAGCAATGAGGCACAAGAAAAACAAGTCAGTAATTGAAATACAATGTAAGAATAATGTAAACATTCAAAGTATATATGAAAAAAGGGGCCAGCATTTGCAGCTACTCAAACTGATACTATCGTGCATTTTATTCCGGTGTTAATTTTGAGTTACGAGGAAAGGTTTATGGGAACCACGAAGTGTTTTATTGAACAATGTCTGTTAAGTACTACTGCCGTTTTAGTAATTTCTTCCATGCATAAGTGAACATGCCAAAATTGCCCGCAAAGTGTTCGATAAATTATAGCACGCTGATATGATGATGTGTCTGTGCATATGACCTCTCAAGATGATCCCATTTCAATTCAAATATTTACCCTATGTAAACATTATACCATGGCGTATATTGATATGTGGTGTAATGGTATCGAAAAGATTACAAAGTGTAATTTTGCATTACGCGGTAACCTTTTTGAAAGTTTTGCATCCACCCACCTCTAAATCCCGATTTTCTCGACCACGTGACATCAATTTTACTTTGATGCTTAAGGTCGATGAATATATGGGGTAATCTTTTAAGTATCACGGCAATTTGCAATGGGAGACGTGATGTGACTCATTCAGTTTAAATTCTTAAATTACTGTCTGGAATAAATAATTTTCACCTAGCATTAATTTAGAATCAGCTTGCAAAATCGATATGCGTGCGTGATTGGAACATGATTCCGGGAATAAATTATTCCCTTTGTAGTTGGAGCGGCGTCCTTTTATCTAAGTACTCATTAGACTTTGAATTGGAGTACAGTATATGCATATACAGAAAAATTTGCATATTAGATGTCAGTAGTGTATCGGTTGCAGATTATGGCCGACGGACATAGTCCAGGCACGCGTCGATTTTGCATTTAACCCGCATATCATATGGTGAATAGTATGCACGCCTATTCTGGAAGTAGCCTCCTTGGTCAAATGGATCAAGTGAACAATATGTTTGTGGTAACTTGACCAATTTAAAAGGTGCTTTATCACTCAATCGGAGAAAGCTGACACTATCGCTCGCCGACATGACACCTCGATGACATACATATATATATATATATAAATATATATATAAATAAATAAATATATATATATATATATATATATATATATATATATATATATATATATATATATATATATATATATATATATATATGTGTGTGTGTGTGTGTGTGTGTGTGTGTGCGTGTCCGCTACTGCAAGGAAACGAGAGAGTGAACAGGGAATGTAAACTGGTCAAGTGAATGCACAAGTGGGAGGTGTTTGTTCTATTTTCAGTCTGACGAAAAAGCTAGTCGCGGGTACAAGTGCAGTTTCAAAGTTAAAACTAAAATTTCAGGTAACTGCTTCGAAAGCAGCTTTGCAAATTAGGTGTTAAAATTAAGTACACCGCCACAGCATTATATCATCATAAACTGACTCATTGCATTCAGGCTGCTTCATACACACAAAGGGACACTTTTATGGAGTTTTTATTGTCGTTCATTGTGACCAACCAGAACCAATCATCTTACAAAGTTGCAGAAAGTTGAACGGTGATATGGAGAAGTTAAATGCACTTTATCAGTCACAAATCTCATTTGCTTCTCAGCTCACGTCCATTTGTAAGTGTCGGTCTAAGAGGTCATGGAGTCAAAGGCCTGGAAGTCTGCAGAGCAGGCAAGGCGTCTGTTGAAACTTGTTCGTTTGGACAAACTCGCCAAAACACAATTCAGAGGAAGTAAAGAAACGGGGCTTAGCATAACTTAATAGAACTGCGATGACTAAGCCGGATTAAGCTGTCAGAATCGGTCAGCGCGTGATTAGATTTTCGGCCTTTACATGCAAGTCTTTACCAATTACGTAATTTCTCAAATTGCAAAAGGTTCTTTGTTTTGTCTCTCTTTCCTTGTTGCATTTCCTAGACTGAAAATAACATTGTTATCGCAAGAGTGTAGCGGTAAGTGTGTGTAATACCTTGATAAGCTGCATCATGAGTATATTTCCTGAAGGAAACTCGCCGCTGCTGAGAATGATTTTGTATATATATATATATATATATATATATATATATATACATATGTGTGTGTATATATATATCTATATATATATATATAGAGAGAGAGAGAGAGAGAGAGAGATAGAGAGAGAGAGAGATCTCACACTGTTTCCACTGAACAAAATATAAGTACCGCCCCCCCCCGAAAAACGAAAAACTCTCAAACTATAAATGAGCCGTGTTTAGAAGAAATATAGTGCACAATTTGAATAACCGCAAGGCTACTATATAAGCGCAAGTCACTTTTTATTGTGTGTGTGTATGTGTGTGTGTGTGTGTGTGTGTGTGTTTGCATATTTGCATATTTCCAGTACATGTAATTCGTTATTTGTTCTTCCTTGCATGCATCTATAGGGAAAAAAGATAAAATATAACGTGTAATTAGACGCGTGTTTTCCAGAGATGACAGGATTGCTATAGATTCAGATCTATTTATTCGACATTATATAAAATGCAGTGTACATAATTGTTGGTAATAACATGAAAAAAGGAACAGCAGCATAAGCTAAGCATAGTCTAATAGTAGTTGTTTCCATATACACATGATAGTCAGGATCACCCAGCTAAGGAACTAAAATCTACAAGTTATTGAATTAACGTTTATCTTTAAGGCGTTCGAAAAATCTGCACTTGCAAGAAAAGTTACGTGGTTTAACATATATCGGTAGAGTAAAGCACACTACACAATTGGAAAAAGTCATTGCCTAGTTTGTCATATAGGCCTACATGTGATGAACATCTGATAAATGTCCATCTCATCTGAAAAATCCGAAATTTTTGCAAAGTGAGAAACTCATATCTGTTGGGGGAATGATACAGGTAAATGTCCGGGCTTTTTGACGTAGGTGTGTACACAGACAAATTGTTTTTTTTTTCAGTCACAGATGCTTGGGCATAAATATTGAAGCTGATTGCAGGAACAAAGAATAAGTCGACATGTGAAAAAGTCCAGTTTTCAACATCCATATGAATATCTAAAGGCAGTTGAATTCAGTGAGAAATAACCGTTATCTGTACGTACATTTAAACTGTATATTAGTACGAAGGTAACGCTTCTTCAATTTACCTTCAATATTCTTTCCCTCTCTATCGTTTTTGGTTTTTTGTTTCATGCACTTGGCACAACAGTAAAATTGAATTCAGTATGGCAACTTACACTTTGAAATTCAGATGATTTCAAACATATTCACAACACGAGGTAGCCACGAATAAATCTTTTTAGTGTGAATCATAGCGAAAAATATAAATGATCGTCCAGAAAATGATGGTTTCTTAATTATTGCTGATAATGTGTGCCTCAGAGAGCATAATCAAGCATGCATGTGGTCGTTTTGCCACAAGCCTGCGCTGGTAGGGTAAAGTAGAGGAGAAGTTCCCCAGAATTCCCCCAAATTTGATGTCCTTTCATATTTCCTATTCGTTATTGTATATAACAAGACACTGGTAGTGAATTCAGGGGGAGCGCTACTTGATCTCCAAAAGGGCAGGTGACCTCCTTGAGCCTTAATCCTTATATTTTACAAGTACGCTCAGAACACAAATAAACAAAAAAACAAACAAAAAAAAACCAAACAAACAAACAAAGCAAAACAAAACAAACATAAAAAAAAAAAAAATTAAATTCTACATTATCCTAAAAACTGGGGGGCAAAAATTATACATTTTCGTGCAAAATGGATAGATTTTCTATCAATACACAGAAATATGCAGTCAAGTTTGCCTCTTTGTCTAAAATCAAACAATTCTTCTCATCTTCCTTTTTTTTTTTTTTAAAGGGGGGGGGGGGCCAATATTCGAGGCTGAGTGCATGCAACGGTGGTCAAAACTCAACATGGGGTGGAAAATAGGGGTCATTCCCACGTTGCATATTTATACCGAGCACAACGTAGGTGGTACCCCTGGGGAAAATGTAGCTGAATTCAAACTTCAAAATGTTATGTGAAATTAATTGCAAGCATTTTGTTATATATAAGAATATTCCACCAGGCGCAGCCGATGATCAACAGTGTGATTTTTCTTGAAATCTGTACTTTAGAAAAGTGCCCTCCCATGCATGCTTCGGTGAAAGAAATTGTTTTTGTCATTTCCTGCTGATTGATATTACAACATTAAAGCTTTACTTCCTTCATTGACATTTATTTTGTACCAATTTTCTGATATATTTCAGATCACGTCTGATCTGCAGACAACCATCACTGCAATACAGTAGATGAAATAAATAAATGTAATTTGACCGACTGGAGGAAAATGAAATAAAAATGCTCACATTAATTTCCATGTTAACAGAAAAATATATATTTTCTTAAGAATTGTAGACAGAGGCAACAATCCCAGCCGTATTCTGACCAGGAACGGGTTAATTCACACACATCGTAAATATATTAATTTATATTTTTATATATGGGCCCACTGTGTTTTCTGTGGATCTGTCACCCAATTTAGATGTGTAGTGTTAAAACTAGAAATCGATGGACTTAATTCTAATAGTTTTGAAATTGATCTGGTTTAAAAAAGGAACACGATTGTCCATTTAACTTACGCAAAAATATGTCTTCTACACAGAACAAAAATTCAATTGTTTTGTGGATTCTATCCTAGTGGAAATGGATAAAAAGGCTGTTTGTTCTCATGAGGCAAACATTGCTTTCCCAGGACACAAGCATGGTTTCTACAAGAAACTTTTTATATTGTTTCAAACAATCAAGCAATTATACAAAACAATCACTTGAAGGCTCTATATCTGGAATAGAGTGTTTGAGTTCAATATATGATTATTATTTTTGGTGGAATGACATGAACATTAAGATTAATATGCTCGCCAAACATCTTCTTCTTCTTCTTCTTCTTCTTCTTCTTCTTCCTCCTCTTCCTCTTCTTCTTCTTCTTCTTCTTCTTCTTCTTCTTCTTCTTCTTCTTCTTCTTCTTTTTCTTCTTCTTCTTCTTCTTCGTCTTCGTCTTCTGCTGAAAGTTTGCTTTAGTTGGGGCATTAACGAAAGCACAACCCTTAAAATATTTCAAAATGGTTTTACAAATAACACCTAGAACATATTTGAAAACAACTTTTACAGGCTACATACAGTAATGCTAATTTCGCATCAAGCTAAATAAAAATAACGCACAAAGATACACATTTCAACTAGAACGCGAGGAGCATGCAGGTTTGTCACATTTTTACAAGTTTTTCTTTTTGATTTGGGTGATGTTTATCTTTGTTTTCTTGCAAATTAACTCAAATCAAATCCAATAAAGTCCCTTTGAGTCATGGTATCTTCACGAATCTCAGAGTTTTGGGTTCAATGCTACAGTGGCAATATGATGTAAGTTAAAAACACTGAAATGGCATATATGTTATGGGTTTTTTTTTGAAATATTAACTTGAGTCGCTGTGTGAACACATTTTCATGCCAAGTGAAATGTTAAAGACAGCTGAGTAAAGAAATGAGAGCTGCTGAAGCAAGTGCAATGGAATCTGTCTAGTTCTAAAACCAACTATACACGACTGACAAATGTGATCTTCATAGGAGTGGTCTTAATAAGGAATGGTCTTACTAGGAAATACTTTAATTAGACTAACAAAAACGCGACTGTAAACTGGTGGTCTTTAATACAGAAGGGTCTCTTTATGGAGGCCGTCTATTGGAGATTTTATCGTATATTACAGGCTTTATTTGTATAAAATGGAACGACCGCGCCTTGCATTGCATGTGATCTAACATCTTGTTTCGCGTTTACTTAGGACACACTTTCTACTTTTTTACCCCATAAGCTTTCGTGTTTTCAGCCGAAACCTATTATTGTAAGAACACAATTAAATGTGGATGTTGAAAATCGCAAAGCAGCAAACATACAAAACACACACACACACACACACACACACACACACACACACACACACACACACACAAGAGAGAGAAAAAGACGGAAAAACCGGCAATTTAGTGTACGCATTGTCACCAATTCAATTATTTTCATATGCATGAGAAGTAAACTCCATGTGCTTTTTTCCTATGACAAAGCTTTACCAATCACAATATGCAACCAAGAGAGGATACTGATGCTGCTCGCAACTTGAAGAAAAAGAAATGTCTGACGCTTTATCATACAGCAAAAGACCAGGGAATATGTGACCACGGCGGCCCGCGGCGTTGTGACGGTCGTCTTACGTAGTTACGACGGAAAACAGTCTTGCATCGCTTGCGGCCAAGTAGTATGAATAAATAGAAAACCACCAAATACATCTTGTTATATCCGGGCTTCTTTGATTAGCGAGGCCAGGGTGTGCTCCATGGGAGTCATAAATATTAATTATTCGGTATATTTTATTTATATACATGTCTCATTCTTGTAGTGTGCAGGTCACGTAAACTAAAGCTCCACGTTGATGAATTTAAATGAGACCATGATGGGCACACCTACGCATCCAGGTTTGCCACTTTTGCGTTCAGCGAGCCCTGGGGATCCTAATCAACGCGGTCGAAATGTACGCCGCTTTGCCGCAATGTAATATGTTATACTTGACAACACAAGACCCGCGTAATAAATCATCTGTTTTGAGCACCATTTTTTTTCTCGTTTTTTTTTTTTTTTTTGCCAGCCTTAAAGTCAACGTTAGGTAACGCACGCTAAGGCACAAACATTTACGTGTGCAGAGACTGGAGGGAGAAAGGAAAGGCACGCACACACACACACACACACACACACACACACACACACACACACAAACCCCGACGTTATCACATCAGGCTTTAAGCATCCCTTTACATCCCTCTGCATCTCATACACAACCTATCTAATATTGGCTTTCAAACCGCAAGCGTAATTATTTATGGAAATGATTCTCACTAATGCAGAATTTAATGCACGGTGACCAGGTTGCATCGCTCGACTTGGATAGCATGCATTCGTGTATGTTTTACTACTTGAAATTACCGTGGAATACGGATGCACTTTTGGAACGTGTTCCGACAATATTAAGTATCAGCCTCAGGTCCTGCAGAGCCTACTACAATCCTGTTCACCGCACTGTGTTCCAGCCAGGCAGCGGAGGGATATCGTTTTACTAGTCACGTTAGCAGCTGCCCTCAATTACGATCGACATTATTTACCAGAAAATACCAGCGCGTTACAGAGCTATTTTCCGACGAAGATCAACGATTGGTCGCCCTGAGTGCATTGCGAAATTAACCAAATTTACCATCATCGCATGTTGCTCGGACAACTGACATAGTGTAGTTCCCGTGTAAAGAAGGTTTGTTGAAGGTTATTTGGAGCTCACTACCCTGGATCTTTTGACCCTGACGCTGATTGGGCCGTTCCAGGGCATTGGCATTGACCCTGTGGCTCTGTGTGTCATTAGCGCTGAAATCTACACGGGACATGAAAAGCATTTGGTTGTTGACAAGGCCGGCGGTATGATCACGTGACTTTGTTGGATGTTGACAGATGAGAGAAAGCAAGTGAAGCGTTTTGATTCGCTGTCTGACTGAGCAAGTTTCCAGTTGTAGTTCGTCACCCAGCTCTTTGACTCAGGTACGTATGCTAGCTCTTTATATACAGTATCATAATTCGTAGAGTTAAGAGAGTCTGTTTTGAAGCGACCAAGAAAACTGATGGCATTTCTCCGCCTGGTTGCTCGGATTAAATTAGCTTCGATCCAATATGGCGTCCGATAGTCAACACAAAACTGGGCTGTGTTGTTGAGAACGCTTCAGATGTTGCGAGAAGGCGATCGGAGAAGGACGTAGTGCGTTCGGGCCACACGAACTGTGGGCGAGGCACCTTCTGGATATTGTTAGTCCGGAGAATTCAACAAAAAGGTTAGTAACGAAGAGTTCGAACCCTTTAACTGTACGTTATGTTAAAATGTTGGCAGTTTACATGGTATGGAGGGCAGCAGCGGTGTTTTGAGAGCATTGCTGTGCGGGTGAACTGCAACCACAAGTGGAACAGTCAAGCCAGGCAATAAGATTCTTCGAACAACTACGTCGTCGATGTGGAAAGTAAAGTCAAGTTGACTTAGCCCAGATCTGTATTTCTCGTCACTGGAAACGCACAGTCAATATGAGAAGCTGTGGGAACATGTCAATGTTTTTCTTTTTGGTTGTGTGATCGTGTGCGTTGTGGAAGACAGAATGTGGAAGCAGACCTGGGGTGAACTAGGGGCAACGCATGTAAATTGGCCAGTGTATTTATTCATTGTAGGTTTGAAGGAACGCGTCTGTATGCATTGAAATGTGAACTGCCTGTTCAGTGGAAGGGTAGTAATCACGTCTTCCTTTCGCAAAAGTAAGCACTGTCGGGTCCTGCGTCTCTTTGTCTGTGTTCTGCATGGGTGCAAGGGGACGGTCACAGAGGAAAAAAATTCTCAGAGGCCGCGTTGGTATGACCTGTCAGAGCAATTTTAGTGCTATCGCTGTGATGGAGCGTATGCCTGCGGGGAAGTCTTCATTTATTGGCTGAGCGAGGGAACACACATGGTGTGAATTACGTATTGACGATAGCAGTGCCATTGGTGACGTAAGGAAACCTGGTTGGTATGCATAGCCTTGGCTACTGGACTCTAATAAATGTGTTTGGGCTGCCAGTTCCAAGTGCTCGAACTGATAGCACATTTTGAGAATTAAATTCCCATGCCATTCATATATAGATGATAGTCTAGACGGTTTAGTCGCACCTTATTTTCAGCAGGGCAAGCAGTTTTACCTCTCTATAAATGAGTTGGATGTGAGAGTGAGAAGTAAATTAAAGAGGATTGCAACATTCCAGCAGACGACAGACGGTTCGGTTGGTGGCCAAATAAAATGGGTCATGTGTCAAAGGTCAAGTGCTAGAATGCATGCTCAAAGAACAGTTGACGTACCGTACTTGTACGGGCGACTTGAAAGAACAGCTCTCATTTTTATGTAAATTGGACTTGCTGTCTGGTGAAAGCAAAATTTCGATATTAAAGGCAAAGACAGTCCTCCAATTAACGTCTCGCATAACAACTGGTTATTGAGTGTGCTGCAATTGCTCGTTGTAGTTTGTACTTAGTACATTTTCAACCAAAAAGAAAGAACAAATAAATCTGCAGCAACAAGGTATAAATGGAGCTGGGGGAGGGGGGGGGACAAGTCGGGTTTTTCTATTTTGTTGGCTGTATATGTGCCACCATATTGGTGTTTAGATCGTGTCTGGAACCTTTAATTATAAACTTGAGGTCACCCGGGCGGAGGTCACGACCCTTTTCTATTAATATGCTAAGAACTCTGACGTCAACTGATAAGAAACTGTCCAATCGCATGCCAAGAATGTTTATAACATCTCCGTTAATCACCTAAACAACGTGATGGTACTTTTAAATGCCCCAAGAGGAGATAAAAACCGCCTATATGCAGCGAGTGATAATCATGGCTCTTAGTGCGTGAACGAGAGGGCAATACTGTCTTAGTATTCGTGGTCTGCATGACAGCCGGTGCGATGCACCGGCATGCCAAACTAGCAGGCTTAAAAAAAAAAGGAAAAAGAAAGGTACTTGGTCGGATCAAGCCAGTTCACACCAACAACTGTTGTTCCAGACTTCATTTGATGGATTACTCCCAACTAGCTCACAGCAGACATCGCATTTATTTTTTCTCTTTAGGGACTCCAGTCGTCTGGAATGCCAAGGAAATAATTGTGTGGCTGTTTCGGCAGCCTGTAGCTGTAAAGAAGAAAAATAAAAATGAGAAAGAGGTTCTGTAAGGCTGACTAGCCCTCTTTAGAAGCAATATATCTTCGGCCTTTCGTGTAATCACTTGTCAATTCCCGCAGTTGTTCTTTGTATTGTGCCATTTAGTAATTACATGTGCATAGTGTACGCAAGTGTACTCGTACATAAGCGCATTGTTAATGCCTATTTTATTCAAAGCAATTGAAATGTTTTAGAACGTGACAACTAACGTATGGAAGAGTTGTCAGATCTTGCTCATGAGATAGTTTATAAACATGACACCATGAAAAAGAACTAACCAGGGGATCTAAACACGATAAAGTTTGTGTTGCTACTTTCAGTGTCTGGTTAACACGTAGTGGTTCGTGTGATATAAACCGGGAGACCAGTTTTTGTCGCTGTCAGAAAACACACTTTAAAAGGAATAAATTGCGGGTTTCCGTCGTTTTTTCCCCTCACCCTTATGTTAGCTGTGTGTGTCTTGCCTATGAATTCATTCTGTCTCCTATCTTTCAATTACACATTTCATTATTTGGGGCTCCAATTCGTCTTGGTTGACCACGTGGAATAGTTTTGGTGTGTCATTAATTCACGTGAGCGGCAATATTCCATAACTTTAATTAGGTGCAGAACTGACGAGTTTTTTTGTTGTTGTTAGTATCGTCTGAAAACATGACACACAAAATATTTAGATTTTAGAAGTCTAATTTCCTTTCAAACGAATGAAGCCACAGGAACACTATTCACCCATTAAATACATTACAGATGCCCCTGCGACCCAGCCCTGTAGGGAGGTCGCAATTCCCGACTGACACTTATCTCGTTGGGCCACCAGCTAAAGGTGCAGCTCCGTTGCCTGCCAAAGGGCGGAGATAAGGGCGGGCATCGGCACCCTTGGCGGATTTGTAGGTCCATCAATCATTGGTCGTGGCACTAATGACGTGGTTTTACACAATGCAGACAGCTTGCAACGCAGCTATGCACGCAGGTCATAGCAAATGGCCCATGACGTCTTTGTGTATGTGAAGTATGTGGCCAATTGGTTCAATGTTTTGACTTATTTCTGGCCAAGACAAAAAGGTGCCTTTATCAAAGGAAAACGGAACTATGGCGCCCGTCACAATTTTTGTCAGGATAGAAAACGTGCAGCTGTTTTCACATGATACAAATACATTCAATGTTGTTGATCTTCACATAGCATATATATATATATATATATATATATATATATATATATATATATATATATATATATATATATATATATATATATATATATATATATATATATATACATACATACATATATATATATATATGTATATATATATATACACATACATATATATATATATATATATATATATATATATATATATATATATATATATATATATACACATACATATATATACATGTATATGTATATAATGTGTGTGTCAAGAAAACGTGCACATTGTGCTGTCGCTAGTCCAGGACACTCATTGGTGCTCCAGGGGCATGCTGACCGTATACCCCATATTTCTTCGCCATCAAACGCGTTCACTCACATCGCCCCTGAGGCTCGTTTTCGCATATAACACGTTTACACACAAAATAAAATGTTTCTTGGATTCATCCATCAAAGGAGCTTTGTATAGTTTGTTTTTTATGGAGATACCAGAGAAAATAAATTGCCTCAACGCGTGTCAAAGCATGCAGCGGAATGTACAATTGTAAACAGGTTTTAACCGTGTCTATGCTCTACGCTAAGAAGTCGCTGTGTGCGTGTCAAGTTTGCAAATGATCGATCTCGTATTGATTATTGCGTATGATTTATCAGTTTGGTTCTTATAGGAATGACGCTGGCTGCATGTGAAGCCACACATAGCAGTTGCTGTTTTTTCCAAGGTTTCAAAGACGTATGTGTGGCTGCAAACATGAAGGTCTACTGCTCAGGCAAATGTGTCGTGAATTCGTGAATGAGATGTGTTCTCAATAGGTCTAAAGGAAAAATATTTCCTCACCTCCAATATCCGTATTTTGTACGAGGCACACTTTGGTTTGAAATCTTAAGTTTTATTAGAACTTCTAGAAAGGTTGTTTTGAAATACAAAAAGTTCTACGACAGATTTATTCTACAATGTCAAATGTCCTTTAACATATCATTAGGACGATCATCAATAACAAAAATCG
This sequence comes from Hermodice carunculata, assembly GCA_964020975.1. Taxonomy (NCBI): domain Eukaryota; kingdom Metazoa; phylum Annelida; class Polychaeta; order Eunicida; family Amphinomidae; genus Hermodice; species Hermodice carunculata. The sequence continues at coordinate 56,986,783 of OZ026616.1, read as the reverse complement.
ACCAGCCAAGTTCTGCACTTCATGTCCCTTCTTGACGCCGCGTAGTTCCAAAATATAGGTACAAAAATGTTGATTCCTACTTTTATTTTTACCGTAGCACGTCCAACAAGTACGTTTGGAGACTGGTCATACAAGCTCCAAAAGGCAACCACAGGTGTGCAGCGGCCAACTATTAGAACATGTTTCGGAGTTTGAAATACCTGGACGTGTATCTCTGATAAAAACTGTCGATCCCGCTTTATATTTAACCAAGACAACCCACAATACCTTATAATATCAGAACATATAACTATCACTGAAGTAATAGATAAAACTTTGTAAAGGATCATCTTGTAAACGCAAGACCTGTGCAAAAAGACAAAACTAATGCCTCTCATGTACATTTGGAAAGATGATAAAGAACATGAAATATTTTTACATTCCGATACAAACATTCAATTTCCATATACAATCAAAGTAAAGATGTTTATGCCAAGCTCGTAGCCCATCTCTCCTACAAACATACAAAATAATATATTACGGGAAAACAGAACACGGAAATGCAGGAAAATAAAGAGACATTGTATGTAATTAAACTCACACGAGTTCAAGAAAGGGCTATACTGAGTATAGAGCAGCACTCCACTTCAATATATCCATTCCAAGTTGACCCTGGTCTCTTGAGCAGTCTTGCACAAAGTTGAAAAACAGAAAGAAAAAAGAAAAACTGGTAAATATCTATGTATGCACAGGTAAACAAATCGGGACATTATGAATCTGTCAAGGAAATAGAGATATCAATCACATAGATTATGGAATTGGCTTGATGTATACAAATAAATGGACCATGTCAGTCCGGTGCTCTTCAGATCATGCATGGACAGACTTAAGCGCCATTTTTTTTTTTTTACCAAGTTCGCCCTTTATTTTCGAAATAGAATAAAATCGCATGTTAGTATTATGTATTTCGATATCGTCAACGTGGCAGCACACTGTTACAACGTTTGTTACCATGTTGGTTAAAGTCAATCAGTTTCATCAGTTAAAGTATATCTAATCTATTGTTCAATAAATATTGCTGAAACCTCAGGCTTCTTGACATGAGTTTATTTTTACTGTCATGAAGAACACAAACTTCATGGCTAGAGCTGAACAGCACCTACCTCCACAGCCTTCGAGACACAAGCATGTCAATCAATTCACTTTCACGGGGTCTATAAGTGACTTGGCCTTCTGCTTTTTACGGATGACATGTAACTCCAAAAATAAAATAAAATGATGATGATGAATATGACGACGATGAAGATGATTATGATGATAACAGTCTACTTTGCACGTAGGCAAGATAGCTGCATGTCTGAAGTTAACATCAACATCAAACGATAGGTCTTTTCTGTACTTTGTATACAAATACAAAATGTATTTTGTTGTTGTAATTAGAACGTAGCTCTGCATACTTACTGCTTCAGCAGTATCATTGATTAGTTTTTTTCGTCAAGAGATGCATCGTGTACTTGACAATATCTATCGCATATATCCCTGTTTGACCGACCTTAGCTCACTGAGGGCTTTCGATTGGGTTAGTCTTTAGTATAGTGTAGTGCGAGTAACTGCTGTCTGTGCAGTTACGTAGGACTACGTTCATGCTGGGTCATGTTGATTGCCCTACAAAGATCTTGCAGGCGCTTAAGTTACTTGTAAAACTTAGCAGACGAGGGAAAAAGTCTCACTGTTCGGTATGCCGAGGTACCTGTTAGAAGAACATTCTGTATGAAAAGAAATTTCTGGTCACAAGAATATGAAAAGGAAGCCCCACACTTGCCTGCTGAACTGACTTCGAGGCACTTGCCTCCTTAACGGACCTCCAGGTACTTGCCTCCTGAACTGACCTTCAGGCACTTGCCTTCTGAACGGACCTCTAGGCACTTGCCGCCTGAATTGACCTCAAGGACTTTGCCTCCTGAACTTATCTTCGGGCACTAGCATCCTTAATTTACCTCCAGGCACTTGCCTGCAGATTTGCGTATGACAAGGCGTCAAACACAAGTGTCAAAACAAGCGACTGAATTTAAAACAGGCAAGTTTTACCAAAGTGTTGCTAGATGCAGGTCATTGCCATGGATTTTTTTGTTTGTTTTTTTGTTTTTTTTGTTTTTGTTTTTTGTTTTTGTTTTTGGTGAGATATGCCAAATAATCAGTGAACGTTTTTTGTCAAGCCACGTCAGACCAGGAACTTTAGAATCATTTTACTTCCGTATTCTTTGTGGTTAAACTTGTACACTTATGTTCGCTTTGAAACTCCAAATGCATGGCTTTTAAAATTGTGCAGATTCCGTTCATTCAAAAGTTTAATTTTGCAATCTCAGAAAAAAATATGCGCTGTTGAGTATGCCACTTTGCATGGAGTTTAGTTTACCGTAACTTTGATTTTATGCCTTAATCTTAGAAAAACTATGATTTATCGTAGTTTACGCAACTAAATTTGCATTTTTAAGAGTGCTGTTGTTATGTATATTGTTATGTAAGAAGGCATCTGACAGCCCGAAACTACTTTGCATACACAACTGACTGCTGTATTATCTTAAATTTTCCCGAGGATAAATATTACCGTAATTTCGCAGGGCCATATTGCGATCGCTAAGCGTTCAGCACATTTGGTGTTTAATGAATTTCAGCACAGCCTTACTATACATACATGCATACATACATACATACATACATACATACATACATACATACATACATACATACATACATACATACATACATACATACATAAGGTGGTGTCCAACACGGGTCTAAGTAGGTCTGTTGATCATATGGCACTTCTTTTTTTCAATGTCAATCCGTGAAAATAAAACTTGCGAAATTCTCTTTTTGGATGTGGTGTGTGGAATTTTTAGCCCGGGAATACAAAGATAAATTACGTATTAGCATAATCAATGCAGTTTGATACCAGATTTCAAAGTCACTTACAAGACAATGAATACCCTGTTGAATGTATATCAAGATATAATTGTGGGATAATTTAGTGCAGGAAAACAAGCTCTGCATGCAGGTTAAGGATTGCGAAAGTATGTGTGTATTCATGGATTAAAATCTTTGCTTTAAGACAAAAAAAATATGTGGGTTCTTAAATGTATTTGAAAATGTTTTGAATGAATATGCATTAGATATCCGATACAACGAAGAAGGGTGAATATAACATCTATCTATCTATCTATCTATCTATCTATCTATCTATCTATCTATCTATCTATCTATCTATCTATCTATCTATCTATCTATCTATCTATCTATCTATCTATCTGTCTGTCTGTCTGTCTGTCTGTCTGTCTGTCCTGAAGCAATGATCAGTGCATATCGATAGTGTTGTAAATTGACATGATTTGCCTCCAAAATAGGATAAGTAAACTTGACCTAAGTATCAAGGACATACTAAATATATTTTATGGAAAACAGAGATGTTTCGGAACTAAAACATGCTCATTTTTTGTGTGATGAGTTGATGTTATCCATTTTGTATTATTTACCTTTCGCAAATAGGACCAAGCAGGCTATCAAAAGTAGGACGATAATACACACATCTGAGGATTAGGATTCCTCAGCAAAGAGCTGGGAGTAAAGTACGTGACAAAAGAAAAAGATATACAAATCAAACACATTTTTTTAATAGAAGCATAAAATTATTGTTTTATATAATTTTAAGCAGAGAGGTAATAATTTTGCAACCACAGAAAAGAGTGCGTCTTGGAATCGCGAATGAAATGTGTCATAAAACATTTTGTCATGAAAACTGCGTTATTAAAATGTCGCCTTTGATGTTACCTATTTTTTAAAATAAATTAAATGTTACAAATCCGTGTATACGTGCATTATCGCATGTTATTTCACAATATGTAAAATGAAACCATGCCAGCGGAAATCATGTCCGAACATCTTTTTTTAAACAGACTCGTAGGAACAGAAATATACTTTAACAGGTCACGTGCATTTGAAAGAACTATTTACTGCTGGAAACTAATTGTGAATACCAGTTTAAAATCTCATTCATTCTAAGAGTGGCACATGACATATGCATGCATTGGGTTTTCGCAAGGGATTGTCGACCTTTTGGCTTGGGAAAGGTCCCCCTGCAGTTCTGTATGGGCGCTAATGGGGTAAAACATATATGTTTGTCCAACATCATCTTCTGACTGGGCAACAGATTTTCTGTAGTGCTGGACATTTGATTATAAATTTTGTGCAAACCAGAAAGACGGAGATTACAGACCTAAACTCGAGGGTGACCAAGTGACCTTTTATTGAATTACTGTATTATTTATTATTTTCATTGCCCACCATAAAGAATCATTCTCAGCCATAAAGACTCGTTGGAGCTAAATTATGTCCCGTAATACTGACTTGGGTCAAAGATTATACATGTGGATTATCTTTTCGGCATGGAAGGTATCCAGAAGAACTATTTTATGATGTTGGGGAATTAGTTTATTAAATTTCATAGGTTTTAATCGGATCAGTTTTTACGGGTACGAATTACAGGCAATCTGGTAATGACTGGGCGTACAGCAGCATTAGTCCTAAATTTTACCAATAAAGAGACGACGTTCTCTTTGTTGGTTTATTGTCCGTATGACTTCTCATTACAGCTTGCATGTAATACGTTTTTGTGTTTTACAAAGAGCTAATCGTAATATGTGTTCGCATTGAACGATGCCATTTGAGAGAGAGAGAGAGAGAGAGAGAGAGAGAGAGAGAGAGAGAGAAAGAGAGGGAGAGAGAGAGAGAATTGAATCAGAAAAAAGCCCACAATAAAGAGTGAACAAGACCTTTGTTCTGCACCAGTATGGGGGATTTCCAGTACTTAAAGTGTAAGACTATGATTGCCACATAAATGTTCGTACTCGTTTCTTTCTTTCTTTCTTTCTTTCTTTCTTTCTTTCTTTCTTTCTTTCTTTCTTTCTTTCTTTCTTTCTTTCTTTCTTTCTTTCTGTCTGTCTGTCTGTCTGTCTGTCTGTCTGTCTGTCTTTCTTTCTGTCTTTCTTTCTTTCTTTCTTTCTTTCTTTCTTTCGTTCGTTCGTTCTTTCTTTCTTTCTTTTATAATCATATTTTGTAAAGATGACAAGACATGTTGGCTACCATCATGCAAACACTGGGTATTACATTTTATATAATGTCCCACATACTCAAAAATATCGTTTTCAGATGATTTCCTGGCAGACCGAACTTAATTTTTTACTGAGAGCATGTGGAATGACGCTATAGTATTTGGTCTGTGAGTCAGGCAATTCCGTCAATAGTGTTCGTCCATTTTATTATTTAAATTCCGAAAATTGCTTTGCTTGTGCTACGTAACCAATACAACCGCTTTTCGTATGATAAAGAACAATGCTGTTGATTCTACATGATATTGCGCACATGTTTATGTTGGTATACATTGTAATTACTGTTCCGAACGCATCATCGCTTTTTCAATGTGTCGTGCCAACAGGTATGTCTAATGGATGGCATCAGATTGTAGTACCACAGCACGAGTGACATTAAGATAGCGTATCTGAAACGGGGTCATGACCTGATATATTAAATAGTAATCGTTAACTGGAAGCTATGCAATTTTGTTGGAGGAGTTCGATGGGCCTTCGATTTGGACCGCATGAATGATGCGGGAAACGTGACATGGAATACATGATAAATTAATTATAGTCTTCTTTGAATACGCAAGCGTCTGTCGGGAAGCAAGCCTTGAAAATGACTTGACGTGTATGATTACTCGTGAGGTCGCGGAATAGATAGATAAGTGTTGTTGTTGCGGTGGCCTTGATACAGAACATGGTATACTATTGTTGTCGATGAATAATGTTATTCTGGTTAAAAGATAAATGGTGGATGGGCAAAGGAATAAAGGAGAGAGGTCAAGAAAAGGTAACATTTAATAAATGCCTCCAACCTTGTATACACAATTAATTACACATGAGTAGATATTCTTTGAGTCTCGTAACATGCGCGATGTATTGAGAGTCTGACATTATTTTCATGCGCAAAAAAGCATTACAGAACATACTTTATATTTTGTATTTGGAATAGTATTAACCCTCTGAGAACCGAGCCACTAATATTCTTGCGCACTCTTGGGACACTGCGCCGAAAAAAGCTGTTGATTAACCACCCATTCTTGCTTAGAAAGAAAGAAAGAAAGAAAGAAAGAAAGAAAGAAAGAAAGAAAGAAAGAAAGAAAGAAAAAAAGAAAGAAAGATTTTCAATAAGAAAAAGTTGCATGCGGATACACTGGGGTTTCCTGTCTAAGGGTTTATATTTTTTATACGTCAAATTTTGCTTGCAGAATGCACCGACAAACGAAGATAAGGGTGACAGAGCTGAATCCACATATATTGTGTGTACTATGTGGAGGGTATATGATAGATGCCACCACCATTGCGGAGTGCCTGCATTCATGTAAGTCGCTTTTCGTTTTACATTCCGTCAGTCTGACTTGCACGTGCATTCTGTGATGTACACGCCCACTCTCTTATATGTGGATCGGCAAAATGCGGAGGTCGTCAATCAATCAATCAATTTGGAAGCTTTATCATGGATTTGGCTACTAAGAGGATTCGAAGGCTTGTACAGTGGTTTTCTTATTTCACTTAAGCTTTGTGATCAGTGAACGAAGTTGGATCAGCCTGAAATTTGGAAAAGGAAATAATAGTTCGTTATATGTTTCGAGCCCATGCACGGTCCTCTGGAAAACCCGGAGAGATACTCACCCCAAAAACTGCTGTTTGTAGAACACAACTGCAATTTTCAGTGGTGATTTCAAGTGTATGGACAAAAATGTGAATCTCCATTTTCTTAGTAGCCGATCTGTAACAAAGCATTAGTTTTGTCTTTTTTTATGCAGACAAGAGAAGCAAATATTTTGCACAAGGAACTATTGTTCTTGTCAGTGCAGGTGGCTCTTGGGCTAAATGCGTTTTTGATTGACTGCCTGAAGTCCCAGTCAAAAAAAAAAAAGAAGAGAAGGAGAAGGAGAAGAAGAAGAAGAAGAAGAAGAAGAAGAAGAAGAAGAAGAAGAAGAAGAAGAAGAAGAAGAAGAAGAAGAAGAAGAAGAAGAAGAAGAAGAAGAAGAAGAAGAAGAAGAAGAAGAAGAAGAAGAAGAAGAAGAAGAAGAAGAAGAAGAATGTAAGCAGGCAATCGTCCTTCAGGTTTGGCAGACACAAAAGTACGATTAAGTCGAGGCCTCCATGAAAGTCTTCCACAGAATTCAACTAGGCAACTGTTCTCCAGGTTTTGCAGACACTTTAAATGCACAGCATTATTATTATTTACTAATCTCTTAATTGCTGATAGAAATGAATATTTCACCTAACAGAAAAAATGTGGTGTCGTTTCATATGCATGCAGAAACCAGAGGATTATATACATATATACTGACTTGTGAAAATGATAACTAAATGGGATGTCCAGGTTCGTTCGATAAACAAAATTTAAAAGTACAGTTGGAAGATTTATCTGTTTTAAGCTATATTTTTTTTAATATCATTTAGTCCTTTATCGTATACTGCTCGTCCAATAAGATGCGATGAACGCCAATGCCTGGTAGATGCTCAAAGGGATATGTTTTTATGCGACTTCATGTTGCGCTGCATACTGCTATGTGTGGCATGGCCTTGTGGGAGAAACCTGCATTATTGTTTAATTCGGGTAACACAATAAAGTAGCCGTATTTCATACCTGTTCAACTGTTCTAACAAGAAAAGTGTCTGACAACCCAACATGTCTACATGAGATTACCCTGCGAAGCGTCTTTCAAGTAGCATGTCAGTGAAAACTTAGGGCATAACAATCTTGGCTGACCCATAACTCATTTTTATGAACAGAAATTGGAGCCAAATATAGAACATCTCAAACTTCAGGATTAGCCTGTGAGTGTATTGTTTTCAACAGGAAGGAACATACGATTTGCAATGCAAGAGGTAAATTGATTCTCGCTGCAATTGCCAAAAGAAAATGTTTCATTTTGCGACAGCAGATCATCCCCCCCCCAAAAAAAAGTGAATGCATTTTGTGGAAATCAGCAAGATGGAAACTAGTAATATGCAGGAAACAGGGAATGATGATAAAATAGCCATACGCCCGATTATGTGTCTTACGGCTTTGCCAATGGTTCTCCATTTTCACTGATAATGTGCTTCGCAGATTGTGCACTGGCTGTGCAACGAACGTTGCTCCGGGGAAATAGTGTGTATATTTTACAATGCAACAAATTGTCTGACCCGACCTCCTGTTCTGGGCTTTATCAGACAAAACCAATCGATCATCTCGTCCAGGCTTTAACAGACGCAATCTCGTTTTAAGACTCTCCTACCGATATCGATGGTTTATTTTATAGATGGTACATATTTGGTTTTGGGAAGGATCATGAATTCTATTCTAAAAATACATTTGTGTGTTCATGACAAACTGACCTTTGGGCCTATACAAACTCTGTAATGAAAAAGAAAGCTGAAATGACCCGTCAATTTGATACTGGAAACAAACAGAGCGCGCTCAATTCAGACAAGAAAAATAAATACAGTTTATTGCTCAGCGGATAGAAAAATCATCCGTACGTGAGAATCCCAAGCGATATTACTTTTTACTGTACAGTTCATCTGGGAGAGGGGTTGAATTTTCTGGTAATGCAAACTTATCGACAACTGTGAAAAATGGTCGAACTATATGGGAGATACTTCATATGTTTATGTTACCGCAAAATTGACAGGGTATATTGGTTGTGAGTCGATAATAGGCCAAAGAAGAGTTTTCGTCTGGAATGCGGTCATGAATTGTACTGAATAGCATGGATTATATTTGGACAGTTTAACTATTGCAAACACCGTTTAGTGCCTAGAGAATCGATCAAATGATTCCAACTAAGGCAGACCATATAGACATACCTAACATGTACATTTTATTGGAAAGCAGACTTGAAAATATATTGGTCGGGAACAAACATATATATATATATATATATATATATATATATATATATATATATATATATATTGGTAATATTTTATGTGTATACTACGGAGACTTTGTCGGCGGACTGTATCGAGTGGCAGTGTTGGCTTGTGTCCGTGTAGCATATGCAACCGGTTTCCAGTTCAGTCAGGTGACATTTGACAAGCTGTCACCGATAATAAATTATTGACAATAATTGTACCTGTGACGACTAAGTTTTTTTTATTTATGTTGGTCGTTCAGTATGTCACTACTTGCATATAGCATATCCTTTTCTTCTTTTAATACATATTTTCATGCTTTCTTTATAAACGTGATTTTTTGTGCTGGAAAGTGATTTACAACAGACATGTGACCAAGAGTGTTATGTTATATATATATATATATATATATATATATATATATATATATATATATATATATATATATATATATATATATATATATATATATATATATATATATATATATATATACATCAGAATGCGAGTCATTTAAACATGTTGATTTTGGGTTTAACCGCCCGCTTTTATTGTTTTCATTGAACATCATTCTGTTGTTTCCGTCTGCTTTATAATCATGGTAGAATGAAGCTTGGTACTGATGTTTTATGTTTTTGCAGGCGCGACATGAAATGTAGTTCATTCATTGTCATGCTTGGCTTATGATGTAATAGTATATGAATTATTCAAATACAATCCTATTCGTACTCCTTTATTAAAACGCTCTTTCACAACATTCTGACGACTGGATCTTTATTGTCATTTCTTGGACTTTTCCATTAGTCATATTACACTCACGATAAAACAAACAAGTCAACTATTGTTAACCAAGTGGGATTAATATAATTACCGAACTGCACTTTGAATTCACATACGAATGCTCCCCCCCTCCGCCCCCATCTATGCCGAATAGGCGGTACAACCTGTCACTCCAAATTCGTTATGATGATATTGCAGAGTTTCGCCCAGGGCACACGGGCTTCAAATAGTTCCTAAACATGCATGTATACTTAAATTCATGCGCCGTATTGTTTGCATGTAATTTGCACTTAGGTTATTTGATATACATGTGATTTCCTTTTGGCCATTTTATGAATTGCTTTAGGCAAGACCATTTTGTCGAAACCTGCCGGGCTGGCGATTTTAACAGGAATTAACTCTATTAATCAATAATTCAGCGACAAAGAAACACAATTTGCATAAAGCTGCTCATGTGTTTTGCCCCACCATTTGTGTGCAATGTATGTCCAATTTATTTATATATATTTATTCATTCATTTATATATTTTATTTGTTTTGTTTTATTTCATTTCATTTTATTTTATTACATTTTATTTTATTTTATGTTGAATTTAAGAATGTTTTGAGGCACATTTTGTTTTCTTAAAGTTATCCCGCAAAAAGTATCTGCTACAAAAAAAAAAAAGAAGAAAGTTTTTGGAGTACATATTTCGGTCTTTCAATTGCCACAAATAATTTCAAATACAAATAAAATTTGGTCTGTTAATAAATGTTGATACACTATCCGTAATATTGTATGTAACCAGAGAATATTTTTCTTTTATGAGGCATCCATTCTTCTTCGGATACGCATTTCTAGTCCAGATCTTGGCAATGGATTTGTGTGTCTACCGAAAATAACCCTCGCTCGAAACAGAAAATTTGGAGAGTACAGTATCCAAATAAAGTTAATGACGCTTTGTAGGATGTTACCATAAAGTGCACACAAGCATTTGGTACTTTTTTGTTACCATATATATGCATCCGATCAGAACACGATATTCTTATGAGTTGCGAACTCGATGTTCCACGTTGATTTTTTTTATTTAAGGAAATTGGTTTCTTGCTATACAATGAAATATGAGCAAACATCAGAAAGTTTAGAATATCAGTAAACTAGTTTATAATTGGACTGATAGATAAAAAAGGGAATTTTTTCTTCATTCAGTTTGTCGTTCCTGCATTACGCGATATCTTGAGACGAGCAAGGTGTGCCCTATCTGTGATACATTGGTCCACAAGACGCGACCTCACGCCAGTCTCCGGTAAGTTTATTATCTTGATGACGTCATCAAGGTTTTTCTATACTTTTTCTCCGTATAAAAGGATGTTTTCTGCGTAGAGTCAGCCGATGGATGAAAACACTCCACGACCGTGTAACTTGCAAAATAGTCTCAGTAAAACTCGTGCTGTGTCCCATTTATCATTTGTGTAATCTCGTAATATGAGCATATAACTTTGTAGTAAATAAAAGCCTCTGGATATGGTTACTACCTACCTTTTAGTACCCCACCGGTGACCATAGGTTTACACCTTGTCTGTCCGTCCGCTCTCTCATATTTGCGGAGTACCTACACCTGTCAAATTTGGTGTGTGAACACTGCATCAGGATTGGGGGGGGGGGGGGAGCGGGGGAGAGATGTTGCACACCCGAAGTAGGTCACTGTGATTTTGACCTTTGCCTTTGGACCCCGTCATGGAAAATGCTTGTGCGGGCCACCGCAATACTTACTTTACCGTAATACGTACAGATATAAAACTTTGTGTGGAGATACTTCTCAGAATAGGGGTGTGTCTTATAACGAAATTATGTCACTGTGACTTTGATCTTTGCCCCATCATAGAAAATACTTGTGCCGTCAAATTTCCTATACCGTAATACTTAGAGATACCAAACTAGGTGTGTGACTGGTGTGGGGATACCAAACTTGTTGGGTGGATACCTGTTCGGAAAGGAGTGGGAGACATGTCAGATTGATAGGATATACTTAGTATTGGTCATGTCCAATCCCAATGTGTTATATAATATCAGTTCCTTTGACCCCTTTTTTTCTAACGTCGCCAGGCCCATAAAGCTGAAAGAAGTGATTTTGTAATGGCAGGGTGCAGCTTGGATATTAGTGGCAAAAACAATTGGGCTCCAGAGCAAAATTGCACTTGAGTAGATTGTACATAAAACTGTACATAGCTGATTGCCTGCGTTTTGCATCACCGTGACCGAATGAATGTGTGACCTTGACCTATTTTTCAAGGTCATTAAGCACCTTAGAAAAGGACCTTTATCTATCTATCTATATATCTATCTATCTATCTATCCATCTATCTATCTATTCATCTATCTATCTATTTATTTATTTATTTATTTATTTTATTCTATTTATGTCACAAAAAGCGTACAGGAGAATAATAATGATGGCAATAATAATGATAGCAACAACAACTCGACCTCAGGATGTAGGCATATTTGCGTAAACGTACCACAATAAGACAGGCAAGTTTAAGCCACAAAGCACACACCAGACTGACTCGATTCAACTCACTTAACGGTCACAATTAACTATTTCCCCCCTAAAATCGACCAAAAACCGGCTGGTGGTCAAATGTCGTCTGCTTCAATGTTTAGGACAAAAAGAGTTTGAACTAGAAAAGAAGAAATGATTTGCTTCAAAGCAAATCTGTCAGTGTGCCTGCAAAACTTGCATAAATGCATGTCAAAAGTTTTATTTGTGGTTTATTAGATATGCCTTCAGCACAAACGTATGAATTAAATTGGAATAGCGCCTTTGCCTATAATAATAGCTTGGAAGGTATTCAACAGTCAAAGAATTGGAGTGCTCCTAATTAGAATAAATTACAATTTTACTACTTTTCTTTGTGGTTCACTGGATGCGCCTGCAGCCAAACCTACAGATTTAAGTTGGACTGGCGTCTCTACTAATAATAGCTTTGAAGATATTCGACATGTAAACTTTTAACGTGCCTCTAATTAGCATAAAATAAAATTCTACAATTTTTGTTGGTGGTTCATTATATGCGCCTGCAATACACACTTACAAATTGAAGTTGGAATGGGAACTATGTCTATAATAGGTTTGAAGATTTGACTAAATTTTTGAATGACCCTAATTCGCATAATTTTGAAAATGTTCCCTCCTCTTTATAAAATGACAATACTCTGGGGGTATATGGGGGTATAATCATGCCAAGTTTGAATTTTCAAGGTTAAAGTGTCCAAATGAAATGTCGGACGGTTAGGATATCGTCTACTACACACTCGACACCTTCCATGTCGCCAAGCAGTTCTGACATAGCATTCACATATATTGTTGGCAATGCCCATAGGTAATCGGATGTACTTGTATCGGTCAAATAGTGAATTGAAAGTGGTTAGTTTCGAGGCACTTTCAGTCAACTTAAATTGGAAGAACCCTTGATGGCAGTGAATAACACTAAATGTGGTTGCACCGTGTATTCTGGTAACAACGTGTTCCACTGTTGGCACAGGAAAATGAGGTCTTTGAATGGCCTTATTCAGATCACGCGGATCAATGCAAATTCTCACTTTTCCCGGCTTCACCACAGTGACCAAGCTATTTACCCATGCTGTAGGTTCTGTGACGCGTTCTATGATGTTTAGTGACTCTAAACTGTCCAATTCTTCCTTCACCTTTGCACGTGGAGTAACGTGAACAGCTCCAGGAGGGTGTACCACTGGTGTTACACTAGGATCAATGGTGAGATTGTATTGCCCCGGTATACACCCTATACCTAGAAAAACATCTTGGTATTGTGCAAGTATGGCGCTGCGATTTTTTTTATTTATTTTACGAATTTTTGTGTTTTAAAGCTATATTTGACTGCCTCTAACCCCCACCCCCCATATTCTTCTGAAACTTGGTGGAAATATAGCTTGTAGAAAGGTCAAACTAAATTGGTCATCAGGTTGTGCTTTTCCGTATCTCTGAATTTAAGCGAATTTTCCAATGTGGGTACTTATCAGTTCATGCCTACATTCACATTGTTTAACAATGCAAGTCAATGGGGAATGCAATGGTAAGTCGCTTTTTTTGACTTCTCTAAAACCGTCAACCAGATTAACTTTAAACTTGAAAGGGCTGTACCTCGGGTTAGTCTGTCAATTTTGCCACTTCTACCGATTTTAGGAATGTTTAATATTTTGTTGTTGATTTTTGTGGGGTAAAATCTCAACAATCTTCTCCAAAACTGGCAAGCGAATTGCTTGGAAATAGTATAGGAACACTTCTGAGAACCTCGAAAACTTAATTTGTTCAACAGGTGGATTTTTTTTGTTTTTGTTTTTTTTTGTTTTTTGTTTTTGTTTTTTTGTTTTGTTTTGTTTTGTTTTGTTTTGTTTTTTTTTGTTTTTTTTGTTTTTTTTTTGTTTTTTGTTTTTATGTCTCCCGATGGAAGCCGGGGGACATATTGGTTTACTGCCCGTTTCTTCCGCTTGTTGTTGTTGTTGTTGTTGTTGTTGTTGTTGTTCAGGTTCTTCAACACTTGGTTTCCGTGCGATAAGTCTTGAAGGACATGACAGAATTTGATGAAACTTGGTAGGATTATGTATCTAGGCAAGACCTAGGTTGGGATTGTATTTGGATGACCTTGAGGGAATTCTCAAGGTCACAGGGTCACTTAGGTGAAATTGGTTTCCGTTCGATAAGTCATGAAGAACTTGATGAAATATGATGAAACGTGGTAGGCTTATGTATCTAGGCAAGACCTAGGTTGGGATTGTATTTGGGTGACCATGACCTAATTTTCAAGGTCACAGGGTCACTTATGTGAAATTGGTTTCCGTGCAATAAGTCATGAAGAACTTTATGGAATTTGATGAAACTTGGTAGGATTATGTATCTAGGCAAGACCTAGGTTGGGATTGTATTTGGATGACCTTGAGGGAATTCTCAAGGTCACAGGGTCACTTAGGTGAAATTGGTTTCCGTTCGATAAGTCATGAAGAACTTGATGAAATATGATGAAACTTGGTAGGCTTATGTATCTAGGCAAGACCTAGCTTGGGATTGTATTTGGGTGACCATGACCTAATTTTCAAGGTCACAGGGTCACTTATGTGAAATTGGTTTCCGTGCAATAAGTCATGAAGAACTTTATGGAATTTGATGAAACTTGGTAGGATTATGTATCTAGGCAAGACCTAGGTTTGGATTGTATTTAGATGACCTTGACCTAATTTTCAAGGTCACAGGGTCACTTATAGGAAATTGGTTTCAGTGCGATGTCTTGAAGAACTTAATGGAATTTGACAAAACTTGGCAAGATTATG
This sequence comes from Hermodice carunculata, assembly GCA_964020975.1. Lineage (NCBI taxonomy): Eukaryota > Metazoa > Annelida > Polychaeta > Eunicida > Amphinomidae > Hermodice > Hermodice carunculata. Next base: position 56,971,714 of record OZ026616.1, on the reverse strand, counting down.
TATCTTGGCAAGACCTAGGTTGGGATTGTATTTGGATGACCATCAGCGAAATTTCAAGGTCACAGGGTCACTTATGTGAAATTGGTTTCCATGCGATAAGTCTTGAAGAACTTGATGGAATTTGATGAAACTTGGTAGGATTATGTATCTAGGCAAGACCACGGTTGGGATTGTACTTGGGTGACCTTGACCTAATTTTCAAGGTCACAGGGTCACTTATGGGAAATTGGTTTCCGTGTGATAAGTCATGAAGAACAGGATGGAATTTGATGAAAGTTGGTAGGATTATGTATCAAGGTAAGACCAAGGTTGGGATTGTATTTGGGTGACCTTGACCCAATTTTTCAAGGTCACAGGGTCATTTATGTGAGATTGGTTTCTCTGCAATAAGTCTTGAAGAACTTGGTGAAAATTGCTAGAGTAATGTATCTAGGTGAGAGCTAAAATAGGATTGTAATTTTCAAGCAAACTTGGTCATTTGTAATTTGTTATCACCTGTAGCTTATTCAGAGACGTAAGTGTTCCACCGGGAGACATTTGATTTTCTGTTGGAAAATCAGTCTGTTCTAGTTTTTTTTGTTTTCGTTTTTGTTATTTTTTGTGAAAAAAAAATGGTGAGAATATACCTTGCGTAGATCTCTACTAATGGTGTTGATGGTATTTCATGATGATTTTTAACGAAATTACGAATCATCGGTAAGAGTACATGTACATGCTAGCATTGTTACTTCAGAGAAAGTACCGAAAAATGTGGCTGAGTTTATATCTTGGTAATGGTGAGTCCTAGGCCATTGATTACTAGTAAACATTAATAGTGAAGTATGTGCAGGATTTCTTTTGATGTTGTTAATTGTGACCTTGAGAGACCTTGAAAGGTCAAAGTGACAAATTGGCTTATATCTTGAATGGAAGTGGTGAATCTTATTACTTTTAATTTAAAAAAGTGACGACTCGACGACTGCTTCAGTGGATACTTTGATATTGCAAATAGTGATGATCCTGCACATGTTCCAGCTTGCCAGGAGCGAATTGGTGATGCAAAAAAATAAAATACTCGGGACTCTGTAGTTACTTGGGCTGTTCTCTTGATATCTAGAGAACTATTACAGCCAGGCCTACAACATAAATGTTGTGCATGGTGATGGCAGTGTATAGGGGCTAAATGAAATGTGCATGGTTGAGCTTATTCCCATTTCCAAGGTCACATGACTGGCAAATTTAGTTTTTGAGTTGTTTAACTTAAAAAAAACTATTGAGCCATTGTTTTGAGTCGTGTTTATGAGCATGTGGACATGATAATGGGCCTTGAAGAAAGCAGACATTGATTTTATTCTCTAGGCTACAGGACCACTTAAATCTGTGCATCCAAAGCCAACTGAGCACAGGATTGTCACAGCAGTCCTGTGCTTTGTGTCTGGTGTATGCATTATTGTGATGTATTCTTTGATGAGCATTCATAAAGTTTTCGGCAGTGCTTTGGTCAAAAACTGCCTGGCCCTGAAATTTATCCTCACTTTATAATAATAAATTTCATAGTTAAGTTGAGTACCGTATATTGTAGTAATGTCCATAATGTACTTTCACCGGTCATGATGATAAGTGCTGGACCTGAAGGAGGCGTATCAGAGAACATGAGCGTTCACACATCCTCTAGTTTCAATTTGCGCTTCTGTAAACTTTGAAATGCACAGAGTTGATCAACTGCAATCAGCAGCTTTCTTCGGTACGCTATGAGCGTCGAGTACGCCAAGGGAACATGTTAACTGAACGTTATCATAACAGTGTCACCCTGTTAGTCCCTGATATATGTGTCTGCTACCGTTGAATGCAAATAGAGATGTCTGGCTTGTCCCGTTGCTAGCCCAACATTGCCTTGAGGGCTTGTTGCATTCTCTGATGAAGATGCAGTGTTGTTAAGCGTGTGACCTGCGTGGAAAGTAAATGGCATGTGAGGTGATGAGAGTTGGGAGGAGAAAGAGAGTTTCAAAACAGTGTGATGGATATTACTCATCAGAGGTAGTTACTGGGCGTCTACACAACAGCACCTGTACACTGCTTCCCCCACGGTCTTTCGAGAAGGCCGCCGTCAGAAACAATCCTCTCCTGAAAGACCTATGTAGCAGAATACAAAACCTTATTCTTCCCGTTGTTTTCTGTGTGTCATAAGACCACTTATCTTAAAAGACCCTTTTTCTGGCAATGGAGGTACCCCCTCAATACAGGAATTACTATATTGTATACCGGTTACTTTCGAGGAATATGCAGGAAACCTTGTCTCTTAATGCCTTCTCAAGTCGGTTACTGGACGTTTATGAAAAAGCACCAATGGCCGACCTCTTTGGCTCTCTAACGAGCGGAACTAACAACCTTCATTGCCCTTCCCTGAGGTTCAAATGTTAAAGCGGCTTCTTTATTGAACACACCAGATCATTACAATGTAGACTACAAAGTTAGGAATTTAAATATATCAGTTGCTTCCGACTGCACATTTGGCATACTCCAGGATAATATCTAGCGCATTATAGGTCCTTTTTGATAGGCTATCAGGAGGCATTCGCTCCTTGAAACTGGACATCCTTATTAATTGAGAAACCACATACCTTAATTAAGTGAGATATTCAAAGTAAGTACGAAATTACACTTTAAGAGACGATTCAAGAGGCCTTAAACCAATATGGTACACTTCTGGAGCGGACTGGCAACAACCGAACAGCATGGTACAGCTACTCTTGAGATTTAGTTTATTAACCGTTTAACGCACAGTCTTTTAAAAGTATATAATTTAAGGCTTTATATATATATATCAGTACATTGTTATATTAAATCTACGGAAAGACTCGAGGATTAGTCAACCTCAGTAAAGCTTTAAAGCAGGTACCTCTCATTATAATTTATATTTACACAGATCTCGTCGCCAGTTTATGATATGGACAATCAAATTAACACGTACTCGCCCAATAGCCTCTTCTCCTTCTCCCTTTCACTGTCTGCTGTCTGTAGCGTACTGTGCGTGTTTCTATATGTTATCTGGCAGTCCAACATTGTATGTATGTATTGTCACTTTATGTACAAGAGGTCTTAATATAGGCATTGTGCCTGTTGACCGATTGTTTTTCGAATAAAATATGTTTAAACCAAGCCTTTATATATATATATATATATATATATATATATATATATATATATATATATATATATATATATATATATATATATATATATATATATAATATCCCTACCGTATAGTGAATAACACAGTGCAGTTTACGATATTATAAGAGCAGATAATATTTGAGTTTGAAGAATTATGCAAACACTTTTCTTGATGCGAGACTTTTCGAGATATCTACCATGAAACATACCAGAAATAATGATCCTTCATAGCTTGTGCAGTTTATATAATACATAAACGTCTTTGCTTGACTTGCGAGCATTCGTTTTCTATGTTATGGTGGTTAGGCTGTGCTTTTATAAATGCATTTCTTAGAAATATTTGATCATCCTTCCACAGAAATAAGCATTGAAAGAAAGGATACTACAAGAAGCTACTTTGTGTCAAATCCTAAATCGATGATCAAATCATGGGTGTACGGTCTCCATAGTAACGCTGTTATACGATAATTGTATTCTGATACGTTTCATTTGACATTGACGCAAAGAGTGGTTACCCGAATATGCACTCAACTCAGACGTAAAATCAACCTCCGAGTGACAATAGATCGCGTCAAAGAGGTGGAGTTGCGTAAAGAATGGTCCCTGTCATGTCTATCAGGCGCGAAAGACAATGACAGGTTTCCATGTCCAAATATTTACCCGGGATTTACCTAGGAAATTATCTATAAATGATATTTACTGTGTGCCTATGTGTGTGCGGCCGCCTGCAAGCAAGGAGGGTGCATATTGCGCGGCTCATCAATAAATGATAGCCTTGTAACAGACTTAGTCAAGACATATAGCTTTTCTTTTAGCAGTCTAGCCAGACTGTTACAGAACTCACATCTTGTGCCAGACCTATATATCACAAGCTTAGCCATTGGGAACACATGCCCACACTACCAATAGGGAGATAAAAGAAAAAACCAACATCTGGGGCTTCTATGCTTGTTCGAGTAAATATATTGATGGAAAACCTGTGTTGTTTCTCTTTCCCTTGTAGGTCGGACAAAACCTTACAGAATCTGGTGTACAAACTTGTACCGGGGTTGTTCAAAGGTAATACCACCTTTCATCTTTATGACGGCAAATGCTTTTATCTTAAGGACTGCTCATCTTACCAAATAAATTCTAGCCACTTTAAATGCTATGGCTTCACTGTCTTCCGTAGGCTGCGTGCCGTAGAGGAAGCTGATGAATGGGGCTCGCCTCATCTGGTGGCAGGGGCGCATTGGGCATATGGACGTTGTCATGGCAACTGCAGTCGAAGAGCCACAGGGAGACGATGCATTTACTCATTGCTCCATGGCATCAAATTGTGTCGTGGTAGATGGGGATGAGACCAAGAAAGACTAATTAAATAGATTTCCATAAAGCCTAAGTCTAAGTAGATTACAATAGCATGACAGGGGTAGGAGTTTGCGAATTAACCACCTATCGATAAGGAATTGTGCCATTTGTGCACGGACTGCTCCGCTAATTCCGAATTAAGTTTCCTGTTTTCCTCAAGGTTTGCCTATTACCTTTTCATGGTGTGCTTACCGTTTGACACTTGCTTCTGTCGATATTGTGATGCATAAATATTAACGTTTGTGTTTACATTAGTCATTAATTTGATTACAAGGGTGTCCACATATCTTATGAACGTCTGTGCTTGTTGCAAAATTTATCTGATGTATTTGTTATATAATTTCAACTGGTAATCGTATCTAAAATTGCAGCGCATGTGAACATGGTACATGCTACATTGAATTATTGTATATATTGACATATATATTACATAATGACGTAACGAACATTCAAAATTATGCGTATCTGAAAAAATACTCGTTTCATGCTTGAATATGTCAAAACACATATGCATTTGAAACACTAGTTGTATAGAAGAGATGAGATGCTTAGGCATGCAAGTCATATGTACAACTGGAAATACATACATTTTTCACGTGCTATGCATAGAGATACGGTACATTTCGAGCAAATGATAGTGGACCCAATTTTGACGTGTGGCAGGTCAAATGAAGGAACAGGCTATTCTTAGCAAGTGACGGGTCTGCAAACCAAAGATCAACTTGACATTTATTTCATTTGCAATCATCATGCATAACGACTTTCTTTACCGATTTATCACATGTTGTCGTAAATTCTACCGTCGGTACACTTGATTTTGGTATTTTGCGGAGTTGACAGTGAACACAGTGTGTAACATATGGACCAAGATATCGCACGTGCCAGCTTGCAGTCTTGTGGGAATTAGTTTACAGTAACATGCGTGCGCTAACTGATACAAAACATGTGTTTCGGGTGTGAAATGATTACAGAAACCCACGTGTGTTGTTTATCTCCATAATTTCACCAAAAAAAAAAAAAAAAAAAAAAAAAAAAAGAAACGAAAAGAAAAAAAGAAAAAAGAAAAGAAAAAAAACTCCACGCACAACCCAGTACCAGTATATTTCCTTATGGGTATTGTTTGACTGTAAAATACATATGCTGCTTTGCTTTTTTTCAGAGGAAATGAAGCGTAGAAGAGAGTTCTATGGAAAGAATCCTGCATCAGGTAACTTATTTAGCGTTTCTGTCACAAAATAGCCAGTCAATGTCCGTTTTATTTTAATTGTCACAAAACTTTTTCCCGCAACGAGAAAAGCTTGAAAAGCAGTCATACATTTAACACGCCGCGCAATACGTGGGTCAAATAGAAATACGTTTGACATACATTGGCACTGATCAGTTGACGGCCAAATAGCGCACAAGGAAGGAGTGTTCAGCTCAGATTTCTTCAGCAAAAATCCCTTTTGTGTGCTACACGGGGCGTTCGCTTCCTTAATATAGAGTCAAAATTACCGTTACTCAGCGTGCGAGTCATTTTAAAGGCTGCAGGTCAATTCGAGAAGAAGAAGAAGAAGAAGAAGAAGAAGAAGAAGAAGAAGAAGAAGAAGAAGAAGAAGAAGAAGAAGAAGAAGAAGAAGAAGAAGAAGAAGAAGAAGAAGAAGAAGAAGAAGAAGAAGAAGAAGAAGAAGAAGAAGAAGAAGAAGAAGAAGAAGAAGAAGAAGAAGAAGAAGAAGAGATGGAGAGAAACAAAAAAATGGGCACCTAGTCCCTCTAAGATTTTTTTTTTGTGATGAAAAACTTTATAATTTTTTTTCTGTCCTAAAGTATGTTAGTGTCAGTTTCTTTGTCACAAATTAGTACTCCTGAACATTCAGTCATTCGTTGAATACACAAGGACGTTTTGTTCTAACATATGTTTTTCCTCTCCATTTCTATTCAATATACATGTATACAGACTTGCCACTGCTGACCATTCGCGTGGCACCTTGACTCAGAGTCCATGTTTTTGTCTTCTTGTTTTTCCTATTGTTTATTCTGTATTTCATTGTGCTTCCATTCCTTTAGCTCACTTACTGCAGTAGATATTTCTTACTTTGTAAAACTTTCTCCGTCTTGAGGCACCGACCTAAAGACATTTAAATTGTTTTCATAAACTCATCCATGTGTCATTTAAGCTGCGGCTGGTCTCAGCATGGGTCATTCTGTAGGTACATGCAAAACTGGAGCTAAAGTTTGAGCTCAGATATCACCTCTTATCACAGTTCTGTCGACTGAAATGTTCCGTGCCAGGAATGCTATTACCTGATAGTACGTTTGATGTGTTGCCTTATTAGCTGCGGAACAGAAGCGAAAACAAAGGCACAGAAGGTTGCTCTTGTCCGTTAACTCTTGTCTGATCGACATTACGCTAAGTCAGCGAGCGGCTCACTCCTGGCTTGCTGCGCGTCGTTAGAGCTCGCCGAGTAAATGTCGTCTTGACTGGTAATATACAATGGGTGTTGTTTGCTACAGAAATGATAACCAAAAGAATTCGTTAAAATACGATACATAAAAAAAGATGAAGTATACATTTAAACTTGTCAGCCAGTGTGAACCCATTTGAGCAGGAAAGTGTTAAAGTTATTGTAAAAGAGGCTCCAGTTGGAACAACATCACCCACATCAGTCTTAGTTTATTACCCGAGTCTCCGGCACATATATCGACGTTCATATAAATTTCAGAGCTGCTGAGCGTTGAACCTGCGGTTGAACTACGGAATTTCGTCGTGTGCAGCGTTCTGTAAATGTGACCTTCCACTTAACCCTTTGGTGGTCAACACAGATATTATGTGCTTGCTCTTCTGGAGAAAATACATGTATCTTGTCCAATGTTTATTATGAACAATAACCCTTAACCGGTCACAATAAAAAGACTGTATCTACGGCTTACCCCGGCGCTAAGTTGTCGGGTGAAGCTGCTGACTGTAGACATATTGGCCAGATGGATTGCCTTCAAAGCAGACTGAGCCGCTCGTTTTCTTTTTATGTTCCACTTTTGTGGAGGGGAGAATTCATTGAGGCTAATTCTGTTCATCAGGCTGCCTGGCCAACTATATCACTCAAACTTACGTTCAAAACTTTTGATGGAGGTGCAGGAGTGAAAGACAGGAACATGCAGACGGTGTTTGAAATTACAGTTCGCCCATGACCAGTTTTTCCAGGATAGTGAATATCAAAGCCGTATCAGTACAGTGGAACCAGCTCTCCTGACAACCTGGATAATGTGACCTCCTGTCTCTGGCGACCATTTTCGACAGGTCCATTTCCTTATACTTCTGCATAATTTGATCCATGATTTGTTGCAGTTTTTCGAAAACGACCACATTTTTGTGGATCTATCCATGGTCAGAATAGACAGGGTCCACTGTATTTGATAATGTTGATCTGCATGGAAAGGAGAGAGTCAAATCATGACCAAATATTGCTAAATGATTTGTTTCTTCGGTGCTATCCCATCCTGGGCCATTAAATCAGCCAAGGAAGACAATAGGGATGCTCTAAGCAATGATGAGCACGTTGCATCTCTTTTTCTAACGCATGTACCTGACAGACTAAATGAGTCTGTCTTGATTGGTGATGATAATCCAAGCTCAGTCGAAGGTATTAGCAAAAGACCTAGCGCCTTTGACGCGTAGAAGGCGGAGAAATGAAGCCGGTTCTCGTGTTGGATGAGAATACAAAGTTCGCTTCCAGCTAAAGTGAAGCCATTAAATAGGGTTTTGCCGACAAGATAATAGCCACAAAGTCATTACTCCTTGAAAAGGATAAACGATGAACTTTTCATGTAGGATAAATAGCTCCAGGACATCCATTAGTCATGCTTCATTGTACATAGTGAGACCACGTGATCTGTTGTCGCCAGAGGTCGCTTAACAACATAATTGCGATAAAAACGGGGCAAAGAACCCTGGAATACCCGAATTTATTCAGTTTTACGAAGAATACAATCGGCATTAATACAAAATGAACATGAATATCATGCACACTGCCTTTCAATCTTTTTTCAAATTATGTCACTAATTGAGGTGTTGTCTGTTTTGTCGACCGTTTCATGTTTACGAAACGTGTTTCAGAGTAAATCTACCGATCAGGAATAACGTGATATCAATCACGTAATTGGACGAAACAATAAGGTGTACAACACTGTGTCGTTCTCTTTGATTTTTTTTTTTTTTCACGAAAAGACCTTTAATTTGACGCGAAAGAATTTTGCTGTTAAATGTATTGTTTTGATTGTTTTTTTTTTATTTCGGCAGATCCCATTGCATCAACTGCCCCAGGGGAGGCAGATGAAAAAGGAAGCAGCTGTACAGAGAGGGTAAATGATGCAAAGAAAGAGCAGATTAGCCTCTGTCTTCAACACTCCAACAGGTAAAACGAGAAAGTGGAAAACCCATTTTGTCTGATGTAGTGCAAAGTAGTCGTAGATTTTGTGCGGTATAGAATGTCAGGATGCATAACATATAACAGGAATGTAATATTATGCAGCAGATTATCAGGATACATGTAAAAAGAGAGATAGAATATTATACAATAGATTGTTGGATACATGTAAAACGGGAATACATAATACGCAGCAGATTATCATGATACACATAAAACTGCAAAGAATATTATGCAGTAGATTTTAAGGATACACATTTGCTGGAATAAATACAATGAACTGGGCCATGTTGATTATGGCATTCACGCACACCTGCCTCCATTGAACCATTCTTTATAGAAATGGGGATTTGGTATAATTGGTATGTGCGTTTCGCATTTTCGGGTGAGTGATTGGTGCCGAAAGTTGCTGGTTCGAGACACGGCCGTTCGTGGTCACAAAACATAAAGCTGTAAAGAATTTGTGAAGCAGATCTCCAACGTACAAACGAGACAGTTAATGATAATAGCGTCATATTTCTCAGCAGAATTGTAAAAAGTAATATGATGTATACACCATGTTCCCAGAATACGCAAAAGACGGGCATGTTATGCAGTAGATTGACAGCATTTACTCATGATCGATGTGAAATGTTTTGTTATACCTGATGGTTTGTGACCCAACGGATTCCATATGGAAGATGCGTTTTTGCTAGAAGCCAGAAGCAGTGGCCCGATACTGACAATTGTAACTGAATTGTGCACGCAGTGTTTCACTACGAAACACAGGGTGTATATCTACTACGTAAATCGATTCATTGTCCTGATGCCAATCTCAAATGAGAGACAGTCACAATATGATGGTTTGATATTTAGGTCTACTTATCGTTAACTTGTCGAGCAGGTATAACTATTACCTTATCACTTTGTATGGGCCTACTCCTTTTAATGTGTTCAACGGTCATGCAGAAAAATCAAAAGCGTCAATGTGTATATCTTGCTTTGTAGAGGTCTGGGTATTTAGTTTCCTTTATCAAATATACTGTGAAAGACTGAACGCAGATTGCAAACACGATTTTCGAAAAAAGGACCAGATGGATTATGCAATGGTATCTTTAATCTGACGTACCTCTCATTTTTCATGTGAAGATTACCAACAGGCCCAGTCACAGGATCTGAATGCCGAGAGGAGGGTGGTGAAGAAAAGGTACAAATTAAGCTGTTATTTCTCTGTACTTATGTTCCCCAAGATGTTCATCTTTTCCCATCTTGGAGATGTTGATTTGACACTACTGATGATAGGTTTGTGTACATGCGAACGTTCTTTTTGGTTGTTCTTTGACCATTAAAGCACATTTTGGAGTGCAGAGTAAGTTACAAACTACTTTCTTTTCATATAACAGAACGGTTCTAAATTTTATAAGATTGCGAAGAGGAAATAGGGACAGCACATATGAAAACACTTTGCCCGGGTTTGCTTTTTTATGCCATGACGTACATTATGTGTTGCAGAAAACTATGGACTTGGCTTTAATTAAAAAAAAGAGAAGATATGCATCAAGAGCAAGCTCATGTATTTATTTTTTGTGTACCTCATTTGGTTTGGAACTTCATCAGGTTTTGGAACCAGTCTTTATAAGTATATAATATGGGTCATGCAGCACTTCATTCATTTTTCACTTGTGTCCAAGATGTATTTGCATTCGAAGTAATGTTGTAAGTAGATAATATTCCTATGATGAACTGGAAAAATGGATCTTTGTTGTCTTCTTTTGTATCATGAAATCTTTTATAATAGACGTAGGAGGATATATCACGATAATTTGTTATTATAAGTTGCCCCTATTGAAGCAGTCCGAAATTGCAAATTGAATGAATCATCACACTAATGTATTAATGTTTGAAATCCATCACCTGAAAAGGTCAAGAACTTGTCAATGGACGATGAAAGTATACACAGTAATTCAACAGACAGTAAACCATCTTAGGTATAAAGCAAACTAGTGTTGATCAACTGAGATTGCCTGCTGAGCAGCAGGCATATCTTTTTATATTTTTGAGTGAAGGCCGTAACCTTAATCAGGGGATCACAGGCCTGTAAGTCCATTGAGCACGCACACGCAGAGATCGAATTTTGTTGATGTCATACGTTGGGATTTTTAAAGGTGATGAGATGAGACGTGTACTAGAAATGGTAATTATATTTTTAAAGGTGATGAGATGAGACGTGTACTAGAAATGGTAATTATATTACGTTTAGATAAGACACACTGCTGTAATATTGCGGGCTCAAAAGAAAGAGCATATGCGTGTGTGTGTGTGTGTGTGTATGTGTGTTGGGGGGGGGGGAGGGGGAGGAAGAGTCCAAGTTGCTAAAAGAGCCTATTTTGCCCCAGGAGAGAGTGCGGAAAAATAAACTATTCCAAAATAGTGGCCAGTACCAAGTACAGAAAATAAGAGGGCTTCCAATATGCTGGCACGGAAAGTGATATGCCCTATTACGCCAGTACCAAAATGTCCAGTACCATCTCCATATGTATGTATGTATGTATGTATGTATGTATGTATGTATGTATGTATGTATGTATGTATGTATATATGTATATATGTATGTATGTATGTGTGTATGTAAATGACAAAGTAATGGTCAAATTTGTGATTGTAGGGTGGAGATAAGCGATATCTGCTGTGTCCTGCCGCCTTTCAAGTCGGGCATCTGAAGAAATTCATTCGTACAAAGTATGATCTTCCGTCAAGTTACCAGGTATGAATTTTCATTCAGTTTTTACCGATTGGTTACTTTACTTTTTTTGTCTGCATAATCATTTCAAATTATGCTAGTTTATCATATGATAGGCTTTCTTTCTAAAATGTGTAATTTAGACATTCTTTGGCAGCAGACTGAATGCACTTTCGTATTCTGTGACCAGAAGCTTTGGGAATGAACAAGAAAGAAAACGACAAAATGCAAAAATCACACCATCATAAGCAGAATTTTTGTAACTGCATGTTTCCTGCAGGTTGCAATGAATGGAAGTTACATTTGGCGACTTGAGCTGGCACTCGTGCGAAATCCCTATTGTGCCTCGCTACTCTACATTTACGTTAAATTAGCGGAAAGGTATTTTTGCAAATTGTCACGATTTACAATATCGGTCAAGTCTCATGTCGCTTCCAGGCTGATAGTCACTCATGTTTGAATCTTAAATAATGATCATGGCTTTCACAACATTCAGTTGCTACCGATTATGTATCAGTCTTATCTTGACACTGCCCCAGGGCCGATACGTCTACCTTTCCGTTGGAATATTGATCTGGCATCCCAAAGTTCTTCTCATTTTTCACATTTAACGCAAAGCGGCTTATTGATCTCGATTCAGAAAGGTATGCGTTTCCCTGTATTAATTTCGGTATTTTAAATTACAGTGGATTCAAACTGCATGCCTGCAGTATATTTGCTAAAATTCTGAAATGATGGTTTCTGTTTTGAGCGCAGGGATTCAATTAGTGTGAGGATTTTGTTATATTACACGCAATACAAACGATGCCTATAAGTTATTGTCATGTATGCATGCACATACATGCATTAATATTAATCATGTCCCTTCATTTAAGTGACGCTTGTAGTTAAGGGTATGTTCCATCTCTGCCAAACCATGCCCTAGGAATGATCACCAGGCATTCTTAATGGTAATACAATTAATATGGTGACTGACGCAATGATTTAGAGAAAATTGAATAAGTTTACATATCAGAAATGGCAATAAAGAATACAGTGCCTCAAAAAGGACATCTTGCTTACACCGAAGAACACATCACACATATCCTTTCAGACAGGCCCAACGGCGTCCCATAGGTTCCCCCACCTTACGGATGTGTCATTAGTCATGCAAGGTCGTGCTATAGTGATTCGAACCCATCATGAAGAGGTTGCTTTATAAGGGCTTTTGTGCGCCACCGATCACGCATATATGCCGTACGTGGCTTGTCACGCAGAAGCTTCCCTAGGCACTTGGAAATGTTGCAGTTTACTAATCAAGCCCAGTTTAGGCAACATGAATGTTCAGGGTGCCATAAATCTACGCTCAGAGACGGAGGTTTTAGTTTTCAACCTGCAAACATGATCTATTGGTTTCTGGTTTATGACGTACAACTTGTGCCAAAGCAATGTAATTGAAAAGGGTGGGTTTCTAGGGTCAGATGTTAGCAGTTTGATGCTTTAAACAATATAAAGTGCTACCGTATGGTCATTCGCAGTGGCTAACAGTCGCTATGCATATAGTGGGATACAACTGAATGCAGTGGCAGTATTCATTGTTACACTTTCACAATACACGCAGTACGCTGTATAAGTTATTATTGTTTCACTTTCCAGCAATCCTGCAAGCGGATCTGGGGTTTAGAACGGAACTACAGTAAAACCTCTCTAACCGAACACCTCCGTATACTGAACACCTCTCTATACTGAACACCATTTCTCGGTCCCAAACACATTCTTTCAATGCCATCAAATCTCCCTATACCGAACACCTCACTATACTGAACGCTTTTTTCCGGTCCCAAGGGTGTTCGGTATAGGGAGGTTTCACTGTATTGTATTTCTGTCGTGTCTTGCAGCGGGACGAGTTGGATACATTTTGTGAATAATCGCTCTGTCCAGTGGGATCTCAGGCTTGGGCCATCAGTTCTATAATAAGACATTGTGGTTGTTCTTTATGATTCTCATTTTACATTTTGTATCTTAGCTTTCCAATCACTGTTTAACTTCAATGTAGTTTGTGTACGATTTAAACACTGTGAGCACCATCCTTCAGATAAACATTCATTTCACACACCTTGTCATGTTGAATGCACATACTCAAAGGGGTACATTTAATACTCATGTGTAAATATGTTTTCTTTTCCAGATCGAAATTTTTTATTCTGACGAGTGCCTGCGAGATAATTACACCTTAATGGATATCGCCCATGTATATACATGGACAAGGGTACGTTAATAACTGTGATCGTGCTTATGTATCGTGTAAATATGACCAAAATGGTAAATTTGAAGAAAATATATCGTGTGTTCACAAAGGGTTACACTTAACGGTGATGTGAGATAACCATTAATTGTGACTTGCCGTGAAAGACACCTCTATATAGGCCTATGGTAAAACACACACACACACATATATGTTAGCATATTTAGATTAAATACAATTGTTCTTGTGCCAACCCTTCTATTACAAGTGTTCGCAAACGCTGCATTTATTTTAACCCCTAGTCTCCTCTGCACGTGTGCACAGAGACTTAACTCTTTGTTTTCATGCCATGTCAAGTCACGCCTCACACACACACACACTCACACACACACACACACACACACAAACACACACACACACACGCTGAGATGCATATACCCAAAATTTATCCTGCTGCAATACAAATTAATGTATAATTTGCGAATTTCATAAAAAAAAACCACTTAATTTTCGGTCGTTATGTACATGTGCTAACATTTTTCAGCATAATTGCTGGTGGGTTTGTTGTTAGGGGTCACTGGGAGTGCTATAATCACATTAAACGTAGACCCGACACGTAAAATTGTATTACTTGCTTTCGCGGGTCACATTGAAACGTGACCTAAGGTGACACGTATTGGCGTTATACCAAACTATCGTCATGTATTTCATGTGAAGGACTGATTCATGCGCGTTATCTTTTCTCTCTGTGACTAATTGAAAACCTCGCGTCTGCTTGCAGTTGGAGCCCTTGAAGTTGTATTATGCGGTCTACGAGAGTTCTCCGTGTGCATCTTCACCTGTGCCTCAGGGTGAACATATAGATACAACAATGACATCATCCAGCCTGCCGGCAGTCGCTCTGCAAGAACCCAAAGTGGAGGCACAATCAACAGAGACGGCAGATGTACCAAAACATACAACACCAGAAAAAGGTTCTTCCCCAGCAAACAGTGAAACACCAGATAAAGGGGAGCTAATGCAGAACGAAACGACACCTCAGAGGGAAGCCGCCCGTGATAGACTAGCAGAAGCGCTAAGTGTTTATGCATTTAATGAATCAGATGATTGCTCAATGGACTCTTTACCGGGGGATTGTGGGAAACTTAAAGGGTCCAAACCCAGCAGCTTTCTTAAAGATAAGCGGCCTTTCAGTGGACAGTTCAAAATCCCTTCCAAGCAGAAAGAAGTGACAAAATACAATGGAGAGAAAGTTGCAACAGATTCCAGTGAGGACAATGTTGCGTCACCATCGGACTTGGGTCTGGGGTCTTTGGTTATAGATGAAGGAAAGCTCACAGAAACTGAAACAGAAAGTGAATGTACCGATTGTGAACTGGAACCCAGATCAACATCTGGTGCCAGTAAGAGTTCACCAACAAATGAAGATATTGAACCAAAGTGGATACAGAATAAAGAAAAGGACAGCTTTGGATCAGAAACTAACCTTCTATCGTCAGCAATTGAGTGTATGGATAGGGAAAAGATAAGTGAATGCATCAACAATGTCATCAAAAGTATTTCTGATGATACTGAAGAAAATGAAGAGAAAATTGAATGCGCAGAATGTCAAATGGAAAGCGAAAAAGGAAAAGCTGCTGCTGATGCCTCACAGCACAGCACGGACAATTCTGCAGACCAACATCAACCAAATGATGAAGCTACACAGGCTCCGAAATTAATGCCCAGTAGCATTGCACAAACGCCTGACGTGAGTTGTAATGTGTTAAATGACGGTAAAAGCGAAATACCTGGTAGCTGTGATAATGGGCCAACCCAGCTGGAAAACCAGGTGAAAGCCCCAGATCCGAAGGGACTGGAAGCAGCCGGGCTTAATGCTACCTTGGAGGCTGCAAAGAGTGTGGTGCCGTGCAGTGACGCTAATAAAATGCACATACTTCCCCAAAACCAAACTGCGGGAGTAATTACTGTCCCTAGCACATGTGATGTGAAAGGAAGCCAGGAAAATAAACCTGATGGAAGCCCCATTACCCAAGGGCCGTCGGCTGCAGATCCCATTGTCATGGCAACTGAAGTTGCAGGACCGCAGAAAACGACTGTGACATGTCAAAGAGGATTATTACCGAGAACATGTGCCCCGGCTGTGGTATTACCAAATACGCTACATAGGAATGTACAACCTGCTTTGCCATCCTGCTTTCCCCCAAGACCTAGAGACAATAAACTGCTATGTAATCTACAGACCGGGAGTTTAAATGAGCATCAGCGAGCGCAGCTTCATGTAGGTCACACGCAAGGTCGTGATATCAAGGCGGAAGAAAAGAAAAGAGGTAGGAAAAGGAAAATTGACACAGTGGCTAATAAAGATGGTACTTTGATACGGGAACCAGTCCGAGGTTTTAATAAGACTGAAAGTCCTCTGGCCATGGCAAATAAGCTTAACGCAGCCTCCATTAACATCCAGCTCAAGTCGCGATCAGTTGGGATTAATGTGAACAAAGGAGTGGTAAATATGCCTGGAAAAGGTCGAGTACGCAAAAGGAATATCCAATCTGTGCTGGAAAAAATCCATAGAGAAAAATCCCTAGCTGGACCAAGAACTATGGGTCCAAATACACATAGTATACCCAATATTCCAAATGTACCTAATGTGCCACAAATGCTTAACGGACCAAGACCCACGCTTCCGTACGTTCCCCAAAGCCCCACAAAACCGGATATTCAAAATCTTGGTGACCCACGTAAGGGATTCTTTCAAAATTTTGGGCAGCCAAGGCCAGACTTGTTCATGCAGCAGGCGGTAAGCACTCCAACAGCAGCTTCCTATATTTTGTGCCCTAACGGTGCTATTTTGTATGCCGGGCATGCGGCGAATACGGCAGTGGCAAACCAGCAAAGTGGGAATGGATACCTGGTAAATGGATACTCGCAGACCGTGTATGTTCAAGTGCCGATGCCCACGGGCAATTCAGTGGTGCTACCAATGACTGCATCAGCGCAAGATGGAGTTATACCTTGCAGTCCTTTGCAGCCGAATAGTAATCTTCTGGTTCAGCCACCTGTGGCCCAGCCACAGGTTTCGACATCCATTTCCAATCAAGGATTATGTAATATCATGGTGGGCAACCCCAATGGATTACTTATGAATATGCACAACGGAGCTAATAATAATAACAACAACAGTAACAATAATAATAACAACAAAATAGCATGTCCTTATAAAGGTCTACCTACATCGACGGCACCGATTGCTACAACAGGTAATGGTTACGATGCGCCTTTGGAGTTAACCACAAAAAGAAGTCCGACTTCTTTAATTCTGGAACCGCAACACACGAAGGAAAAAACAGTTCTTACTATTCCAACTATTACCAAAATGTGAAATGATCGGCCGCTGTGTTAACTATGGCAGCTTTTTAGTACAGCTTTCTAATTGGAAGGAATACTTTATCGATTCACTGCCATTGGGTATTACGTGGGAATAATATAACAAATGAAATATGACCAAATATGGGTCATTTGATCATTTGCATTGGATTGTACGTTGCTATAGCTTCTCATCTCGTGAGTGATTGTCAGCAGCGATGCTTATCCACGGAAATTACATTACCGCTGGAGAGTGGTCAAAGTAGGTCAATATAGTTGATCTGCATTGGGTGAATCGTCAAAATTAGGTCAGATCTGAAAAAAAGTGAACATCTAATGGATTACATACATGTGTGGAGTACCTCCTAATGGCAAGCTAGGAAAAAGCGCTGCTGATTTTTATATCATAACAACTCAATGTATATAAACGAAGCTCGTGATGAAACAATGAAGTATGTAAAATGTGCGAGACGCTAAAGGATGCTCGTGTAGTATGCTTATTGAATTTACCGTTGCATACACATGGGTTTCTAGCATTATCACTAAACACGCATTGTATAGCATACGACGATACTGGTCATATATTTGTGTAAATGTTCAAGGATTGATGGCACAAAGTGCTCGCGGTTTTTTATGATGATGAAAAAATGTGGAAAATGAAACAGACAAAATATGAATTATCTAGGATTTCGTGAAAGAGACGTCATGATGTAGGTCTGAGACAGATTGTTTGGGTGGTGTATACTAATGAAACACACAAGTCTTGTCCCCGGTATTAACGTTGATATCGTATGTATAAAATATCACTGTCTTGATAAAAAAAATGTATGCACTCGTCGCTTCGTGATACCCACTCCCTGTGCTTAGTATCGGATTGTTATGGAGAAAGCCGAGCCACACGGGCATATCTAAAACGTGAGGATACTTAATTATGGCAGTTTTGGTAATTGTAGCATTTTTTTTTAAATGGGAGTGGAGGAGACTCGGGTAGGTCTCAGGTGCTTTCACAGTTTAAGCTATTCAGACAAATGTATTCAAATATATACATAATGACCCAGAGTATAAAAGAATTATTTCAATGCATTTACGGGCTCTTCCGCACAGCACTGGAGCAGTGAATTCCACGTTTTCATGAAAAACTCTTTATTGACTTTGTTAGACTGAGCTCCAACGTTATTGTCGTACAGGTGTAACCATAATCCTTCGAAAACGTGCAAAGTTTCGCTGAAAGACATAACCTTGAGTTGATTAAACCACAATTCCTTTAGCACCAAAAATTTAAGCTGATCTTGAAATTCCTTTTTATATCCCCTGCAAAGATTCTGTTCAAAATACTTCACACCCAGACAAGCCGTTTGCATTTACTCTATCGTTTCTACCCAAAGGCAGAACCTTTTACATTGTCATTTTTGCCCAAGGGCAGAACATTTTACACTGACGTTTCTGCCCCCGGCTGCCAAATGGCCACGTTCTGATTGGCTGGTAGGAACAACATCAAGCCTTTTCCGATGAAAGTACCTTGATACCAAATGTTGTCAGCTAGTTCTGCTCTTACATAAATTATTGATAATGTAACCTAATCATTGAGATGAAACATTTTGAAGGTACCTGAAAGATGGTATGCTTATTGCGCAACCGGTGCCGTGGGAATTTGTCATATTTCAACAGAGAAAATGGCCGTGGTTAAGCCAGGACACGTCCTTGCTGGGGATATTACCGGGATTCATATAATCCACGGTCACATGTATTAACATATTAAAATTTATTGTATCTCACCATTATGTTCTATTTCGCATGGTAAATATAAACGTTAATGTTTGTACGACTACGCATGCAGAAAACTGTCTTAGAACACTTACTGTTGGTGCAATGTCAAGAATGTATATTTAACATGAGTCCTTTCGGACTGGAAACAGGCAAAACTCTTGATGTACCTTTCACACTGGAAACGAGCAAAACCACTAATCCTTCAAAATGAAAGACAGTCTGGACAAGCAACAGGGAAAGTGGGCATATACGTGTGCGTCCTACGTGTACAATTCTCTGTGCTATATGTTAGCACAAAAGGAATAACATAACAGATCTTATGTCGCATGCATGGTCGGAACCCAAAATGGTGCGCATCTTTCCTCAATGTCTGAATGTGTTCATGTGCGAATATACCAGTAGTCTTGTGCATGGGTGTGATAATTGGTCCTGTATATATGTATTTGTAAATGAACATTGTATTGTATATTTAATTTATGTAAGAAAGACACTTGGTGCTCACCGTTAAAATGCTTTTCTTTCACTCCATATGTTTTGTGGTTGTTGATTTGCGCGGATTAGTGTAGAATTGATATTTTATTCACAATACTTGTCAGAACCTATTGCCATAGTAATTACACAATTACTGGTGATTTTAGAAAAAAAGTCCAAATGATGTGTGATCATTTTACCATTAAACCCCGCTTAGCAAGAATGACTTGATGAGTATAAGTGTCCAGATAAAAATATGCTGTTAGAAAGTCTGCCCTCTTTTCACGAGAAAAAACCTGGTGGCTGGAATTATTGTAATTCCGGATAAAAATTCTTGATTGAAATGCTCGTCATTCACACAAATGCTCAAACGGCTAGTCCTGAG
Organism: Hermodice carunculata; assembly: GCA_964020975.1. Lineage (NCBI taxonomy): Eukaryota > Metazoa > Annelida > Polychaeta > Eunicida > Amphinomidae > Hermodice > Hermodice carunculata. The sequence continues at coordinate 56,951,876 of OZ026616.1, read as the reverse complement.
GTCACGAGTTAAAAGGTATGTAGTTTTTTTCCTCACAACAAATTCAAAGCATTGTAACTTTTTCTTTTGCTATTAGCTTACAAAAGGTATACATTGTTGGAATTGGCCAGTTTTGACCTATGGGTTGGTGCGAGAATCATGGGAATCTTTAGTTGATGTTAAGTAAACACAAAAAAGATAAATATGGTTTTTAGCTCAGCTGACTGACAAGTCAGCTGAGCTTTTAGGATTGTCCTTGGTCCGCCATCCTTGGTACGTCTGTCCACAATTCACATTTTCGACTTCTCCAAAACCGTCCTCCAGATTTACTTCGAACGTGTGGGTGGGTTGGGGGAGGGGGTTGTACCCTGGGTGTGTCTCTGCCAAGTTTATTCAAATGGTCACGCTCCAGTAAGTTTTTTATTTTTTTGGACCAATCTTAAAAAATCTCCGAAACCGCTCACCTGATTGACTTGATATGACACAAGAACACTCCTAGGGTCACCTGGTTCTTAATTTGTTCACCAGGTGGCGCTGCATTTTTTTCCTAATTTTTAAATGATTATTTGATTGTTTTTTGCTATTTTCGACTTTTCCAGAACATCACTCAGATTAAGCTGAAATTTCGTTGAGATGTTCCTTCTGGAAGGGTCAAACAAACTTGATTACTAGGTGGCATTGCCATGGATTCCTGAATTTCAACATATTTTTTAAAATTCAGTTCGTGTACTTATCGGTAAATTCACCATACCTATTGGTTACTATATGGAAGTCTATGGGCATTCTAATGCTAATTCACATTTTCGACTTCTTGTCCGAAACCATCATCCAAAATGACCTCAAACTAGATGGCAATGTACCTGGGGTGGGTCTTTACTATGTTTGTTCAAATGGTCATGCTTCAGTGAGTTTTAGATTTTTAGTGATTTTTTTGTTCTTTGTGGCAAAGCTTAAAAAATCTTCTCCGAAACCGCTTACCCGATTGCTTTGATATTACACAGGGAAACTTCCAAAAACTTCTATTTCTTAATTTGTTCACCAGGTGGTGCTGCAATTTTTTCGTATATTTTAATGATTTTTGTGGTTTTTGCTATTTTAGAATTCTTCTCCAGAACCGTTACTCAGATTAAGCTGAAACATGGTGGATATGTTCCTTGTGGAAGGTTTAAACAAAGTTGTTTCTCAGGTAGCACTGCTGTGGATTACTGAATTTTAACGGTTTTTTCAATGTTGATATCTTTCAATAAATGCGCTTTTCCTATTGATTACTATGCTAGTCAATAAGCATTATAATGCTACTATTTACATTTTCGACTTCCCCAAAACCCTCAACCAGATTGACTTGAAACCTGTTGGCAGTGTACCTTGGGTAGGTTTCTACCAGAATTGTTTACATGGTTATGCTCCATTGATTTTTGGATTTATTTTTAATTATTTATTTGTACTTTTTGGGGGCAAATCTTAAAAAATCGCAAGGGTATATGAACATCGCAGCTGAGCACAGAACTGTCCCAGTCCTTTTGTTTAGTTGATTCATTCTCTGCACAGACCAGAGACAAGATAATGACAAGAATGTTATTTCGGTCCAAATAAAATCGTTTTCGACAGTGTCCCACATATTTTGTGAATGAGTCTTACAATAGAAAATACAAGGCTGTAAAGTTAAAAAATCGCTGCATTCGTGAACGAATTTGTAAAATTTTCAAGTTGCAATGTCCTGCTTTCAAAAATAAAATAATAAATTAAGGGACACTTTAAGGTTTTTTATATTTTACGAAGACCTGACCTGGCTATGTCTGTGTGCCAATAGACATTCTGCTAATTATTCTTTTTCTTTTTCTCTTTTTCTTTCTATTTGAAGACTACTTTACGTAAAAAGCCCAAATTTAGCAGGGTTTTATTTCCATACAAAAGTCTCCTTTTTATGAAGAGGGGTGACCGCTTAGAAAATTAGGGCCATTGGAAAATCTAAACAGCCACTATCCTTAAAACTATTATAGGTAGAGATGCCATTCCAACTTTAAATCATATGTTTGTTTTGTAGATGCATCCAATGAACCAGAAACAAAAGTTGTTGAATTTTAATCTAAAGTAATAAAGGCACTTAAAAGTTTAAATGTTAGAGATCTTCAAAATCATTATAGGGAGAGGTGTCATTCAGACTTCATTCCACAGGTATGTGCTGTAGGCGCATCCAGTGAGCCATGAACAAAAGTTTCTAGAACTTGGATTTATACCGATTCGGGGGACTTGATAATTTTAAATGTTGAATATATATCTTTAAAACTATTATGCGTAGATGTGCAATTTTGACTTTACATCCTAGGTTTGTCCATCATCAATTTTCACCAGAGCCTAGCTCTTAGACACCAGAAAAGCTAAAATGTCTGAACAGTATGTGGCCCTTTCAGTGAAGTTGAAATAATGCAAATTAGGATCAACAACAGCAGGCTTCTACAAATGTGAGATCGACCAGACATTCATCAGGGCATAATCTGTCATCAGCAGTCAATTACACTTACATGTACATCACTGGGATTTGTTTCTTAAACTCCTGTCAGGCATAACTGTTTTGTGCTATAAAATGGTGACCATTTAGTCACCGGTACATCCTATGGTGTCAACAGTGATCCGTAAATGAGTCATAAGTTGCAATAAAAGTATACTGGAATTTGCTCAAGTTTCTCGCCACATGACCAAATCTTGTTTGTTTGCAGACACTTGACATTCTGTTTTATCAAAAATTCTTTCTTTCTGTGTGGCATTTCCTTTTTGCCTAAAGATTTTGTTCATGCCATGGACCTCACTGTGCTGCAGTATATTTCTAGAATTTTACGTTTTCTCTCATGTAGCTTTAGCAATTCCAATTTGAATGTACAGGACAACAACTTTCCTTTGTAAACTTCCAGACAGATTTGAAGCAAATCTTCTTTCCTTGTTTTCCTTGCTTTTCGTATATTGTCCTTCTTGGTATTAAACATTAAAAAATCGCCCAACGTCACGTCAACAGTCTACCCCATTGTTGAATTGTTTAATGTGTTTACGGCTAGACTTATATAAAGTTGTACAGGTTTGCTGTGCAGAAAATAACTAAGTCGAAATTCGAGAGCTCTGAAGTTGAGCAAGGCTGACTTGGCCCCTCGTTTAATCTCGAGTCCGTGAATCAATAGTTACACAGTTAGTCCCAGGGTAATTGACACCTAAAGCGTGCTGAAAAAAGTTTTTGACTCAGTCGTCAGCCTATCAATGAAAAGGCTAATAATTTCTACCATTTGGGTGCAATGTATACGCCTTTTTCTTTAAACACACGCTTCATTCTTTGTATAGATATCTTCAGTGTATCTCTATTTAAGAAATGGGTGGGCCATTTTTGTCTGGTTACAGGTTCAACAGCAGTCCTTTACGATATCTGAAGTGATTTCGCCCAATCACTTTAGAAACCTACCATCCAATATTCAAAATAACTGACCAATCAGATACCTGGTCCAGTGAGGAGAGAAAGTGTGCTCATTTTGATATACAGTGGTCCCTGTCTTCAGAGACCGCCTCTGGGGCAGGTTAAAATGTGGTCTCTCAAAACAGGTGGTCTTTCATTAGAGGTTTAATAACATGCAAAAGATAGCACAGTGTTCTGAGAGAGCGGTCTTAAAAAGATGTGCGGTCTCTCATTGGAGGGGTCTCTCAAGACAGATACCACTGTACCAATGGAATGCATATAAACACTGCTTCTCTGAGATCAGAGTTGTAGTGAACACTTGACTGTAGAGCATCTGTTAATTCATAACGAATGAGGTTCTTATTATTAAGTTTTCAAGGCCGAGTCGCTGAAAATTATACATTTGAGCCTAAAATCTTGCTGAAACCTTACGGGTAACTTTCCTGATGGTGTTTTTGCAATCTTGAGCGGCCAAAGACACCAGGCTGAAACTGCCGTTGCGGTACGCTGGTGAACCGGTGATGCTTAGATGTAGTTCTGTTGTCTCATCAACAACAGATCTTCTTGCCTATAAGGCAGATTGCTCCATTTTTTGTCATGCAATAGGGTGTATAATTTTTCAAAGTCAGAGTTCTTTCCCGACAGACTGATGAATAAAACGTTTCAAAAATGATACATCTGTTGTAATTACATTAAATTTTTTGCCCGGGCATGGATGTTTATTGATTAACACCGAAAAGTGATTCGTCTAAAAACTATAGGCTGCAGTGGATTTCAAGCAAAGCTACCCAGCAACCAGCATAAAAATATGACTGAAAGCGTCCGAATGCTTCAATGCAGCATCTTTTAAATTTTCTCTACAATGTACAACTAGTCCATGACACAGGAGTAGAGGTTGGAATGGCATCTCTATCTATTATAGCTTTGAAGTTATTCAAGATTTAAAGCTTCTAATGGTGCTAATTATCATAATTTAAATTGCTACAACTTTTGTTTTTAATTCATTAGGTGCGCAATGGTTAACAACCCCCTAGTAGAAGTTGGAATGACATGTCTATCTATAACAGTGTTGAAGATATTCAAGATTGAAAATTTCGAATGCTGCTAATTAGCATAATTTAAATTGCTACAACTTTGTTTTAAATTCATTACATGCGCTATGGTCAATAACCCCCTGGTAGAAGTTGAAATGACATCTCTATCTTTAAAAGTTTTGAAGATATTCAAGATTTAAAGTTTCAAATGCTGCTAATTAGCATAATTTAAATTTTTGTTTCAAATTAATTAGATGCGCCATGGTCAATAACCCTCTAGTAGAATATGGAATGACAACTCTATCTTTTATACTTTTGAAGATATTCAAGATTTAAAATTTCAAATGCCCCTACTTTGCATAATTTTAAACATCTTCATTCCTCTGCATAAAAAGGCCAGACTCCTTGTATGAAGTTTTGAGTTTCTATGTATAATGGTGTCAGAGAAAAGTGTCGGACAAATTCACTGGTAAAGAAGAAAGAAAGAAAGAACTTAGGGAAAACAGAAAAGGGTGTTGACACACACACACTTTAACTATATAATAGGGACGATGCAGAAGGATGTGCTGTCAGAAGTGGGTGATCTTTCATTGCAGTGTTCTCTGAAAGGAGGAACTATTGGAAATAGGTCGAAATATATACATGTGTCTATTATATATTTCGAAGTACGGTGTTGTCTACAGTATGTTAAATGATATCCAAAGGTCCTAACATTAAAAAAAAAAATGCTGGAAGATGGAAAGACGCACATGCATTCGTATGGAGCTCAAGCAGCTGTCGTTATGGTTTAGACTGCAAGATTAGCAAGTCAGTCTTTCCGTTTTGGGGGCAATGATTCGTTTTCATTTTGTTGATAAATGAACATGACCAACGTATCTGATGCAGTGCTTTGTAGTATGCACAAGTGCTGGAAAAATACTGGAAGACACTGAAAAAGTTTTAAATATAAAGTACATATATACCCAGTTTGATGAACAGTCGGAAACAGTTCCTATCTTTTTTCGTTGAATTTAAATCTAAATCCCTTTATATACTGAGACATATCAGGTAGAAATCAAAACTACTGCTGTTTAACATTGTTGACTATGGTAACGAAAAATAAACCTGTTTGTCACAGTAGCGAGGTCTGGTTACTGGTTATTTTGTCCAGTTTCTCTTTGGTGTCAAAATAATTATGCCGACATACAGAATGTCACATGTTTAAAGTGCTCACTCAATCAGGACAAATCGTTCCTTTTATCATCAATCAATTTTCAATGACGTATAAAACCAAGAAATGAACCCTAACTAAAAGTTGAAAACAAGTTTCTCCGGACAACTTTTTCATTTATTTACTTTTTATTATTTTTTTTTTGGGGGGGCGGGGGGGGGGGCGCTGTCGCGGGTTCCGGACAGGGATTCGCTTGAGTGTGAAATGATTTTTACCCAATCATACGCTAAAAAAAAATAATAATAAAATAATTAACATGGCGTATGCATAATGAATGCAATGTTTTATATAGAATTGGTTGCACTGAAACTTTATGCAGATCGAGTAAAAACAGTGTCCTAGAGTCTGCTTCTGGTGATCTGCACATCGGGGCATGTTGCCAGTGAGGTCATTTAAAAACCCCGTGAACCCTAATGTCAAACACAATGATCTCCAAATTCTAAACTTTATCTCATTTCCAGGAAAATCTTCTGTAGTATACTCGATCAAGCTTGGACGAGTTTTCCTTGACCACAATGCATATTGCATGGAATTATAGTGGAGCACCTATCCCATATAAAAATATATATAAGACATCGTATTTATCATACTCCATGTCAACAAATGGAACTTAAAGCGTTTGTGGCAGTAGATTCCATTTTGATGTCGACCGGGGGTTGGGGTGGTTGGTGGAGGCGTTTTTCATAAGATATTCAAAAATAAGAAACAGCATGTCTCAAAATTATTATGCTTGCCTAAAAAGTGGCTTGAATACCTCTCCGCACTGCATGAAGCATGTTGGTGCTCTGAATGAAATATTTAAAGGGTAATGAGGCAGCCACAAATGTATACACATGTAGTCCCTTGCTATGTCCTGTTATGCCAACTTTGGGGGCGGGGGGGGGGTTGTTGGGGTTTTTTAAAATTTTTTATGGGGGGGGGGTATTTCTCCATCTAGACGGCAAGGATATGTTACTATGTAATTAGCAAACGACTCGAGATTTTGTGATGGCATATTGACGAATCATACAATCACTTCCTTGTAATTTGTCAACTTTTCTGTTGGAAATTTGTGTAAAATGTCCCTGTTTCATATACCACTCTGGTTTCACTTCTTTTTGTCTCTGTTTTTTTGGCACGGTAACAAATTCTGTAATTTGTAAATGAATGCAACTCATGATTGATGGATATCTGAAGAACATGCAGGCGATTTTAGGTAAAAAAAAAATTAACGGTCTGTGAGTGAGAAGCGTATCTACGCTTCAAACAGGCCCAAGAACGTTCGTCTGAGTCTGACATATAGAAAGGACACCAAAGAAAGTTGTAAGTTTAAATCGAAGATACACGCTTTAATGTCGTAAAAGTTTCGTTCAATTAATGCACCAAGTGAGCTATCAATATTATTACGAAATGTTTAGCTTTTGTGTACGTTCGGTATCAAATGCCATGGAAAACAGGGTCGAGCCAAAGCAATGCTGTTGGAATATTTCTGACTAGGTGTGTTATTTTTACGTGGTGGTTGAAATAAATATTCACGGAATAGATTGTTTCCATTTTTATGTGTGTTGTTTTCCTTAAATAATGTTTGTAATGAATGTGGCAGAAAAGACCACGAACTTTGTAGATTCATGATGACATCATAAGGAAATCCACCCGAATATAATAAAAGGTCCCTTTAAGCGGATATGGCATTTTAAAAGTGAAGCCTTCAGTAAAAACTATATTTAACTTCCACAAAATGATTTCCACGCTATGTTGACAAAACGTGATCGAAAGAACAGGGAAATGTGAGCGTTGTCAAACATGAAAATGTAGACTTATCTGTTTTATAAGTACCCGAAGCCTTACTGTATATTTATATTTGTATATTCCTTATTGCCTCCATATTCTGAAGCGACATAAAGGGCATGTATTACAACCAAACTTAATAAATTATGCAACAGTAAATGGCACCATTAGGTGCGTTAAAAAGAATATAATTATACACGATGTAATTATGAAAGATTCAGCCCCAGTGGGAAGGCAGGACTATATATACACATGGACTGATTAGGCTATATGTGTGCTCTTTGCTGATTTACTCCTAGCATTACTTTTATCTTGATTCTTACTCTTCCAAAAGTGTAATTTTATACATGCAAGAAATATGAAGGCAAGTAATTTTCATAATTTGGAACTGTTGGGATCTCGTAAGGGGTACATGTGTACCACCATAAATAATACATAACACTTCATTTTTCCCTAAACGTCATACAATGGGGCATAATTCTGGAAATCTTTCTTAACAACTTTGCTGTAAAACAGTCGCAGTTTCAAACTTGCGGGTTTTAGGCATAAATTTGGATTTAAATCCATTGTCTGACCAGCAGGTTAAAACAGTCAACAAACTTGTTATGAGCTATGGGCCCTGCATGAGACATGATACTATATAATAGTCATCGTGCCAGTTCCCTTCCCCGCCAGTAAAACTAAAAAAAGGGGGACAGTGGAACTCTCGGGGGAAATGTTGTGGTTCTTAAGATATCCCTCTACTGTCCTGTAGGGAATTGTCTGTATGCAAATGATCACAACTCCAAGTTTGACAGAAAATACAAATAACTTGAACAGCTCGTTTCCGGTCTAAAACGACGGTGAATGAAGTAATCTTTGCTGTAAATAACTATCCTATGCTTGCCCAATATACATACTCTCTCTCTCTCTCTCTCTCTCTCTCTCTCTCTCTCTCTCTCTAATAAAAAGACACAAATACAATATATATATATATATATATATATATATATATATATATATATATATATATTGTATTTGTGTCTTTTTGTCCAAAACCACTTCCTAGTAGTCTCATGACCCTATTCCGCAGTCCGAACTCTTTACTCTCCATAAGCTAACCTGTCCCTGTCTAACCTATATACATAGAAGCACCATTGTCCATATTGCACACGTTCCTCTGTAAAATTTTGACATAGGCTGTATTAGCCCAAATAAATTAAAGGGTCTTCAGCGGGGAACTACTCAACTGTTTCGGAGCCTGTATGTATATATATATATATATATATATATATATATATATATATATATAGAGAGAGAGAGAGAGAGAGAGAGAGAGAGAGAGAGAGAGAGCGCATAGATATAGAGGCAAACTTTTGTCCTGCAATATGGAAACAAGCTTCGCCAAAATAAACTAAGAATAATGATGATGATGATGATGATGATGATGTTGATGATGATGTTGATGATGATGATGATGATGATGGTGGTGGTGGTGGTGGTGGTGATGATGATGATGATGATGATGATGATGATGATGATGATGATGATAATAATAATAATAATAATAATAATAACAGTTGCACTTCTATTTGTATTCTGCTTGGTGCATGTTACACCTGATTTGAACAGGATACCCGTGTTTATAAACTGATATATACAACATATGTGTATTGCAAATAAACGCTCAGGACCAGAAGTGCCATTTTTGTTTCTCGTTTTAACTGCATGCTAAAGAAATAACATCCTGCTTGGTTACGTGAGTAAGAAAGGTACCCTGCGAGCGTCTAAAATAATTCGTTTGCATCACTGCATGGCCATTTATCATAATTATGTAAATCAAGTCTTGACTGATTGTTGTAAATTGAACCCTAATTATTGTGGAGAAAGAGCCCCCGATTTAGCCTGTTTAGCAGAATGTGGCGAATATCCCAAGGGAAACTGAACACGCGACATGACACCAAATGCATTTTTGAGGCACTATGAAGACAGATCGAGGTTAACAGAACCGTTGACGTCACTGATGAGTAGTATATCAGTAGCTAGCGCAGGCTATGCATTGTCTAACAAATTAATTTCCGTAGATAAGGGTTCTTTGAAAATATATGTAATATAAACAAAGGGGCGAAGTATATTTGAACTATGGCCAAAAGAGAATGTTGATACTAGGAGTAGCAAATTGGGAAAGCGGGTATCAAAGAGGGATCACTTTACAAATCTTTTAACTGTTTAAAGGCCATGATCCATAGATTATTCACAGATTATAATTTGACTAATATTTCGACTTTGCATGTCAACTTTTTGTTCAATTAACATTCAGATCTGTGATATGTTTATAGCTGAAGTATTATTTAAATATCTTGATCTTTATTTTATTTGGAATAGTAAAAGCCTCAAACTGATGCCCGCATATTTGAGACCCCTTGAGATTTAAAAGGTTATATTCAGAAAACCTAACCAGATATAAGAAGCCTAAGACGTTTAAGCGACATAGGTACACCAAAATTTCTGAGCAAAACTTTAATAATTAGATTAAGCCCGTGGAAACTGGTGTCTATAAAAAGCTCTATCAATGCAAAGTTGTTCTATTAAATGAAGCCGCGTATGCACTTATTCAGATATGAAAAACGTAAACAGGTTCAGCTCTTGCATCGGTATGAAATTTTACATTACCAAGACAAATGTAAGGGATTCATGAATTTTGGTGTAGCTGTCAAGTGTTAAACTCGAAAATATGCATATATCTTGTTTGTTTTAATTTTTGTGTTTTTATTCTTATCTTCTCATTGAGGCGGAGGTCCTTCTTATCCAAGCGCGTTTGAGTCATCGTAGGCGGAAAAGGTTGTATTGATACTTGTAACTGAAATGGTTTTCTTTGGCAGTGTGAAGAACCCTCGGTACCATTTCTTGTACAGCAGTTGGCTGTATTTGATTGCTGTAAATAAACGCGAAGTGTTTAAATTTATGAATGCAGGAGGATTTTATTGACAGAAACTCAAAAATAATGTGTGAACATTCAGAGGATTTGATCTCGTGCTTTCTCATGTAGGCCTAAATAATATCTAACATTTAAATAAATTCTGTAAAACTCGAGAAAGTCAGAAAAATATTGTTTGAGGATTTCCATTTTATAATACAATCACCAAACAAAAGAGTATGCCATTGACACAAAACACGTCAGAAAAGGGAATAATTTGTCGTTGTGTGTGTGCAGATGTTTGTAAAATCACCAGCGCTATGGCATATTTGGTTTTCGATACATTTTTACATTCTTTAAGCTAAAATTTAGAAATACGTTGACTATCTTGAAATGTGTACTATTTTTCGATACCTAAAAACCCGACCGTAATTTTCTTGTCACAATCTGCAGAAGTAAACCAATCCACGCAGCGCATCCTGTTCTTTTGAGACCCCTTTCCAAGCAGAGTATTGTGGTCTTGCACTGGGATGACTTCGTATGCACTGACTGCTGGTTTCCAGCCCGGTTACTAGCATAAATTCGAAACCATGATGACCCCAATTTAGTAACATGACATAACGCTGTTGATGTCTGTGACAATGAACTCAAGCAGACTGTGGTTATAAGCCTCGTACCTGCGATCATGGTTGTTAAATTGGAATTACTACTTCGGTGGACAAAGTAACGGTCACCCATATTACAAAACCATCAGCTATGGACAGCTGTACATATGTACCAAGTGTTAGCGTGAAGGAAGACACACGTGTCAAGGCAAGTAAGAAGGGCAATAGAATGGTAATGTTGGCAACTTTTCACAGGTTTCCACCAGTTTTTTAACCATGAATCCGTAGCTTTCTGCAGCAGAAGGTCTCTACTTTTAACCCTTTTTAATGTTCATCACAACAAAGCCGTTGTATATAGTATGTGTATGACCTAGAAGGCCTCACACTGGACACAGATTTTTTAATCAGATCATCACGTTCAGTCTTTGTGAATACATATTCCAAATCACCGTCCCCTTTCTTTGAAAAAAAAAAATTATTCAAGTTTTGAACACACACACACACACACACACACACACACACACACACACATACACACACATACAGATTTGCTGTGAAGCAAATTTTTCCCCATCTTCTTATTTTAACTGTGCCTTTGGTCCAGGGACATCCAGTATAATACTTTTGTTTAATGGACCACGTCTGGACATTTGGGGAAATTGATTCATATTATAAAACCAAATGTGCTTCTTCTTTTCCATGGCCTTACCTTTTGCAGCAGGTTCAACAACATCGGCGTTCAAGCACATTCAGAGCATTTGATCTCGTATTTCCTCATGTAGGCCTAAACAATAATGTTTATAACATTTAAATAAATTCTGTAAAACGTGATAAAGTCAGAACAATATTGTTTAAGGATTTCCGTTTTACAATACAATTACCAAAAAAAGAGTATGCCATTGACACTTGACACAAACAGGTCGGAAAAGGGAATATTTGGTCATTATGTCTGTGCAGCAGTTCGTAAAATCACCAAGGCCATGTAATAATAATAATAATAATAATAATAATAATAATAATAATAATAATAATAATAATAATAATAATAATAATAATAATGATGATGATGATGATGATGATGATAATAATAATAACAACAACAATAACAATAATAATGGTGACGCTCTGAATATAAAAATATGAATTTTACCAGGGGTTACAGATGAAACATTGGAATTTTCTACATAGTATGTGTGTGACCAAGGAGGCCTTACAGTGGACACAGATTTTTAATCAGATCATCACGTTCAGTCTTTGTGAATGCACATTCCAAAACATCGTCCTTTTTCTTGATGATGATGATGATGATGATGATGATGATGATGATGATGATGATGATGATGATGATGATGATGATGATGATGATGATGATGATGATGATGATAAAAACTGTCACTTCGAAAGCTGTAATATACGCATCAGAATATGACCCATGAGTATTGTTGACACTATTTAATAATTTTGTCATTGGGATCGGCTGGGAAACTAAGATTTGAATAGCCCATGCTTTGACAAAAAAAGTTCAGTTAATGGCACACAGTAGAGCTGCTGCCTTTTTCTATTTTTTATATCATGTTTTATTCCGTGGGAAAAATCAGGGAGAAGGGCAGCGCCCCACATTAACCCCTCTTGCAGAGAAAGGACGGCTTTCACAGGACAGATCATGGGGGAATAAGTCAGCGGAAAGACGACTCGCCAGGTAAATATAAGTAAAATTAACCATGGCAACAAGATTTGGGAGCGACAACCATGCTAAATTATATAATGGCACGGACCTGAAAACTTTTGGTATAAAATTATGGACAGCCAAGAATATTGGGGGGGGGGGGGGTGTTTTATGGGTTTTTTTGGGGGGGGGGGTGCTTGTTTGTTTGTTTTTGTTTGTGGTTTTTTTTTGTTTTTTTTGTTTTTGGTTTTTGTTTTTGGTTTTTTTTTTTTTGTTCTTTTTGTTTTTGTGTTTGTTTTTTTTCAAAATACCAGGTGCCTTAATGAGCTATCGTGGCAAAGACATCAACAAAACATTATTTTTACTTTTGTACGATCTGTGGAAAAAATTTGAGCAAACGTATATAAAGTTAAGATTCAGTGCCCAAATAGTCAGAAATAAAGCTAGTGAAACACCGTGACCAGTGGATGGAAGTCTACATATAAATCTTACAGCTTCAAGCTATTTAGTGATAAATGTATCCACCTCTTTGGTAGAGAAATTCTAGAGTAGACACCCGTTAAGTAGCATACGATATGTTATTAAAAGTCCAAATGTGGTGGTGGCGTAAAAAAATTTGAATTGTCATATAATTATGTTGACTGAAGTGTTGTATTCCCGCATCTGGTCACCCATGTTAACATTGTCTGCATGAAAACCTAAGCTAGTACCAAAATATTAATTCATTTTGGGACTCTTTACTTCCTGGATCGGTTTGCTCTCCATATAAATAGAAGATTTGTGCATGGCATTATTATGACAGAAAGAAACCAAGTTGGATATTTAAAAAATATTTTCATTCAGTTTTCTTTCAATACTGATACATAAGATACATTGTAACAGTCTGATGTCTCACTTGTTTGATGTATACAATCAGTACAATCATGCTAGACATATGGGAATGTGTACAATTTTAAAATATGCTTTAAACTCATCACATAAATTCCAATAAATGTGTTTACTACTGAAGTTGTGACAATCTGCATGTGATGGTTTTGAAGAGAGATTCCCATTTTAAGTTAAATTGTTGAAGCTTGTCATTTGTGGCACATATGCGTTATATTACGAAGGTTTCCTTTTCAATAAAAATAAGAAATTTATCAAGTTAATATTTGCATAAGCAAATCTTTGTGAATATATATAAACTTTCTCATACAAAATAGATTAGTTCAATGCTGCTTTGTCTGGAGCATTGAAAAACCAAGCAGGACAAGCATCATAAGAATAGTAATTGTTTCATGCAGATGCATCTCCCCAAAATTTGCAAACTGGACCCAAAAGTTGTATGAAGTTGGTCATTCCCAAAATTTATGAATTATTGTGTCAGAAGTCATTCCACATACTTCACAATTTTCATCACCAGAAATACCATTTGTGCATAACCAATGTTTATTAGCCATAACATGATGCAAAAATTTAAACTGGAAAGCGTGCAATGAAGTCTCGAAGGTGATTTTGAAAGACAACGAGAACACCTTTTCCCAATAGGAGGGAGTTTTGGGAAACTTTCCACCCATCAATAAACTGTTGAACAATGTGCTTCCAGTTAGCTTTTCCACATTAAGAAAATATTTGATTCAAGTGATTCACAAAGATTTAACCTTCTTTTCCCCAAAGCCGGTACTTTTAGTCCACCATACTCTGGTTTTAAATACATGACATCTCTCTTCCCTTAGGGAGTGCCATTTCCCCATATGAACGCTTTAATTTCCTTTTGGGTTTGCTTGATCATATCCGGATTCAATGGCATATAGTTGAAGCATTATAAATTAACATAGAGATACCAAGAGATTTTATGACTAGCATTTTACCTATAAGAAACAGGTCTCTCTTCATCCAAACATTAATGACTTCATACATAACCTGAGATTTGTCATCATTTGTTTTAAAGGGCATGGCATGTTCATCAGTAAGGAATGTAAAACCCAAGGTGGAAAAGTCACCTTTACTCCATTTTCTAGGCACGTCGCCTGGCTCTCGTTTTGCATTGCTGCTTATCCATATCAATGCAGGTTTCTCTGAATTAACATTTAACCCACAGCAATGTTTTGTAAAAATTCCGGCACAGACTTGCCAGAATCATCTAGAACAAAGCATGTGGTGTCATCAGCAAGTTGACTCAATTTATTTCCTCTGACCCAATAGTATTATTTTTTGTAAGTGTGTTTGCTCTAATGGTGAATGGCTACTAATTCAACTGCTAGTAAAAACAAAAAACGGTACCAAGGGACAGCCTTGGCGTACATCTTTATACAAGGAGAAAAAGATGATATTTATAACACAACTGCACACATGATTTTAGCCCATTTACGAAAATTCTCACCAAAATTATAAACATGTAAAGCTTTGCCAATAAAATGCCACTCTAAAATATGAAAGGCTTTTTCAAAATCATGCAACAAGACCAAGCCGGGCGTGTCATGTAGACAAGTTAACTCAATTATGTCGGAAATTTGTCGAATACTTTCACCGATGTATGTACCTCCGACACAGCCTGGCTGATCCGTGTTAATCAATTTCGGTAGAGAAGATTGGAGTATTAATGCCAAAACTTTTGCGATTAAATTATAGCCCACTTTCATAAGGGATAATGTTCTCTAGTTTTTCAAATAAAGTATTTTTTGTATTTTTCTTCGGAATCAGTGAAATTGCTCTTCGTCTCTCGTCTACTGAGAGTATAACTTTTTTCAAAGACAAGATTAAAAATGTCCAAGACCAACTGCTGTATATGTATCCAAAAAAGCTTGTAAAAAATCAACTGTAAGCCCATCACTCCCCTGACTTTTAGTGTTTTCAAACTGTCTCAAAGCACTTAAACACTCAGATCTAGTTACTCTACCTTCACAGTAATATTTTTCAACTTTCTTTGATTAAGAAACATTTGGTTTGTCAAATAAACCCTTAAACTCTCGATCATCTACCAGATGCAATTTTTTTATCTGAAGAATAAAACTTGCATGGAACTGTTTTTCCTTTTCAATAATGTTTTTGTGATTCATCAATTTCATTATTATCTGAAGGAATTTTGTTATCAATTTAGATTTATGATTTCGTTTCTCAAGTGTCAAGAAATATTTAGTGCTCTTTTCACCCTGTGTGCACCACCTAGCGTGTGATCTCATCACACTGCCCTCTACTGGTGTATTCATATATCATTTGCTTCGAGATGTTCAATTTTGTTTTGAACTTCACCACTGCTTATAAATGCCAATTCGGAATTATGTGTATTTTCTAACTCTTTCTTCAAACCTTTTTCTTTGAGTTGCTTTTCTTTTGGAGGAGACTATAAACCCTGTGAATTTCATTGATAACATCCCATTTCGAATTTTTATTGTCTAAATCAAAATATTTATCCTTTTGTTTCCTGATTAAATCTTTAACTCCTGTGACGAAAGTTTCATCTTTCACTACGCTACTGTTAAATATGCAGAGCCCAGGCCTCTCGATTTAAAGAATGAACCTTTGTGCTGAAGACTAATTAAACTATGATCAGTTTTTATTGAAGGATTTATTTTAGACTTCAGATAACTTATGAAATGCACTTGGTCAGTCACATGATCCTTAGTCGGATCATAAACATTAACCAATGTAAACTTTTATTATCAATCTCAGCTTCAAGAATAAGAAATCCCCCATTTGGGTCACTGGTAACTTTTTCCATGCTGCAATTAATCGTATTGGAAAATAATACAGCAGCACCCCTATTTTATCTCCAGAAACATGATAGAAAATTATTTTGTCACACCATTCATCTTTCCAAATTCTTTCATCCTCAATATAAGTATGTGTTTCTTCCAAAAATATAATTCCATCATGAAAGTTTCTAAGCCAATGGAATATGGATCTGTGTTCTTTGGTGTCAGGCAGTCTTCTCACATTTAGAGAGTGTAAACTAAGGTGGTAAGTATCAGCCATTCATTTCGGAAAGAAGAACAAATATACATACTTACCTTTGCTTTAGAAATATTTTAAGTATATTTATCTGTCTGACGGTCCTTCCAATTCACCTAGAAATGAGTATCTGTTTTGGACGTATCACCACAACAGGAAAGTCATATGAAGGACCTGTACCATTACTCACTCATATCAATAGGGACTATTATTGCTACCTCTGACTTAGGAATCAAATTCTTTACACCCAGAAGAAACCCTTCTTTAATCTCACACAGAAAACCAAAGACAAAAAAAAATAATAATAAAAAAAAACCACACACACACAAACAAAGAAACAACAATAAGTACATTAAGCACTACCGTGGATCCACCAATTAACAGTTACTGGGGAAGACGTTGCATTCAGCTGAAAAACCGAAGAGCATTCGTTTAATAATGTAAGCACAGAAGCCAAGGTTTTGGCTGCAAGGGTTATAACATCAGCGATAGCAGCAGTACCAGTATACTGACAAAATTGTTACCACTATGATATCCCAACCCAGAAGCTTGAAGCTTATTAAGGGGTAATCAATATGTACACTGACGAGAATCGGGGAGACTATCCCAATTCATTTCACTCCATTTGATCAAAAGAACGGTTTTGAGTATCGTATTGGGCCATGCCACTGCTCCATTCTGATTGACACGCATGTTCATTAATAGCCGGTATACAAATGGACATAAACCTCTCTTCATAAGCAGTGTAAACAATTTAAAATATTCCACCTGATCAAATGCTCCCGTTGCATCCAAAATACCATGCAGATAAATATCGCATCCTCTTTTTTGTCTGCTTGTTTTGTTTTTGATAATCGTTGACAAATTAAAAAGAATAAATGAATAAAAAACACATTGGGTTGACGAGCTGTTAGGTTTGAAAACGAATTAGAGGTAAGATGTATTTTTTTTTACGGTTGTCATTCAGAATAACTCAGCCAGACAGCCGCTGACAGAGATGCCTCTGCGATTTTCAGAACAGTTGAGTATTTTTCGTTTATTCTTAGGAATAGGTTTATCCTGACGTTTGGTAATCAGTTGGTAATTCACTCGGAGAAAACCCATATATCATCATAATTTTAAGGAGTAGAGATAATGTGTGTGAAAGCTATTGCAGGTTGTACGCTCAATGGTCTGATTGGTGCCCAGTGTCGTCATCATATTAACCGACTTTTAGATATTTATCGCTGTATTTAGTTTCTTCGGAGAGATCCAAGAAAATTCTGCAATTGAGCCGTTAATCTTACATTTGAATTCAATTAACGGGTCGATATTTGATCGAAGCTTTATCATTGCTATCTCGGAAAAAGGAATTGAGTTGTATATTATCTCATATTAACATGTATCTGCAAAATTATCTGCTTTTTAAAAATGTTTTGATTATTTACTTCATTGTCAATTATATTCGGCTTACTGAGATATCCATTCTGAAATCTCTTGAGCAGCATTTGATCATCGATTGAGCCAATTTCTGAGCAGATATGTTGTTCTTTTTATTTTTGACAGGCCTTCATTATAATTGGCACATGTTTGTGTCGTTTATAATTTGCGCGAAGATTAAGTTGCGTGGGTGGTTGTTACACTTCCAAATAAAGCGCCAAGAGGATTGGTTGTTTGAGAAGCCCGGTTTGGTCATTCTATCTGCGTACAACCTTTGCCACTTAAGAAGAAGAGTGTGGGATGTTTGCAATACCTGACTGCGTGCTTCATTGCTCGTGTCATGATAATTTAGAATCATACCGCCGTACTGGACACAAAAGCGCGGGGACATTCTGAAGCTTTCTATAGAATTTTAATATTTCAAAACTTATTTTCAAGCAATGCTTTGCATTATTATGTTCACTCTACCCTTCAGTAACTAAGTAAGTGCTACAATGACCGATAAACGCGACTACAATAACATGAATCTTCCTTTGCTCGCTGACATGACGAGTAAAGATATAGAAACAGAGACTGTTACCGCACAATGATCAGATATCTTTTTCTGGGCTGTCATCATTGACAGAGCACTGTACTACTAGTTCATGCAATTATCAGATACCAGTATATGATCAATAGTGGATCTGTCGCCATTAGTTCTGCTGTCAAATGTGAAGTCAACATTGGATGATTTATGTGAGACGAAAGATCTTAATTCTCTGCGAAGCATGGAAGGAGTTCAGTATTCGAGGACCTCGCACTCAAAAATTTGTGTTGAAGCCTCCACTTACGATGGCATTATCTATACATTTTGCTCTTGACATGCATTTATGGGGAATTTCCTCGAGTATACCTTCAAATTCACGTGAATTTCCATCAAACGACAGTGTTTACCACATGGCATATGTACTTTGATAATACAGTGTTTTTGTTCTTGTTTTTTTTTTGGGGGGGGGGGGTGTTCATGTATGCATGTGAACTAAAACAGCAGAGACACGATTATATTCAAATGACACGGGAGAGCTCTTGCGATCTAGACTTTTTCTTGCCATAGTATAGCGCAACTGCCATATGCATATGGTTATGGCCTCCACCGAGGAAGTTCTTCATCTGCCACACCAAGTACTAAAGATAAATGTCAGGTACTAGTTTAAACATCCATTGCTCTTTTATCGATTCCTTATCATCCTCTTTGGCCAGTTTTTTTATATATACAACTATACAACTTGTGACTGACCGTGTCTTTACATAATTGTGTGTGACTTGCTGGTAAAAAAAAGTATGGCTCGTTATCCGCATCATTACAGCAAGTTAATGGCACAATTTGCCTTAATTTAACTGCAAATATTATGATGCATCATTAGCAATGAGTGGCAATTGATATATGTAAATTGTGCAACTTTAATATATAGGAAGACATGCTTTGGTTATTGTATATTTATCCATCCTCTGCATGCGCCCCAAAATACCGTTGTATTTGGATAATGACACTTCATTTTTAACAGCTTCATGCTTGAGACAGCACTCAGATATGTGTAATATTGCATTAACTGTTCTTAATAGACAATGTTGATATTATCATGCACACGATCTTCAGTAAATCTTATTTGGCCTTAGATTTATCACTTTTAGTGAATATATAAACATTTGTGTTACGCAGCACCAGATACAACAGGACACCACTCTTTGTGAACGAGTTATTACGGGCATGTATATATACTCTAATAAAGATAAGATATATTCCGCGATTCCCAATACGAATATCAACAGCTGTATGCGTCAGCCCGTGCCTTCATTGTGCAAATTTTAAGTTTATCCCAGGCAACATAGGTGTGCAGCATAAATACTTGACGCCGGTGGCAGGATTACAACATTGGCAATGGCTAGGTATTATTGGCTAAACTTTGACGCCATGAGAAAGGTTGAGGCTTTTCGTGATTATATTAATTAGATTTAAGCTATGGCAACCTAGTACCCACATACCATAATGTTTATACTGTGTCTTGAAATTGTGAGACTTAAAATGATACCGGTCACAAACTGGACGCTATCAAATGATCTGAATGCCTTCACATTGTTCATTGAGCTCATCGAAATGCATATCAAAGTTAAATGAATAAGAAAAGTAAAATACTAGCTTTGTGCTGACGCCATATTGCACTGAATGCACACAGCTGCGTCAATCGTGTCACGATTGTAAAGATGTAAACTTTGACATGATGTGATGAATTAGCGGTGGGCCCCAAATAAATAATGATGGAGTAACAGCTTGTAGGTATGTGCACCTTTATTGAATAGGAAAATAATATTTGTGTAGGGATCTTTTACGAACGCGATTCAAGAAATGTATGCCTAAATTCAAATTCATTTGGAGTGTACAAGTTGGCGATTATACGTTACATTAAACAAGCAAAATCACGGATTATTTTTATGCAACCATTTTTGTCAAACTTTATGGTAAAATAATGTATATTAAACTCGTATATAGTATATTATGCATGTTGTGGTACATAAAATCATGCATGAACATTGAGGTTCACTCTGTATCTGGTAACGTGCATTTGAGTGAGTCATACACGGAATGAGATATGGATAACCACGCGACCATTGCTCATGGCTTAAGGGTATAAAGCTTCCGCACAGGTTGTATGTCAGAGGCAATCAGACAGCTTAATGCAAACACTCAATGTACAAATGACCGAAAATTCCCACCAAGAATTTGACATGCTTAAATAGAATTTCTAATCAACCGGGCCAACGGTATAATGGCCTTGAAAATTAATGTAGGCGAAAGGGTTATCTGGATATCCATTGGGTGGTTTAAGGTGCACATATCTTGACGGGGATCAATTCCCCATGCACGTTTCGAAATTAATTTTCCGCTGGTCTGAATTAGGATAAATTGCCTTCTCAAATTCGGCCGTCTCCCATTGGTCGTTGTCGACAGTAAAGCGAAACATGCCTGAAAGTCACGTCGCTTAGTATTATTAATTCATAGGCGTCAAAGAAGTCTGCAGTATGCGCGCGGAAATGAGTTATTTCGATGGGGAACGCTGCTAGAATATTTGGCGCGAAGTTAATGGAAACTTACTGTGCATTTTGATAACAAGAGCGATGGTGGAAACCACACAGCCTTCAACGAAAAGTTATGGCATAGGTCACAAAAAGGCTAATACTCATGTGAATTGATAGTGGCTGTTTGACATTTAAGTTTTGCTTTTGGGAATACTGGTTCCAACAGTGTAGTCAAAACACGGAGGTACTGTAGAGGTAATATTCTGTTTACAGCATTGGACGAAAATTTTATATTCCCTGACGCGTTTGACGACGGAATCATAAATGTGACGTCCTAACGACTCAAAAGAATGGTTTTTAGGACATTATATCAAAATGCCCTGGAGGATATAGTCTACGCTATCATTTGCAAGGTTACCATGTTGTGTTCAGTTTAGCATGAATGTGTAAAATGATTAGCTGTTGTCAGATTGGTATATTTTATAACTGAAAAAGAAACAAAGAACAAAACTTAAAAACCGAAAATGAAAAACAAAAAACAAAAAACAAAAAACAAAAAAACAAAAAAAAAACAAAAACAAAAAAAAAACAAAAACAAAAAAAAAAAAAAAAACAGAAAACAAAACAAAACAAAACAAAACAAAACACCCCCTCTCAAGAATGTAGTCGAGAAGAATGAATTATAAATAAGTGCTAACTGTGTATTGTATTTGTGTTGGGTCCTGTTTAAATCTACGTTGTGTTGAGTTGGCTTGGCGAGGGATGTCCTCGGTTGTACCCCAGTAAATTAAAGCCTTCGCTTACTTATATTTATTAATATATTAGCAGATCATGTTTTGTTTATTTAGGCATCATACTTTGCATATGAAAATGAATGTACACCTTCATTCATTTATTTATTTTATTTTATGCTTAATCTTTTATTATTTGTCTGCGTGAGGAAATCAACTCGAGCTTCCAGGCTCTAAAGATGCCCACGTGTTTCTCTGCATGACAAACTCAAATCTGCGGGGGCGCCATTTCCAGTTCAGGGAAGCTACAGGCTCTCATATGCACAGCATCATGTGCGTGCATCGACTTTGGGTTGTTTTTCATTATCGAATGACTGATACTTTATCCTATGTTAAACTCGACGCGCGGGACGAACAATTCTAAATCCTGGATTAACCATCGTATCTTGTGTACATACAAACTGTATTTCAAGGGTTAGACCTCATTTTTTCCCTGCTTAGTATGAAATAGATCCATACACATTAGCTTCCTATATAATGTAACAAACCTCTGGGATCACCTGCCAGCATTTTCCTGACATGGAAGGCCTTTGATTACAGCCTTACGACGAAAGGATCTCAATCAAATATCTACCTGTCTCTTACTATTACTAGCAATTAGTATATATACCTGTCTTTCACGATTACCAGCAGTTCGCAGTACTTCTCAAACGTAAATGCAGACACTAATTTCAATTGGTCACTGAATTATTCATAATTGTTTATATAACCCTTAACGAAGGCCGGGCTAGTTACGTATCGTATTTTCAGGTGCTTCAGAATTATTCAACGAATAATGTCTTATTTTCTGAACAAATCTCTACAGTTATGGTAGCATACTGGAATTGTCGAATGATCCACAGTAAAAAACAAAAACAAAAAAAACAAAAAAACCGGGATTTTACAAAAAGTGCAAAAAAATATAACATTGCTCCTTGTCCCGCATCGTTTTATTGTATGTATGACGGTCTGGTATATGGGAGACGTAACAGCATTTTGTATGAAGTCTGACAAAACAGAAAATACTCTAGGAGAGATAGATGAACAGATATGAGCATATATGAAACATGGGTGAATGGATGGACATCTCGATTCAAACTCCATGCAGGGTCTCCTAAATTTTGCCATTTGGAATCCTGTTTTGCTTTGGTGTTTTTCTTGCATGACTGGAGTTGACAACACAACTATTCTGGTCCGATATGGTACCAGTTTAGATTACATGCAGAAACATAACATGCAGAAACATCTGGATGAGTAACAGCCTCTGCTAATGAAATTACTTTGGCCGGTTGTTTCTCTCTCTCTCTCTCTCTCTCTCTCTCTCTCTCTCTCTCTCTCTCTCTCTCTCTCTCTCTCTCTCTCTCTCTCCCCCTTTCTCTCTCTCTCTCTCTCTCTCTCTTTTTCTGGGGAGAGAGAGAGAAAGAGAGAGTGTAGAAACATGTATCAACATTTTCGTTCTTTGAATTTGGAAAGCAAAATACTTTCAATTCTTGCAGTGCATATTATTGCATCAGTTTATTTCAAATATGTGAGCTGAGGAACGTTTTGTCGTGCATTTAGAGAAACAGTACATCTTAAGTCTAAATGAAGTATATAACTTGCCATAAATTATATATTGATGTTAGTAAAAAAAAAAAGCCACCATATCTCTTTGCGTAATCGTTTAAGCCTTAATTTTTGCATTGTAAATATTATCTCCATGGAATCGATAGAGTTTTCTATATCTCTACTCTCTTTTTATATATCCATGTACACGAGTTCAGCTGTCTTCTCTGCCTCAGTAAAAAGCCGGGGGAGGGGATTCTTTGCCTTAAGGACAATACGCGGAGCAGCCATTTGGCAGCAGAATTACAAGATAAATGTTGTTGAACAGACACAAGTAACAAGCGAACTAAACTTCGAAACATAACGCTTCGCGGCCCTTTTGCGTAGTTTATAACCTTTGCCATGATTTATACCAAAATATCACATATTGTCACTGTAATTAAGTATTTATGTTGTTTCCATTACCCGTGAACATCGAACAAGTAATAAGTAACCTGCGTGGATGTTATGTTACCACCCTGAGTGTGGCATAGGCGTCACACTTCGAAAAAAATTGTTTTGTAGCCTCAGAAAGATTTAGCATTGGATCAGGTACACAGGTGTCAAACGTATTCATCTTCGTGTTTTGCAAGTGTTGCAACTTCTTTCTTACATAGAACTTTTTTCACATGCAGTATACTCGTTTTCACTTTCGGAACAGTATGGCAATTTTTTCTCAAGCGCATGTTGTATATGTTATAATCTATTTAAGAAGTACGGACTTTAGGAGTATTCGAATTTGTGTCATAAAATTTAAGTCATGAAAGAGTAACAATGAACTACTTTCGCAAAAATATATGTACGTCAACCGCTTTTCTGAGCTGATCTGTTGATCTGTTGTATGCACGATCACACACTTGAACTCCTGCCGGCAGTCGGTTTCACGATTCGTATGAGTGACTCTTTTAAACATGGTTATGATAGCACCGAGGCAGCAGCTATCCTCGATGACAGTTGGGCATTCAGCCCAACTTAGACCACTGAAAACTATTGACCTGTCAATGCTACTATAACAGATCGTTAAATGCCTTACCACAGCTTGGATAAGGTAATGACTGCATCTATGTTATCACGATACGCATTGTCAAGCCTATCAGGGATCAATTTTCAATCAATATGTTACACATTTAAGTAAAATAAAAAAAACTGAAGTGGACAACATTTGTTGGATGCAATAGAAGGATTTGTTGCTGCTGCTATATATCTTTGCATAATGCGATTTTATTACGTGTGATATTGTTTAATTGATCGGATGCAACACTATTCTATGTGAAACCTATATTGAGCCTATTCCCTGTTCAAACAGAAACTTCCAAATAAATCAGATGTGAACTATTATACTTTGAACCCGTTCCAATCTTTTTATCTTTTCTTTTTATTGACCCTGTCGACTCTATGTTTTTGTTCCCAGAGGCAATTTGTAGACCGTGGCTTGTCACGTGCTCTTATAGAAGACTAATACTGGTATCAAGACACCGTCCATTTTGAAGACTGTACTGGACAATAATCTAGACATTTCATTATCCCCGTCTGAATCGAAGCAGGCGTCGGGGTTATTTCATCTTTAATTGAATTTGCAACTTATTTGAAAAAAAAGTATCTCAAAGGGAAAACAAAACTCAATTAAGAATTATGTGTATAATCTGGTCACATTCAATAAGCCCCTTTTAAGAAAGTAAAATCGTTTTTGGTGATATCTATTTTCAGATGTCTTCTTCACTGCACAGGACAACTCCGAAAAGTACCATAGACAGCATATATATTGATGACCAAGTTTATTTGGTGCTGGCATCCTTTGATGTCAGTGAATGGATAGTTACCTTGACAAGTCCCGCGGTACTGAAGGGAGCTGCTTCGTCGATCGCTGCCTCCGTATTAAAATTGTATAAGTTTTCTCTGGAGAAATCTGTTACCCCTCTTTCATGAAAAAAGCATAGAAAATCCCCATCTCCATGAAGGTGACAATACTGGCTTATGCAACAAGCATCATCGTATTTTCTTGTTGAACTGCGCACTTTAAAAAAATATGTTCAACTTGTTCACGTTAACGTGTATAGGAACGTAACTTTGTGCAAATATGTTTTTGCACAATTTTTTCCTTTACTCCTTTGATGTTAAGAGACAGCTATGTCTGTACGAGCATGTACTGTATACATTATGATTTGCATGATTTCAAGAAGAGCCAATTGCAGAAACTTAAAAACTGGCATGCAACACCGTATTTCGTAGCCTGTTTTGACTTGCACCTGGATGTAGTGCTAGCAAACTGTGTGCTAATAATAACATTCCAAAGTTCGACACGCTGATGTGCAAGAATGTTTACAGTGCATGAAGGAAACCGGGAAGCGGTGAAAATGATTTTGGGTTCGTTATTATGTGCTGACCTGGGCGACACTAATGAATAAGATTACATTTGCATGCCTTGCATTAAAGAAAATAACGTGTGCTATATATATTAAATATGTGTCTTCAGCTATTTGCATTGGACCACAAAGTGTATTCGTCATGCAGACACATCTGATATGTTTTTAACTTTCATAAAATCTTCTGAGAATCCAAAAACTATTGACTTGTAAATCTTCAAAATGTACAAGAACGCACCCATTTACATCCAATTTAAAAAAACAAATTCCGGGTACATACACCCAAGTGCCCTCAGTTGGACTTCGGGCCTTAGCCGCTCGTCCCAAACTATTTCTCCACTCCACCTGACCGCCCTCACCCCAAAAAGCTGGATCGGCCACTGATTTGTATCTCTATCATACAAACGGGAGCAACAGTGCCACGTCTTTCGTCTCGCTCAGACCCCCCCCCCCCGCCACTACCAACACTACTAAAAGAAAATAATCACAATCGAATATCTCTATACGCTCCATAACCGATCCAATCTCTGTCTCTGCCCGCTGCTTGCTTTTACCTTGTATTTAGTAAAGACAATCTACTTGAACTTAAACCATGTATGAACGTGAAATACCAGCGACTACATTATATATAGAGTGGATGAAAATAAAGAAAAGACATAAAGTTCAGGAAGGCAGAAGATGAACATTTTTTCGATGAACTCAGTATTGATGCATTCAAGATAGACAACGTAGAACCAGTAAACATAATTAGGCTAGGCAAGAAAAATATTGAGACTGAGAAATCAAATGCAAGACCACTGAAAATTGTTCTTCGGACTAAAAGACAAAGAACCTATCATGTCAACTTTAAAAAAAATAAGGAGGCTGAAGCAAAAATTAAAAGCATCAGTGTATCGTGTATGATCTTTGTGAGGAAAAAGCAGAATCAAGAATGAGAGGGAGTTGTTGGCGATACAAAGTAAGAGGTCCTGTTGTGATCTGAAATAGTAAAAGTTAGAAAAACATAAATGCAAATGGACAATTTATCAAGGTTTTCACTACAAATGATGATGTCTTAGCTCGAAGCAAAATTCAGAAAGTGAAGACTAAAATACAGGACGTGAAGCCTGATCTGATAGCTTTATCAAAAGTAAAGTCTAAAAACTACAAAACAACATGGAACATTGAAGAAAATCAACTTGAAGATTATTCTATGGAAGAAATCAACGTAACAGACGAAGATACACATGATAGAGGCAATGGAATGATGATATACCTACACAAGTCTTTGAATTATAATACAATTGACTTACACCCAGTATCGGAGGTCACACAGAAGCATGGCTCCAGAAGTTAAACTAAACCACAATAATTCTTTATTTGTTTGTTTACTATACAGAAGCCGTAACAGCACATGAAAAAATACAGAAATTATCAACGTATTAGTATCAAAACTATGTGCAATGAAATACTCGCATGTATTAATCGCTGGTGATTTAAATTATACCATCATCAATTGGGATTCACATAGGTAATGCAGGCACCGAGAGAGTGGAATTTAAGTTCATTGAAAGCATCAGAAAAATTGTCAGAAGTGACAGATGAAGTCCTGCCTTTGGTTCACCTCTTTATTGTTTCACGGTACACGCCAAGGTGGGGCAAGGCAGGTAGAGGTTCCTCTGGCTTAGTCGTAATCTCAGAACTGTCTATTTGTCTTTTTCCCACCAATACATTCAGTAAAGCACCAACAATCATTTTCAAGTTAATGGGTTGTTTCGACCAATGGGGAAAAGTTTTGTAAATGTGTGCCAAAGATAAATGTCATCACTTCCGTCAGCCACAGCTCCTTCCGGTACTGTAGTCGTAGCAAATGTAAGAAGATGTAGTAGAAAGTCAAATTTAGAAATGAGTACTGACGTATAACAAAGGGTGTGACATGGTCCAACATGGACACCCAATTTGAATGAACAATTAATTTATACTTAATATCTGACTGGAGGGAAGAGAACCCATTAACCCTTCTTAACGACCGTACCTGTATGACAAGAATATTAGAAGTAATAGAAAGGCGATTTGTGTCCCAAAAATACTGCCAGGTTTACTTGTTCTAAGTATGGATTCCCAGGCCGTGACTTGACCCCGGTCAGAAGCTTTGAAGTTGTTATATATTGCTGGTTCCCCGAGGGTTTATGACCGTTTTATGTCCCTAAATGTGAGCTCTACTTTGGCCAATGTTTGGCATGGTCGCTAAGGATAAACAGCAAAAGTTAACAGTGTACACCATTTTCCAGCCATCTAGTTTTTCTTATTGAAACATGTTAAGAGAAGGAAAAAACTACAGAAATTTTCCCGGCCACTATGACAATAACTTCTTGTACCAACAGATGAGCTATCCCACCGGTGGGTCAG
Organism: Hermodice carunculata; assembly: GCA_964020975.1. Taxonomy (NCBI): domain Eukaryota; kingdom Metazoa; phylum Annelida; class Polychaeta; order Eunicida; family Amphinomidae; genus Hermodice; species Hermodice carunculata. Next base: position 56,923,775 of record OZ026616.1, on the reverse strand, counting down.
GTACCAATAGGTCAACAGTCCTTCATTCAATATTCACTAATTAAGCACACATGATTGACAACATCACTGTGAGTTCACAACCAGGAGTCAGTGATCAATGTGTTGTAGAAACGTTTTTACTGTGCTTCAGTGATTTGGAAGAAACAAATATTTGCTGTCTTATGCCAAAGGTGATTATGAAAAAATGAATACTTTATTGAGCTGTAACTGGCCAGATTTATTTAATGAATGCAAAGATGATGTGATTAAACAACGTGATCTTTTTACAGAAAGATCAAGGATTAACCCTTGAACAGGAAAACTATTGCAAAATAAAGAAGAAACACAAACTGTGAAAAAGATATCTTGAAACCAAAGATTGTCAAACTTATGTATATTGAGTTTTGTAGTTGCAGAAATCAAATAGGGCTACTTACTAGAACAATAACAAAACTGTATCAAAAGAATATTGCTAAATGATCAAAGCTCAACGTCATGAAGTTCTGGAACTAGGTAAATACTGAGACTAAAATACATAAGAAAGTACATGATTTTTATATGAAGGGTATTCAAAGATGTCAATAATTTGACAGCAAAAATGTTAAAAAAGCCGAGACATAAGCAGGTTTTTATCTTTACAGTTGTTACAAATGAACCTGATAGAACTTGGGATTTTCTATAAACGCCTGAAATTAAAAGAATCTTCAACCTAACTACAAGTAAGGATATGGTATTAAAGTAACGTCAAAACCTTAAAGTGACAAAATCTTCAGGAACAGATGGAATACATACAAGAATTATACGCAAAGTTAGTCATAGCATTATATAACCCCTTACTTATATCTTCAATACATCTTTAAGAATTGGCACAGTGTCACCATCATGGAACGAAGCGAACATCACAGCAATTTTTTAAAAATGTGTCAGACATGTACCAGGAAATTACAGACCTGTCGGTTCAACAAGCACTGTGTGCAAAGTTTTTGAATCCTTAGTGAGGGATTCAGTAGTGCATTATATGAGGGAGAACTCACTATTCAGTAGCAAGCAATATGGATTTATTTCTTGATGATCTATTGTTTTGCAACGTTCATCAGTATCAGACAAATGGACCGAGATTTTAGATAAAGGATGATGTGCAGACATCATATACTTTGATTTCATGACAGCCTTTGGAAGGTCCTGCATAGAGGGCTAATTTGAGTGCTCAAATATTATGGATTTCCAGATTTTATAACAGTTTGGATTGAAGACTTCTTAAAAGAGCGCAGCCATTGAGTAGTGGTAAATGGAACTTCATCAGATTGGCATAAAGTCCTAAGTAGAATACCACAAGGATCTGTTGTAGGACCAATACCATTTGTTATATACATCAATACATTGGCAGATACTTCTGTACATTCAGAGATATATATGTTTTTAGAAGATACTAAAATCTTCAAGGGTATTTTTGAAGATAGTGATTGCCTTAAACTTCAAGATGATGCAAACAGAATTTCAGAATGGAAGGATGGCATTTTATCAAAATATCATCCAGACATATGCAAAGCAATGAGAAAAGGGAACAAAGATAAATCAATATGGGCCTATACAATGAATGGACATGTACTCCAAGTATCTGGGAAAGAAAAGGACCTTGGAATTATTATAGATAATAAGCTGTCTTTTGAGAAGCAAGTAAAGTGAATAAAGCCAATTCTATTGTGGGAATAATAAGTTGGACTATGGGGTACTTAGACGAGGATTCCTTTCATTATTGTATGAAGCACTAGTCAGACCCCATTTGGAATATGCCAATGCAATATGGAATCCGCGCACGAAGACGTGCATCGTACCTACATAGCAAATGTTCACAGAAGGGCTACAAAGCTCTTTCCTGATTTTTGAAACTTAACGTATGAAGAACGATTGAGAAAAATGCATCTACCAACACCTGCATATAAAAGTTATAGAGGTGACATGCAAGATAGAAACTTTAAAGATAATCAAACGCACTTACGATAAAACTGTGATTGAGGAAGTATTTTCCCTGAAGCAATCTACATTAAGAGATCACCGATACAATATATTTGACACGTAGTCTAAATTAGATATTAGATGGTACTATTTGGAATAAGAGTGAAAGACCAGTGGAGCAATTTGCTTGAAGTTTTCAATGCTTATACTTTTAAACAATTTGAAACGAAGTTGGATTTATTATGGAGAGACAGCGAAGTTATGTCCAGCCGGGATGTGACCGTAGACGAAAAGACTGGTACTCGTGCCATCCATTTTGTCACTGTGTAATAGGCTATAAGTGTTTAACTTTGAACAATGTGAGGTGACACTACAGGCTTTATACCTGTTGTCAGAATTAAAGTAAAGTTGGGGAATCTAAATATACCGTGTAACAAGTTCTTGTTTATAATGGCAAGACTTTAAGAATGTACATGAACTGACAAATGCACAAATATACCTAAAATAGCAAAATTCAAATTTACACTTACACTGAGAAAAGGGTTCCATATATGTATTCACATACCTTTGCAGAGAGGGAAACCAAATCAACCGTGTAATTTATGTGGTGTTTGTTTTGATTTTGAGAGAGATAATATCTACACCAGATAGTTCGATAGCTAAACGGCTTTGTCACATCAAAACGTTAAAAGAATACCATAAAAGAGAAACACCGGTAGGAATTGTCAGAGTCACTTTTTTAAAGAATGATAGAAAAATAATGAGGAGGATGAGAACGATCCATTCTCAAATGAAGACTTGAGTTCTATTTCCAGTGTAAAAAGATCTCTGACATATTACAAAATCACAGCAAGCTGACTTAACAAAACTTATTCGTGAGTTTGAACATTTATTCTCAGATCAGCCTGGTCGCACCTCAGTATTATGCCATGATGTAGATGTAGGTGATGCTGGTCCAATAAAGCACAAACCTTATCGCTCGCACGAAATCTCTGATATTGGCTGCAGTTCGAGAAGAAATGAATTACATGCTGGAAAATGATATTATAGAACCAAGCCAGAGTAGCTGGAGTAGTCCTATTGCATTGTCTCCAGAACCGGATGGTTCAATTATATTTTGCATTGAAAACAGAAAGGTATATTCTGTTACTAAATCACACTCTGAGATACCTGCTTATCTGATCCCAAGAGCGGATGATTGTATTGATAAGATAGGAATAGAGTGAAGATTGTATAAAATAACACATATGAACGTGTTCAGATTATACGATTATTGGCTAGTAATACTGTTTATATAGTCGTGTAAAAACATAAATTGAAAAGAATTTGTATGGAGACAATTGCAGAATTTTTATATTAGTAATGGGAGACATAGCTATTCCCGTTTGATTTAGAAATCTCTGTCTGCTGTTTGAGGGTTCTAATTGATGGATTTAAAAGTTCCCCTTGTAGTTTTTGTGTGAATATATACACAAATGTACAAATATCTTGAAAATGTATCATGTCCAAAGTTCACTTGAAATGAACAAAATTTGTGTTCAAATTTGTACAGAATTAATGTTTTAAGTGATCAAACCGGAGATTATTCCTATTTTGATTTGGAAGAGTTTGTATTGTTAACAGGACCACTGTTCTTCAGTTTGATGAGATTTGTATAAACAGCGCAACTGTGTCAGTTAGAGCCACATGTGTGTTTGTTATATTGAAACAGTTGAGGATATGATATAATTAATCTATTTGAATGTGAATGCCAATGTGTATATTAAGGGAGTTGTATTTCTTGTTAGAAACCATTTTGTATTGTATGTTAAAATACTTAAAAAGTTGACATTGAGAATTGGGAAGAAAAAATTTCCTTATAGGTCCAATTTTTCTTTCCCCAAGGAGGGGTGTGTGTTATAGACGTGATGTTTGTTTTTATTTGGAGAAGGCACTGTACTCATTTGACCTGCTTTGTTGGGGTGACTCTCCTGATTTTGTAAACAATTGTTATAAGCTAGAATGCCGACCTACATTCATATGGAGGATTTCTTTGTGTTAATATACTGTTAATTTTAAAGTAATATGATCTTTGTTATTCTTTGTTGAGTCCTGTTGCGTTCTAGAATATTCAGAAAGTGGGCATCGTAACAGACCGGAATACAGCAAGTTCCAGGCACAGAATGACTGCCCACACAAAGGCGTCACAAATCGACCTGACTCCTCGCATGCACTAGGAAAAGAACAATTAAACTGTATCTCAGATTGACTGTGCTACTTAAATTGAAGCACTGTGCTGTTATGTTACATATTCTGGATACACAAGCACACCCTTCCTCTGTACTCCGTGAATGTATCCAAATATTGATAAAATGATGTGAAGGAGTGTTTCGATTGTGATCGTTTGGAGTAACTGTGTGTGTGTCTGTGTGTTTTCTCTTCATTCTTTCAAATAAACTCCTAGGTGGAGAGTGCATCCATCCAACCAAAGAGGCAGTCCTTAAAGCTTTATACCTAATTTTGTTAAATATAACAATAAATAAAGAAAAAGTAGTATTCAGAAGTGAATGCCCAGCAGAGACCCAGTTTGTGACATTTTCCCAACCTACAGATACACTTATACATGAAGTTTCTCCTTAATATGCCCAGTGGAGACCATGAAAGGAAATATTACAATTTGGGAAAATGTAACTACGTATTTTCAGAATGTTAATGAACACTGAAATTGTTAGTGAAACAGGCCGGTCTGAAATCCTTCAAATTGAAATATCCAAACTTCATAACACTATCAGGATATTTGCAACGAAGTTTATTAACATATAACACCAGGTGTACTTCATTATATCCTCTTGATTTAAGTTTATTAAAGATATTAATTATTTTGAAAGCAAAATGAGCCAAATTAGAACAAATGCGCCCAAAGCGTAAAACTGTTGACAAAAAAGGTACAATAACAAATTCGCTCAGAAAAATTACTTTCAACTGACTACTTCAAAATTCAAATTGTCAGTTTATAATACATTTTAACAACAAATCTGGTGTTAGAAACGTGATTATCTAAATCTAGAAACACGTCGTTATTACTGTTTTAGTAACGAGTCCTGCTCAAGCAAACTTTCCAGATCCAACGGAGGAAAAATTTGTTGGGAAATTGAAATAAAACGTTATTTACGTCTCTGCAAGCAATATTATTTCATATATCTCTAGAATCTGCAATAAAACTATTGAATTGAAATGCAGGCTTCCAATCGACCACTTGTGACTTTTGTTGCATAGCAACTACTCGAGCAAATCCATGGTACTATAATTACATGAGTTTGCGAAATCGTTTAGCGTCCTGTCGGAATAAATCTAGATTTTTGGAATGCGTTTAGGCATTTTCCTAATAATTCATAAAACCGTTTATTTTTCTATGTTAACAGGGCATACATGTATATAAATATACAGTGGAATCTCCCTATTATGACCACATAAGGGACTGAAAAATATGGTATTACTAAGGATATGTTCTTAATGGGGATACAATTTAATTAAGGAAAACAAAACTGGGTTTGTAAATCGGTTGTCTTAATATAGAAATTTCCTCTCTATATGGAGGAGGTCTGAATTGGAGATTCTAATATATATATATATATATATATATATATATATATATATATATATATATATATATATATATATATATATGTATTATATGTTTTTATATAATGGTAATTTACGCCATAGATGTAGCATTTCATTACTGCATGGCTTATGTGTTTCGTATGGGTTATTATATAGCTCATGCAGCTAAGTAATCTTTCACGTGACCATTTCTACCATGGAAAACGTAAAATGACACACTTACGCGTACATCAGGAGGCGGTACATCCACTTACTTTACAATTTACAATCGATTTTTCCATAATTATCGCCATTTTGTCCTGTGTGCCACTCCTTGTTAACCTGGGTCACGTCTTATGAGAAGCTGTGTTGTATGAATTAGAAGGGAATCGTTGCGTATGTTTCTCCTTTATGATGATCACCCGTAGTCACGCATTAATCTAGCAAAAAAAAGCTTTGGATCATACACGTGGAGCGTAAGGATCCCACGCTTAGGTCACGGTGTGATCTGCATGGGGCTAAAATAAAGGCTCTATTGGAAACATTTATTCTTAAAATATTTTCAAACAAATAATAAAAGAATATAGTAACGGAGAAGGAGATAGGGATTACTGAGCTAAATAATTTCGTTGGTAATCACCACTTCAAAAAATGTGATGTCTCATTGTATCGAATGCAGTTTTATGTATTTACATGTACTTTTGGTCTAGTTTTATTATTGTAAACTTCCTTACTTATATGGCTACGTATAGCGAAAAATTTTGACACTTTCGGGTCCCTATAGGTTTGAAATGGTCTATATTGAACCAAGAGTGAACATTTCTGGAACCATATTTCTGCCATTTAAGTGCGCATTAGTTCAGTTTGAAAAATCGAAAGTTCATCAAACCTGCAACGAATAATTTCCGCATTTGAAAAGGCATCTGTCATTTCACACGCTTCTAACAAATCTAAACGTTTATTTCACAATGAGCTGAGAAAACCAATGCAAATTTTCAACCATATTTCAAATTTTAGGACCAAGTCCTCTGTAAAATAACATGAACAGTTTTACATGTTTGCATGAATAATTTTTAACTTATCAGCCTTGCCGGGAAGTTAGACACAATTGGTTTGGGTGCATATGCCGTCCCTTGTCAGATCGTGACGCAAAATGCTAAATTGTATCCGCCGTTCCTTGTTAGGTTGAGACCCCATATGCTGTTACTATATATCTTGTCTTCAACCCAACAGACGTCTAGAAATAACGTGTTGATGTTGTTTATCTTATTAGTGGCAATTTTGAAATATCGATTTGTAGATGCTTTCATCAGAACTATAAGCCATACAGAAAAGGTGCATTTTAGCTGTTTGCGCCATTTGTACATCGGCATGTGCAAAACGTACGGGTAACTTAAACATTTCTTGAAATAACATTGTATTCAAATTTCAGTTTTCTGGGGTAAAGGTTCCTCGGAGTCGGGTACCCACCACTTGGGTTTTTTGGAATACCCGGGTACCCTGTAGTTATTGCCTGCCATATTGCATAATCTAGTAATCTTTCATTTTAAGTATATTAAGCTATACCACCTCACGTAATTCCAAACAATGACATCAAGCTGCTAGTTTGAAATATATATTTCTTAAAGAAATTCTTAACTGAAGAAGACCGCACACTGTGATGGCAAAGGGATAGTGTATAGTCCCCGGGACTTCACATCAGGGATAGCTCCAATCACATTATTGAAGTGCAAGTACATTTATCAAGCGTCACATTTTACCCATTCCTTGCAACACGACCAATAAACAAATTTTACAGCTAAATTGTAAAGTTATAAAATAGTGTGCACTCTCGTCATTATGACGTGTACTCCTCTGAAATAATAAATGTTGAGTGGGAATACTGCACAATGTACTTAAATCTGTCATTTTGGCTTCCACCACCTGGTCTTCCTGTTGTCATATCGATAAGTGGAAAATACACGAGCAAGCAGTCAAACTTGACTATGCATGTGGCAACTGTGGCAAACTACACCATGCACAAAATGTAGGGGAAAAATGTCATGCACTAAGGAACATCTTGGTCAGTATCTACCACCCTTGTTACAAGTCATATATACGTAATATGTCACAATCACCATTATGCCATCATAATCAACTCGGTCTTCGACCTCGTTGATTATGTGGCATAATGGTCATGTGACATGTTATAACTATCATATAAACCCATGTATTATTGGGTTGCATTGTTCAGTGGGCCTATACATCTTTCTTGTGTTTAATGGTGATCAGGAACGGCTGTGAGAGTGTTTGCGTACATCATGGTCAGTTTTCCCTCTTCTGTGAACAAGTGATTGCCGCTAATATCCACGATTGATAACTTACTTGAGATCCGATCAAACATGATGCGTCTACGACGAGCGTCCGTCACATACAGTCAATGTCAGAAGTGATTTTTAAGTTATAGAAGGTAACCTAGTTTTCAGACCAGTTGATCCATGATTAACATTTCTGTTATTTTGGTATTTGTTATTATACTATAAAACTGCGAAATTATCATCTTTATTATTAAAGAACGAATTCAAAACGTCTACATTGACATGTTGTATGGTGCACCATGCTGATCTGTATGATTCACGGCAACAACAGCGACGAGCTACAACAAATTCCCATATATATATATATATATATATATATATATATATATATATATATATATATATATATATATATATATATATATATATATATATTTGTGTGTCTGTGTGTGTTGTGCGTGTGTATCTCTGTGTGTGTGCTCTTGCAAGATTCACTGGACTTGAATCAAATAAAAAAATCACATTTTTCACTCACACAAATTTTTGTGTGCGTGTTTTTTTATGAGCACGATAACAATATACTCCCTATCCCCCCCTCCCCCAAGCAAGTTCACAGGGACGACTGAACGTAAAGAAACAATACCTTTTGTTAGATCCACTGCCACATATATAGGTTGAATAACCGAAACATGTTTCTGATGCTATGGGTATTTTTAATGATCAATATAAAAAATTCGCTGACTGTGCCATTTTCTCAGTCCACTGCTATATCATTTTAATTCATCATTTTTTTATTTGTTTAAGAATTTACCCTGGGAAGCCCTTTCAGGGCAGTGCCCTGTTTTCACAAGGGGTCCAGCATACATCCTGATATATTTTAAGTGGAAACAAAAGCAAATGCAAACGATAATTTATACAAGAAGACTAAGTAGACAAGCGTTAAATACATATATGACCAATGGTACTATCAAGAATCATAAACGTTGCATATGTACCAAATACCAAGTCAAGAAATACTGTTCATTCAGCCTTTAAAAAATCATGTAAAATAATACGGTTTATACAACTTTTTAAATTGCACTGTGGGGTCTGCTTCTCTTACATAGCGCATTAACTCATTCCATACTATGGTCATAGGCCTAGGGCAGTAGTTCTGGCACTGCATGGCAAGTCATGCTGCAGCTGCCCTTGCAGCAGCTGCACCATGACTTGCCAGGCAGTGCCAGCACCACTGACTTAAGACCACAGGCATTTTGGTACTTGAATGAAAACTCTTTTCATGAAGAATTTAAATATGCAATTGTCGTCTTAAATCTAGGTAACTATACGGAAAAATTAGGGACTGGTATGGAATGAGTTAAACCGTTCCATACTTTTGCACCATGATACAAAATGAGTTTTTGTTTCTTTGTAAGGACGTTGTATGACAATATGCAAGTCATTTCGTAAATTGGAATTTTGAAAATCAGATCTTAGAATGAAATTGTTCTGAAGATTGTGTGGTACATCGCCTTGCTTACATTTAAATGTCACAGTTGCTGTATTAAAGCTTGTCCTTCTTGGAATGATTTCCATCCCAACTGTTTTACTAGTCAACCTGTTTGGTGGTCTTTTCAGAAAACACTTTGTTTGTTTCTTGTCAAATATGATTTGGCCTGTTTCTATTCTCATGTAATATTTTGTCAAAATGTCTAAGTTTGGCCTGTTTTATTTTTGTCGGCTACCAAGTTTCCTAATCGTCTATAAGTGGCAAATGACTCCGCATCGTTGTGTAGCGTTGCCTACTCATGACAATAATCACGTTCATACGTCAGTTCAGCTGTGTCCGTGGCTACCCACGGGTTTCTTACATCTTTTAACTGCCTTTTCTTCAGTGGAGAGTGTTGTCACAAATTCTTTCAATTCACATTTCCAGTTATTCCATAGCGTGGTTAGGTCCATTTTATCCGTCTACATTGAAAAAAAATCAGAGCATACAATATCACTCCTGAATTGGCCTTCATCGAAATTCTTATAATCTCTGAATTTACTTAGTTTATGTTCAGTACCTTTGTTTTGGCTATGCATATCGATATCACTGAACACAAAAATGGTCTCTTAATGTAATCTTTGCGACACCACATTCAATACGAACCAACGGTAAACGGGTAAAAATACGTGTATAATCGTAGACGTTGATGGAGTAACACGGGTGGGTTCTAAAATCATTTGACGCAGTTGAAACAAATTTTCAAGGTACATGATAGGGTTCGATGCTAAAGATTTATCAATACAATAATTAATATTGAAATTACCTATAGCAATACGAGTTCATTTTGTTCGTCCAAGGCGTTTTCAATACTTTCTAATATAACATTGAAATACTTGACACTCGCAGAAGGAGGTCGATACAGAGAACAAAATTTCATTTTCTCCTTTGCTATTGTAATTACTTCAATCCAAAAAGATTCAATGTGGCACTCTTTTTCCAAAATCAGGTCATTTCTTACATTGTAGTAAATACTGTTGCGAACGTAAAAGGCAACAACCTCACCTAATCTATGAACCTATCATTTCTGACTAATGAGAATCTATATTGATTTCACGATCCGTTAATCACTGATGCTATTATCAAACCAGGTTTAATTAACCGAAAATATTAACAATCAGCCCTAATTCTTCCATCATAGGAAAAAGGCTGCACCACTTTAGTTGACCAACTCTAAGCGAATGTTGGTACTTTTGGAGGGTTTTGTTCTCCAAAGTATCAATTTCTTACTCTTTGGACAAGTAGACCTCATAACATGACCAGTACTGCGTAAGGTTGCATTTGTCCGGCCCTGTTGAAAGGATTGTGCTTTCTCTTTATTTAGGTCTGCCGATACATCTGCAACAATACTAAGACTACTTATTCAGGACAGAATTTTAAGACCATATATGGCCACGCCTCTAAACAGGCGACAAAGGCATTGTTTATGTCAAGCACGCCCACATTGCCAGCAAGATATAGGCCCTGATGTGTCGGCATGTAGATTTAAAATTGTGAAGTTTCACCACAACAGAAACAACGGGTTAACCTACGGCCGGCTCTGTTAATTTGTCGGTTTTGTCTGTGTTCGTGCATGTATACCGTCTCGTCTGTTATTTGACCGTGTATGTGTCCTAAACTGTTGGCGTTGGACTCCATTGATTTTGTTGCCACTTTCCTGGTGTCTATTTTGACTCTTTTGTTCTTGTTTAGAACCCCATTTTGCTTGTGGTTTTGTACACTAGACTTACTCTTAGTGATTACACCAGTTCGGGACTTGGGGTGTAGAGGGACACACAAGTTCTTTACTAACATACTAACAGCCAAGGGGCTCAAGTGTATCCCGTCTCCAGCCACGGCACACCCATTTACATTCCCGTCTTGAAGTTTGACCCAGCTGTCATTGTTTGCAAAGATGCAGGATTCTTGCTCGCAAATGGCCTGTATTCTTTCCACAATTATTTTACCATGTTTTTGCCTTCCTCACCTTTCCCTCACTATTTTTCTTCAGAGATTCCTGGTATCCTTGCGGTCTTTTGAACATGTAAGTATATTATGTGTTGAGGGATGTTTTAGGAATAATTGATCCTAGCCGAATTACGTGCCCATTACCTTATCGTCTATCATCACCCATGAAGATATACTTTCCACCCCACCCCCACCCCGATGACGCATTTTCCAAGAAAATCGAAATTCCGTTGGGTTATTTATACTCCTAATGTCCTAAACCAATGAAAACTTAATTGTTCAAGTGCGAGCAAGAATATTGCAGCTCAATTTCAATGAGGCAAAGTATAACTGGAAACAGAATCAAAATTGATAACCGTATAGGGAATAGCGTGTGATTCATGTCAGCAACCAATCAAGGTGGCTATTTTGAATGGCCCCACAGTGCTCGCGAATTAAAGATAACTGTTCATGTAATTGAAGATAATGATTCTGTAGCAAACCAGTAACCCACATACATATTCCCTAGTTTATTTTTGTACGGGTACCGAATGCACGTACGTTATCAACAAGTCACGTATATCTTCCATATTGTGGAGGTGTAGAGAAGAGCAAATGTGATACATTTAGAAATTTTTGACCATCAGTTGATGAGCATGCGCACGTTTAACTTAGGGAAAAAACTTTTTTATGTCGCCTGCGTGATTAGGCGCTTTATATCACTGTTTTTCCCTTGAATTAGAAGAACTCTCCAGTCAGAAAATCAAGGGGTTGTCTCAGATACGTGATCCCGTATCACGAGGCATTGCTCTGCGCACCTTTAAGTCACATGCCTATAAATAACATTATCTTTATGCACTTGCGAGTTTAAAAGGAACATACGTGTGCAGGGATATATTGATACCTTGCTCACGTATTATGCACAGTAAAACCAGCTGCCCACTGTGATTATTGGTCGCCGTGAAGTATAATTTTTCATCGTTGTGTGCTACAGTGTTTGATGATGAAATAAGAAGGTACCAGCGAGCGTATCCTACTGATGGATATAGGTCCAGATGTCAATATGAAAAGCTGACTGCTGATGAGGCGCATGGTTGGCTTAAGGTACTACAAATACTGAAAATGCAGGTCTTTTACTCTTACACCTTCTTTCCCTTTGCCATGAAAGTTACTCGCATTACACACGCCCTCTCACCTTGACAGCGACGATACGGGGAAAGTTCAGAGATCTTAGGATTAATGGACTCATAAATAAAAGACAAAAAAATAAACCTTTGCCAGAGCGGAAGACCCCTTAGCGTGACAAAGCGCAACGCATCGGCGAGGTCTTGAACCTATCTAGCTTCTAAATAATAGTCCATCGACTATCCCAGACATTATTCTAAGTCCAGGGCTAAATTTGGCGTGAGATTCAAAAAGAAATGCCAAACCATGTCATTTGGACTTCAATTAATTGTATTATCTCTTCGATGGCTACACTGCTAACCGCTGCTATGGTTTGCTTGACAAATCACTCCGGTCACAGATGCCCTTATTTGACTTCATTTGACACGACAGATGCAGAAAGCATCATATGTATTTCCGTAAAGATTGACTAACCCCTGTAGAAGGGAGACGACCGTCATCCTTAGAATAGTCTCTTCGGCCTTTTTACGTCAGTATGTATTTTAACCACATTCCCGCTGGGTTTCTTCTCTGACACTTCATATCCGTTGTTCATTAGAGCGGCAAATGTCAAATGCTTTACAAAATCATTCAGTAATTAGACTTCGATCAGTCAACATTTCTTTGGCTGCGGAATTTGACAGTTGCACCGTTTTTATGGTGCAGAGATATCTACACATTTAGCATAAGCATGTAACATAAGCAAGGCTCAGACCAAAAAGCGCCAGCTGAAAGCACATTCTCAGTAATGACCTTGCTTTCTTAAAAAAAGGTGCAAATGCTCGCCAAATTACCAGTAAGTAACGCTTTCCAAACAGTCAATATGTCACGCTTTCGTTTCACCTTCAAGTCTGACATGTGCGCCTGTGTGTAGAGTAGCACTGTAGTGCGCTGGAAAAAGAAGCAAACGAGTCCTTTCGGTATCGTTGCAGCGGTAAGCTCTGTATACATAGGTCGGATATATATCGGTAATAAGAAACATCAATCTGCACTCTGTCAGCCCTCACCTGTCAAAGTGTGACACCGAGTCTGTTTTAATATCACAATTAACTTGAAACCTTATCCCCGTGAATGGCATTTGGAGCAGAGCGCTGAGTAATTAAAATGGAATCTATCCCAAGCTGGCAGCAAGTGAAGCCAGTGAGCCAGAGTGTCGGGGCCACATTCTATAAAGAGAGTGGGCTATCGGAGAACGCATTATTGACTACAATCAATGAAGACACCAGCTGCCTACGACATCAGTTCTAGTCGATAAAATGTGCCGGTAATTGGGACCACAGTAGACTATTATTGAGACGAACAAGACGAGTAAACCTGTCTGTTGGGCGGCGGGGAGAACGTAATGGAAGCCAGGTGTTGTTAACATTCGCTGCACTCTATTGACAGAAAAGACATGTGTGGTCTACCAGCTACAGTGTGTTGCTAAAATCTTTACTGGGTTGGAAAGTCAAGATATACCACACATCAATCATTTTATAAGACCCTTAGTCATCATGTATGTGCGCATGCGTGCTAGGGAATGGGAAGGTGTATTATACCTGTTGGTAACTTTGGCCTGCGTACGTGCATTTGCGTATATATGCATATCTTTCTGTAATGCTATCGTTCTGTCCTACGTTTCCGTGCGTTTTTACTATAAATGTATATATATATTGCAAACACACACAAACACACACATATGTGTGTGTGTGTGTGTGTGTGTGTGTGTGTGTGTGTGGTGTGCAGGTAGATGGGTAGGTAGGTATGCATGCATGCATGCATGCATATGCTTTACGAAACTGCATGGTGCTATCGATGTGCCTAATTTTAGCCCTGTGTGGTGCTCCTCGATTTTGGACATAACAGCTCAGTGTCATGGTTTCCAAAGAATTTTTGTTTACATTTCTCTTCCTTTCCAATTTAATCATTGATCCATTTTATGAGTGGAAAGGCTTAAAAACCATCTTAAATTAAGATCACGTTAAAAGAATATAAACATAATGACTGCAATATTATACTCAAAATATCAACAAAATTACTTTAATCCAAGGTGTCATAGGTGGGATATATGTCTCATTGAAGCAGCCATTTCCTCAAAATATATCCCATAATGCAATACATGTATGATAATAATATCTCGAATCAAGTCAGTTAAGAAAGAGAAACCAAAGCCATGTAAGCATAAGCTAAAATACAAAGTTGTTATGTACATGAACCTGAGCTTAAGTTATCTCACTCTTGTTTGTAAAAGTTGTACTGCTTATTTTGTTTATCATGCACTTATTGTTATCTACTGACCTGCTTTGTCGAAATTGTCATGTTGTATTAACATGGAGAGGAGTCTGTATAAGCTTTAACCTTGTTCTCCAATCCCTTTCCTGTTGAAATAAAATATGTTTAAATCAAAATACAAATTACGAATGTATATTCTTCTCTGAAAACAGCCAAGAAAATATGTTTACTAATTTGCACTTTTTCCTTTCTGGGCACTGTGCTCAATATTGCATTATGGCATTTATATGTCTCCAATATGGACTTTTCCCTGTTCCAAAGTCCCCATCCTACGGGTGGTCCAATATAGCAGTGCCTTCTGCATGAGTTTGCCTAACCACCCAATACCAATGTAAATATTCCGTACTATCATGTGGAGACCGACACAGAGTACCAGTATCATGATTTGATGACGGAAAGTGTGAACATGAAAGTCCACATACCCAATTTTAATCTTGCTCCCCAAAATACCAGTGATCAGTATCATAATAAATACATCATCTTCAACAACACATTCAGTTTGGGGATAAGTTCAATGACAAAAAATGATATCAGACAGTTCTTGTATTCGATATTAAACAGAATGTCTAAGGTAGCACAAAAGGGCCAATATATTATACCTAGTCTTCGATAACAATATAAACAATGCATCATTCGTAGAAAATACGGATACTTTTTTCTCTGAATCTGGATTTGGTTTATAATGAATATGTATTAACAAATTTACAAATTGGGGACATTTTAGAACTGGGGGCAGGGGTAAACTTTTACCGCACTCTACATGTACATTAAAAACACCACTTTGCTCCAAACATGTCTTGAAAAACACAAGACTTCTCATTTGAGATCAGATAAACTGTATGTTTTCTGAAAAGCATACATTTGTATTAAGCTGTCAGAATTAATGAAATCTCTGTAAGTGATAAGAAATTGAAAAAAAAAATTTACCTGTTTTGGCAGAAAAAAAACAAATTACTCAAACACCAAAGATGGCAAACATATTTTTCTTAAGTGAAACTAAAGAGTACACCTTTAGCAGCAAAACCTTATTTTGAATCAGCGTTTTAGTTCGTAATTTACTGGATGTTTAAATTCAAACAAATAAAAAAAATTGAAGTTTTAAGAAACAAACAGCCAAAAAATTAGAACTAAGCCCTTTTTCAAAAATTTAAAATACGTTTTTGGAGAGCTTTATGTGTTCTTTCATTTGACACGATGAACTTAATCTGATTTTAATTTTTTTAAAAGCCGTTTTAAATTTTAAGCAAATTAAAAGAATTTTAATTACATCGATTGCGACACTAATTATTTATATTCAGCACCAGACTCAAACTTTATGTTGTTTCCTTTCAGAAAATATATACTTTTTAGGGCTTTAGATAGTAATCATTGGCATGAGAGGTATAGAGTGTACCACGACGTTAAATCCATTCTGAAACTCGCGTGAATTTTACTTTAATCCTTGACAAAATTGGATTGATTTCAATCGCTCGCTTTAAGTAAAAGTTCTCATGGGAGAGTTCTGTTGATGGTCAAGATGTGCATTGTATCTTTTAATCTGCACTTGCTCCAGTGCAACCTTCAAAATAACCAAAATACAGATTACGTGGCCAGTTGGGATGATGGCCGGTTGGAGGTCTCTGATTGGATGTTGAATCCATATTTGAGTAGTTGCGGCATTATATATACAGGTTTGTGGTGCAACATGGCGCTTCCACAACTGCTACAAAATCCTTCAGTTCTTGATTCCTTTCGAGTCAATTTGTAATGGTGATGTCACCATAACCGTTCTAAACGTTTCAATAATTAGTAGTACACAATTTTTGGCTAACATGTAACTGGTATTGCACGGGTGAGTATAAATTGTACACTCGATTGCACGCTCTTGTTCCTGTAATTCACTTTGTTCATGCTTGTGTTGTTTGCGTGATCTAATTACTTTTGCTGTTGTCAATAAAATTTCTACGACAAAGAGAGGTCTGCGTTATGCTTTCCGTTTTGTTGTTCACCAAAAACTAATTTACATGTGTAAAAGTTGTTTTTTATATGAACACTGCTGCAAAAAATATGTTTTTAATTTTATATTTCAAGAACGGAATAAAAATATTAGCATAAACGTTGGTGATCCAAGTCATCATACTTTCTTTGTCGGACGTACATTATCCGCGCATCCAGCTTTAGTTTTTGGTCGCAACTCAGGCAGTATGATGACCAGGACCATGCAGGGATGGAGTGTACACAATGACCTATGAGTTGCTCACTACTAAACTTAAAATACAAGATGGTCTGAAAATCTACTAGGACTGAGTACCCAAATGGAGCACTCTCGGACCTCTTATTTTGAGATATGTATGGAGTTTTTGATGTCATGGGAGATCAGTGTGACACATACAAAAACATGCTTTGCATATATATATGGTTGGCCTTGATGTGGAGTCATCGAATTTTTCTGGCGTTGGGTCGAACGTGCTGAAGATTTCCTTAGACGCAATCGCCTGCAACGTGAAGTAGCAGGGCCTTTTTTTCTAGCATCTTCTTTGATGTCCATGGCTGTGAGGAAGATTTCTAAGCGACTAAGCCTTGTTCCCACCGTGTGGAAATGGTAGTTTGGTCGTCATCAGCGTCAAAAGCTGGGAAGTGTAGGAAGCCTCCAGTGGTGGCCATCTTCGTCGCCAATGTAAAGTTGCAAGCTGTATCAATACATATATCAAAGACAGAACTCAGGACACATCTTGCTTGGGTGATGGTTATACGTTTAATGACTCAATGTTTTCTCACTTCCTATGGTCAGGCTACATAGGAATACAACTAGGCGGGCGTACATGCTTTAGTAATTACCTTTGTTTCTAAGAAGTAACATTCTAGCATCATGATTACACAGGATGTGGGGCTTGTCGAGATCGGCCATCACATCGTTTACCTACTTTTGAATTCCAAGAACTAATCTTGGAAATCATACTCTCTCAGGATAATTAAAAATCATATTCATTTCTGTGGAAAGGGTTTGACTTATTACAGGTCGTGGTGAACAATTGCCTTCCTTTCACCTTGAAGCTGTTAGTTACAGGTGAAGGTCATACACTCTCATCAAAAGAAGTCAAGTTTGCTCTCGCTAAAGCTAGAAATCTGAGATGGCTGGAGCTTACAATTTATATCCATGACGGACAAAAAATATATTCACTGCACTAATTTACATGTATCTGAAACAACACATTTATAGCCATGACATTGTAGCAATTCCATGTCTTTTTCCTCTGCTGAGTTCTTAGAAGCGAATCCCCGGCAAAACAAGTCAAGTATCTTAATTTTATATAAACTGTCAAATACTTAGCTGGTAACATTGACTTAGAGTTTAAGCGGCAGGTCCTTGCTGACATTTGTATTGTGATTGACTCATTATCTTAAGCCTTTGACAAACTATGATGAAATTAAATACAATGCTTAGTCCATATAGTTTCGAAAATTATTGAGAAATTTTGTTTCACCTTCAACACTTTCAGGGGGAGATCAATATACCCGAGAAGACTGTTGGTCCTTTCATTATATGACCATTATAACTCTACAGCAGAAACGTTTACTCTGTTATATCTAAATAGGTTTTCATATCAGGACCCAATAAATACTCGTATATCCAAGGTAAAAATTTGGCATTGGGTTAAATTTGTTTTGGCGATGCTATTGCGATCGGAGCTATCCAGCGTTATCTCAGTTAGCACAGGACAACTTTTTGTCAATAACCGACCCCCGTCCCAAACACGATTCAGATTTCAATCATCACTTAGAGTGATAAGCTTGGAATCATCTGTATCGCTTAGAGTGATTAACTTGGAATCATCTGTATGTGTCCTATTTTAACATTTATCAAAAATACATGTAAGTCTATGGTATTTTAATAATGAAGTTTCTAGCTCACTGGACAGGCGTATGGCAAAATTCTTCACGACCTTGCCTCCACGACTTGCTATTACATGGGATGTGTACTTGATAAAAATTAAATGTCCTCCGTCAAATTATATATAAATGATCTGTAACTGCCGCATAAAAGGACACGGCACATTGACATGAATATTTGACTGAACACATCTACAAAGATACATAGCTTGACACCTTGTGCACGAAGCACGAACGCTGAGATTTGTTTATGTTCCCATCAACAGCTTACCCTTTGTAAACACAATGTGTGATGGCTTAATGATTATTAAATCGATGAAGTCATAAAAACTACTGAGTACAGTTAGCCTAGCCTTTTTTTCTCTCTTAATTTGACCGACCCAGTTTAAATTTTATAAAATTGATATTCACATTCCATGTTTGCGATACAGTTTGTTTGAGGTTGATTCTGTCTTGTGGCTGACCTGCCCCACGTTCTTTGGAAAAAACCTTCGTCTTTATCGACGATTCAATCAATATTGCTTCAATGACTATTCCCTTGCACATACTCAACTGACACCATTACTCTGCTGGACAACATAATTCTGATTTTTTTTTCATTTTGCTTTTTTTTTTTTTTTTTTTTTTTATCGTTTTGTTGTGTGTGGAGGGGGAGGCGGGTCCTAAAATTGTCTGTTAAATGCTCAAGTGACTTTAGCGTCACGATTAGGTGTCATAGTCCGAATACGATGCTATATGTGTTTTTTAACAGCGAACATAGTGACAGTTTTTAGCTGGTTCAGAAACACGTTACCGAGACCAAATGCAAAGGAATGATTGTCGTCCAATGACAGACAAGTGAGAGCCTTCTTTTGCAAATCTGATATGCGTCTGGATATATCACTGATGTGTCAGAGATATTTTAAAAGTTCTTTGCACACACACACACAAGACAAAACAGAACTAGACAAGAAGATTTGATTCACAGCAAAACTGTCTGCGTGCCTTCAAAATGAGAACAGTTTAAAACTCTACACTTTGCCATTGTTCAAAATAATCTGAATTTTGTGTATTAGCCTAATTTGCATACATTAAAATGCTACAACTTTGCTTCCTTGTCCATCGGATGTGGCTATATCACAATCCTACAAACTGAAGTTTGAATGACACCACTATATATAATAGTTTTGAAGCTATTCAAGATTTTAATTATGTGTATTTGCCTATTTCGCATAAATTGAAAGCCTACAAATGTGGTTTATGGCTCATTG
This sequence comes from Hermodice carunculata, assembly GCA_964020975.1. Taxonomy (NCBI): domain Eukaryota; kingdom Metazoa; phylum Annelida; class Polychaeta; order Eunicida; family Amphinomidae; genus Hermodice; species Hermodice carunculata. The sequence continues at coordinate 56,903,952 of OZ026616.1, read as the reverse complement.
GATCCAGCTATGACACTTACCTACAAATTGAAGTTGGAATGGCACCTCCATGTATAATAGTTTTGAAATTATTCAAGATTTAAATTTTGTGTATTCATCTTCTTTACATGAATTAAAGTTGTGCAATTTTGGATCATGATTTATTGGATGCGGCTATGTCACAAACCCAGAAATGGAAGTTGGAGTGGCACCTCTATCAACACGGTGAGATAAACGAAGAGATCGAATGTTTAGAATTTTAATTGAGCCTAATTTGCATAATTTTAATTTCATGATTATTCCAAAAATATGCATAACTTAACTGAAAGGTCAGTCAACATGGTAAATTTGGTGATTTTCGGAATAGATGTGTCTGAGAAAAACTCCAGACAAATTTGGTGGTAAAGAAGAAAGAAAGAAATGGGAATTATTGGGGAAAAACGGAATGTCCATAACGACTGTGGAACAGAGAGCACACTCTACTGTGTCAAAATATTTGGGTGCTTGCATTTCATTCAGGTCTTCGGGTTCTATTCAAATTGAAATGCACAAAAGTTGCACGATTTTATAGCTGTGCTTTCAGGATCATGTATTTCCCTTGTTCCGTCATCATTTATATATATATATATATATATATATATATATAAAGACATTTTGCTGTGTATCAGCCAAAAGTTACTTTTTAGCATTTTACGGGTTACAGGCTCTGTGCCAAAGAAATAGGTTACAAAAGGAGAAATGAGATGTAGTTTCTCTGTAGAAAACAGATATGACAATCTTCATATAAAACTCCAATGCAACCTATAACTTCCCCAAACACGTTCATCACTAATTGAGAGAAACACACACCATTGTGTAGATTCAAGTTTAATGTTATTTTTCAACCCTAGGTGAACTGAACTTCTAATGGTTACTTTAGAGATTTTCAAACAGACCGGATTAGAACAAATGCTTTTGGATATATTGAAGCAGGGAAAATTTGCTTATTCATGTATAAATACATTTTGACCATATCCATCCTCAAAATTTTATGTGTGCGTAATACCATATGTATATATATATATATATATATATATATATATATATATATATATATATATATATATATATATATATATATATATGTATGTGTGTGTGTGTGTGTGTGTGTGTGTGTGTGTATGTATATATATATATATATATATAATTCATCTATTTTTCATGTTTAGCTTTTTTATTTCTACAGGTCCTTTGCAGGATGGCACAGCTCAAAAAGTTATTCTACAATTCTAAAATAATCACACTTTTCGGCAAGTGAAGATATGGGTTTCAAAAATGATATACTGATCCTTCCCAATATCCTCGTAGAGACAAACTGCCCCACACATGATCAGAACCGTTTGTTGAAATCAAACAATAGCTTCTCGAGTTAAGTGATGTGATTAAACTGTTCCGTGCATAAAATGCGATTACATTAACATTCAACTTGTTTCTACTAATTCAATAGTTTAAACGTGGGTATATAATGCATAGAGCTAAACTACGTGCAAGCTGTCAACCATGGAAGTATTACGTGAATTCTTTTGTGAAAAGAAATAAAAGCTCTTCACTCCTTGATTTTGGTTTCAACCTAATATTGACAGAATGGTTAACCGCAATAACAGAGTGCCCATACGACGCAATTACAGTAAACTTTTCGATTGTGGACACTTGTATTGGCTGCAAAATATACTCTGTGTTTCATATTTCTAAATCTAGTCGCTTCTGAGACAAGCAACCCTCCCTCCCATATTGGCATTTTGCCTCGGCCAGAGGGCCACATTCGACGGACTGGACCTGTGCTTGACGGCCCTCCCTGTCAGCCTTACTTTTAGTCAAGGTTATGGATACACGTATTTTTGGGCTGAATTAGTTAAAAGTTCTGGAACAAAAAAAAGTAAGATACACAGCATTTGCTTTTAAAGCTTTTACTGTATGTAAGCCTATGCTCTATGGTATTAAGCTTTCTAAGCAGGGACCCCTGTTGCTGGGCCCTTTTCTCTCTTCAATTGTGGCATTTACCTAAGTACATAAAAAACAGCCTTCTCAACATCTCTGCAGCACAGCTTTTGTCTTCAGCAACATGAATGTGGAGCTTGACGGCTGTTGCTTATCTGCCGATGTAGATTTGTCATTATGGCATCTTTCTCTCTTGCCTATATTTATTTGATCAAATATTATGTTTTTGTATATCATATAGTCAAGGAAAGTAAACGTCTTTTTGTTTCAAAACGTTGGCGATAAATCAGTTTGCTCTCCGTCAACAGCTTTGTGTAGTAGAAATCGCAATTAATTCAATATACAACCAATCCCATATAGGAACAGGAAGTAGCAGACGGTACCACTAATCAAGAGGTATCACGTGACGTACGCGGACCATACTATAATGGTCAGAATAGATCAGATGACCTCTTTTTTCACCAGTGCTGCCCTCTACTTCTTACATCTTTGCTTATGTCATTAGTGCTTCCATTATCCCAAATGAACAGGTTCTTTCAGGTTCAAGGGCAGGGAAAACACAAATCTTACATGTACTTTTAACCCGAAGGCGTACACATGCACTGAGAAATTAGACATTGTTACAGCCAATCAAGTTTTTTTTTATATGTGCTCATGTGGTTCCAGGGCCCTGAAGCATACAAACTTCAAAGGAAAATATCATAGAAAAGCAATGGAGGCTATGTGACCTTTAACTTTATTTAGTTACTTTTTTCAGATAGAATGTATACTTAGAAGAATCATTCTGTGAAGCGTGATATGTACAGCATTACGGTGAGTGCCAAGTTTAAACTACGTACAGAATTTTGCCTAAAGGGAAAAGGAAGATATATTCAAATATGGGGGAAAAGACTGTTGTCAAGCAAAGGTAATACATAAAAGAAAAAAATGATAATATTGGAGTTATCAACGTATCTGTGCCGTCACTGCTGGCAAACATATGTAACTTCGGGAAATCTAGATGTGTTCTCGTTCAGAGGCGTGATTCAGAATAACTCTGCGCCAAAACAGACTCTCATGTAATGCACACAAAAAAGTAGAGAGAGAAAAAAACTTCTGACCAAGGCCCTTATATGTTTCCCGGTAAAAATTATTTTTGAATTCACAACTCATGGTCACGAAAAATATTGCTTGTTTCTTTTTTTGAGATGCTGTGCATGGCCTTGAAAAGAAAACGCATTGAAATGTGCCCTATCGCCACATCGAAATGATGTATCAGCTCTGTTAAATAAACGTTAGCGTGACATCTTTTTCGCTGTAGTCAGTGCATCGTCAGCCACTTTAGACGAAAAGTTCTTGGCTAGCCATTGAAACAGTGCGTATACCGTTTTACTGTCATGACAAAGATACTACACACACTGTCAGCATCCCTTTTTCTGTACGCAGCCAGCTATCCGCCATTATTGGGTCAAATACTTCATATATATATATATATATATATATATATATATATGTAAATGTCCTGCAACATGGATCCACAGAGAAAGAGTTTCATTAAAATGTAATTATAGATTATTTCTGGACTGTTTTCATGTCAAAATTGTGTCTCAGATGGTGTTTGAGCATGCATCGAATTGATAACGCATGTTCATTTTGTGGGCCAAAATCTAACGATCCCTAGCCAACCGTTCAGCCAAGCTCTATATTAAATATCATTTTCATGAAATTCTTACAGAACAGCCTCCAGAAATCTTATTTACTGCAACGTCATGTATAGGTAAATGGGACCAATATGAAAAAACGTGTTTTTATTTCTTTTTTTTTTTTTTTTTTTTGTTGTTGTTGTTGTAATTTTACTTAGTTTCGCCTCTGGAGATGAAAAGATAGACTCCTATGTACTTTTGGAGATGAAAGGATATCTTTAACCCTTTCCCGCTCAAATCGCCCATGAGCAACCAGATTTAAATTGTCGTCTACTTTAATTGGCTTTTCTCAAATTTCATGTTGATGTAAAACGGGTTTGCTTAAAATTGTAGATAAGAAGTATGATTTATGGCATGGCCCAAGTCTATAGCTCACCTTAACGCTGGTTGGGCGAATTCCTCGCGCTAAGTAAAGCCATTGACTCGGGTTTTTTTCTGACTAGGAAAGGGTTTGGGGTCATTTTTTTCGAAACTCATTCCACTTTGATTCACGATGGGACAATATGCAATAGTTATTGTTATCACGATATAATGACATGCGTTCGAGCATACAATTTTATCTATACGATTGAGGCCTTCTAAAGCAATAAATCTTACTTAATTGCGGTGCTCCAGAAATTGAATTCGTCACTATCATGATAATAAAACTGCATCCTACTGATATGCAAATGTATTCTATTGACGGTGCCGCACGCATCTTAATTAAAATTGAAATGTCTGTTTACAGCCCATGTAACGTATCTCATCAATAGTTCCAGGTATGAAATAGAAATTTAACTTAAAAGGAGACATTGATAAGTTTGATATTAGTTTGGAAGGTTAATTAAAAAAGTTAAAAGTACTAAACCTGATCCATCATTGCAGGCGGCTTTTGTAAATTACTAAATAGACAAATACGCAGACACACACACACACACACACACACACACACATATATATATATATATATATATATATATATATATATATATATATATATATGTATATATACATATATATATATATATAAACAATGAAAGGTGCCATCCTCATTGTTAATTAGCATGCAGATGAAGAATTATTAATATCTCTTTGATGACTTATCGTTCTGAACCCAGTCTGAACTGTGTAAAATCTAAATTTAGACGCTATCATTTATTTGTATTATGCTGTGATATATACAGTAAATTGAAATATATACCATACTAACACGTTCTTGTTTGAGTAAAAAGTACAGAAACCACAGCAGTGATGTATATAACCTATGTAAAGAAAAATAAAGCTGTACGTCTGAAAAATGGTAATGAGCGCAATACGTGGAATGAACTAGCAGATTGTATAAATGAGTTCCTATATCCGATAATATAATAAATAAGTCCATTGGTTAATCACATATACTATGAAAGACCAGAGAAAATGTGTACGTGCTATCATAGTAAAATTTACACCAATGGACCTTTTTAAAGGAGAGTTGTTGCTTTGTATATTCAATTAAAATAAGAAAAGCTATATGACAGGAAACATGATATTTCAGAAAAAAAAGTTGTTACAAAATAAGACACTAGTCACGAAAATAAAAATCTATAGCTAAAATGAAAACGCCAGACAGACAAACGAGTTCTCAATGAAACAGAATGCCAAGTGTCAGCAAACAAACAAGACTTGGTAATGCAATGAAAAATATACAGCGTGAACTGATGACAAAATGGTCACCATATGGTAACATGAAATTGTTAAATCTGACATAAACAAAAAATTATAGTGATGTCATATGCACGTAATTGACTGCCGATGACAGATGATGACCTGTTGTATGTCTGGTCATAAATACATGTACAATTCTGCTATTATTGCTCCTAATTTGGATTATTTCAACTTCAACGATGGGGCCGCACACTGTCCAGATAAGTAGAGTCTGAGAACTTAGCTCCGGACAAAAATTGATAATGAACAAACCTGGGATGTGAAGTCTGAATAAATCATATTGGTATGATAATTACATTAGTTACCTAATAGTAATAATTCCAAAATTTCCAACTTTTTTCCGTGGTTCACTGGATGCCCCAAAGCGCAAACATATGAATTGAAGTTGGAATGACACTGTCCTGCACCTATAAGAATTCGGAAGATATTCATCATTTAAACTTTTCAAGTATTCCTAATTAGCATGAAGCATGAATTTAAGTTGCATAACTTTCGTTTGTGGTTAATTAGATGCGCTTACAGCATAAACCTATGAATTGAAGTTGGAATGACAGCTGGACCTATACTAGTTTTTGAAGATATTCAAAATTTAAAGTTTGAAATGGTCCTAAACTTTGCATAATTTTCCAAATTGTCACCCCTTTTCATACAAAAGCCAGGACTTTGCGCATGGAACTATGAACATGCCAAGTTTTGAGTTTCTGCGTATGATATTCTTCAAATAAAATGTCACACAAATGTGTTGGTTAAGAAATAAACAAAGAAAAAATGGAAAAACAGAATGCCTGTGTTGGGACACGGACATTAAAAAGTCTCGTTGAATGACAAATGGAATTCTAAGATTACTAAACCTTCGTGACAACCTGCACAAACAACGGTTCAAATAGTAAGCACCCAGATTCCTGCGAATCTCAGACCCCAAAGTAAAACTTTGTACAAAATACTTGGCAGATCAATCCAACAAACAAAGCGAAATCACCATCATTTACTGTTATATAACTTTAACAACAATACCAAAAGGCGTGGGGTGTCATGGAAACCACTTTAAAGATAAATCCAACAAATAAAACGAAACCACCATTGTTCCCAACTTGTTAATCTTTAAACGATACCAAAAAGAAATGGGATGTCATAAAAACTTTTGTTAATGCACACACACACAAAAATACCCATCTTCCTTTTAATCGAATACAGAAAGGAATCCATTAGAAGTGAAAAAGCAGAAAGATTCCATTCATTTTTCACAAGTGTTTATCGTGATTTGGCTGGCAAAATGGCTGAAATAGATTGCCCCATTTTTAGGATATACCTTTTCTATCAACGGAAAATAATCGTCACTTTCAGAAACACTTCACCACCTGAGATTGAGTCTCTTATGAGCAGCTTCAAACCTAAATGAAGCATCAGGTATGATCAACTTTCAATGATACTAATAAAAGACCTTCATCATCAGAAATCCCACTAGCCTTTGCAATTAAACAATCAGCATTGGCATTTTTCAAGATTATTCAAAAAGGTAAAAGTGACACTGATCTATAAAAAGAACCACAAGAAAGTTATGACTAACTATTGGCCTATTTCCCAGCTTTGCTGCTCTTTAATTCTAACATCATAATTAACGTCTTTAAGACCGGAACGAACACCCATCTATTAAAATGGCGTCACTTCGCTAGGCTCAGGTACTTATTTCATGGTCCTCCCACCTGAATCAAAGTTTAGGTATCATTGAGTCGATCAACTTATCTAAATTGTACAAAGTTTATGCCCATGTCAGAGGAACGAATTTTCTCAAACAAAGACAAAATTAACGCACAAAAGAGGGAGAAAGGAACATTCACTTGAATAATACATGGCATGCATGACAGGAAAGAAAAAACAGAAGAAGGGATATACATGACGCAGTAGAAAACAAAGAAAAAATGACTTTGAGCAGGTCAGCGATCAGCAAACGTAGAGAGAAGACGGTGACGACAAGAGAAAAAAGAGAAAGCAAAGAAGAAAAAACAGAAAGAGTCGCTTATGACGGGGAGACACAGAGAACAGTGGCAATTGACACACATGTGACTTGAAGAAGGGCCAACTTGAATGGAGGTGGTGACATATTTTTTGCTATATTTGCTAAGGCAAGAATATTTGGTGCCAGTGAGATGTCAATCTGTCTGCCTTATCATATTTTGCCATATTCAATTCAAAATCACATGATTGAAATATCTCCAAAATGTGTATTTGTTTTCAGATCACGAAATGGCTTGGTCTCGAACCAGCAACCTCCGGAACCAACCACCTAGCGGAAAATGGGAAACGCACATATCCACTGCACCAAATTCCAGTTTTTTTTCTCGGGTGTGGGGGGATTGTCATTAGAGGTAAATTCATTTTCAATTTCAGAAAGTGTCTGTTTTATTGTAGAAAATGTTAAAATATTGATAATGTGGAGATGCAAAGTTGATATGCACCGGGAGTACCCCTTTGTATCCACATCGACAGATGTGCTGCAAAGGAAATCTTTCTTTGAAGTTTGAAATCTATCCTCAAAACTATAAATGCACATGATGTATGTGTGACAAGTCGATAGAAACACACGGTTCACAATCGTCGTGCTTGACTGCACATGGACTAAATAAGGGAATCCACAAAAATCATTCACAAAAGCAGGTTGTGTACCTCACCGGTGTATAATGTCTTCATTGTATAAAGTCTAAGTCAGCCCCCAATGGACATCTCTTTTTCTCTCACCACAATGACGCATAAGTGCTCCACATACCAACAACTGTGTCATTCAAAACAACCGTACAAAGGTAGGAGCTGCATGTGTGTTGTGGAATGGGTTTGTCGACCGGGAAAGGAACAACCATATCCGAAGTGAGCAATGGTGACAGGCTGAGTTAGAGCAAAAAAAAAGAGTGTACATGGTGTAACGGCACAGAAGGCTTATCACAAAAATATCAAAGGTTTTTATGAACATATTCACAAATGGATGGTAGCCTGATAATCTGTCCACTTTCATTTCCTGCTTTTGCTCGATTTAAGGTATGGTTAAGGACATTTCGTTCATAGAGATGAAAGCTGACACTCACAGCCCTCATTGTTGTTCGAGCTGTAAGATATGCTCATCTGACATCTGAGATCTGAAGTTTTGAGGGCCACCAAATTCCACATCTGTTACCAGGCGTATAACATGACTACGATATGGGGATATGATTCTGAAAGTGGGTATAAAATGTTGTTATTATATCTTCATTCAACCTTCGCATATTGGTAACGAATGCTTTGAAATAATCACAACATACGGTTATACAGAGAATTCGGAGGGTATTATGATAAAATTACACATTGGACTCATAGGCATAATCATCGGTTACAAAAACAAGATAAATATGAAAAATTATTGAGATAATTAACGCGAATGATTTGTGCATGTAGGCACACTGGGAAATAATGAACGTATATCTCATTAAACATACAAAGATAAATTTTAAATTTAAAAATGGTGCGCTGCTATTTTCATTTCTCCTTGGTTCAGATTTTATATATAGTTAACAGCTCCGTATCGAGGATGGACCGAAATCTGCGTCGTCAATCTAATGCAATATGGCATTTGGGTAAAAAGCTCAATATGCCATGTGTACATACGTCCTGTATGAATAATGTACATATACCTTCTCCTGTGTTCATACTCGGGTTGACATCGATTTCTCTGCATGTGGCAAGGTAGTGAACCATATATGATAAGGAAGAAATATATTTTCATAAGGTTTCTGTTTGAGCTTTGGACAGAGGCGCCTTTTTTCACCACTGCACTGAACAATAGTGTTTTTCCGACTTTTGGATTTTCTTATATCGGCTGATATTTATAGCCCCTGTGCAGTCAAGAACCAAATGCAACAATGGTTCAAGAAAGCTGATGACCATACGTGGATCATTTCAAGAGTATTATCACACAAATTGTGCATATTTTGAATATGTAAATGGGTTGACGACAAAACAGGAAATGGAGTAAGTGGAATGTTATTAATTTGCCCACTTAATAAGATCGAATCAACTTTTAGGTATTTATTCGTTTGCCTTAAGTGTCTTATGATGAATTTATATGATTCCATTTCAATATATGTTCTGCCCAAGCCGGTTAAGTGCATGTGTTACAGTTAAAAAAAATAGGAGGAGCCTTGGCCTTTCACGATTTCATTCCATCGAAGTTGTGCAGTTGTTCGTACAAAGGAGCTCAGGCCAAGACTGCCGGGGCCAAAACTGCCGGGGCCCAGCCTGCCGTGCAGCTATAGGAATGTACAGCCAAGCTCTGGTCCAGCTTTGCGGCCATATTTGGCCGGGTCACGACCTTATTAGGGCGCGACCTGCAGGGCCCTGCTACAGAATTAGAGAAGGAGGAGATTGTGCACTTTCATTGGATAGAAGTTGTGATGAGTACTATATATTATATATTAATTATTCATAAGGCAAACACTTTCTTGCGAGACTAACAGCTTTGGTATCATTTCGACCAGAGGTTGACGGCACAGCCTACTTACAGAATTGTCTTGACTCTGCCCTTTTTATTTCATTTTGTACGTGAACATTCCGAAAGCAAAGAAATTCCACACTAAGCCTACTGTATAACACATGTGTTCTCTTTTGGTCAGGTAAAGAAATATTTTACGCATGATGCCATTTAAATTAGCCTGCTATATGTGTAATGGGAAAGTAGCAAAAGATAGATGGGGATATGTCAAATGTTTGTACACTTTTACAGCACTGTTAAACTGCTGCATACTTTAAAATCATTAGAGCCTTTTTAACCGTCAACCAATTAAATTTTGATTGATCCATCGAAATGAAGTTAACGGCTTTGTAGGAAAACCCTCCAAATGCAGCCCAAAGAGTGCTGGAGTTACATATCTTTTCATTGGGAAATAAAAAATACCGTTCCAACAGCAAAACGGGATGTCAGTTTATCCTATAGACGATTTGGTTTAAAAACTTGTTTTGAATTTAAAGTCATTTCTTTTGTCATGTTGGGGAAAAGTCAAATTAGCTGTAAAAGTACAACCAGTGTTCAAAAATACTTAATAAGAGATTTACACGTCCTTTTATTTGACATCACAAGCTAAATAATCTCTCTGTGTCAAAACACAGACATATGTTTTTTCCCAAGATTTTTTTTGTTCCGTGCTTTGTGCCCTGGTCTCTGTCTCTCCGTCCAATTTTGGTGTCGTCTTTATATTCAGACAGCGCGTAAACCACAAATGTCAAATTTTGCATGGTTATAGCAACCACAATAAAGTTTAGCATATTGTTCAGAGTGGTCAACGTTTTGAAAATTATGCAAATAAGAGCCATTTAAAACTTCAATTTCTTCTGGTTTCCAAACTGTGGCCCATACAATCACAGATGTTGGTGCCATGAATATGTTTGCTGGGACTGTACGGCTAATGGACGCACCACACGAAGTATGAACACTTAGAATTTTTAAGGTCGTATCCCTTCTTAAGCTGTAGAAGATAGTGATGCCACTGCAACCTTGATATCAGTGAACAATGTTTTAACATTATAAATGTTGAATTCACGCCTATTAGCTCTTACTTCCAAGGTACAACAAACAGATTTTCTGTCAATTTAGGAAATCTTAGTTTTCGATTTTTACTATTATTTTGAAAATGTCATTTCAAATTGTATGCACAATTCAAGAATTTTGAATTTTATGATATTAAGAGCGAAAAGGGAATTCCAAGTTCAGCGCCAAAGAATATTAGATTTGTTATTTTATTTCAAAAATTGTATAATATTTGGGGGGGGGGGTGACGAGCATTACGGAAAACAATAATTACTTTCACGAGAGTGACAAAGTTCACCAAGCCATGACCAGGGTTGTTTACCCTTTACATTTTCTTTTAAACATAACATTAAAATGTCAAAACATGAAAGCTATCAATTCTGTCTCGGTTTCATGTTTAGATGGAGACATCCCAGATACGGTCAGCTAAAATGATGTTTCATCCGACGTATTGTGAATTGTGTATAACATGTACACGGGTGAGAATAAAGAGTTCGTTTGACGTCATGGGTCAGTAAACTAATTTGTGTCCCACTGATCGATCGAAAACTTTTAAATATCTTCACAGCTCACGTACTCGTGTCATTTTTTTTGTTTGCTAAGCACAGATTTCAAATGTGTGCGAGTAATTCATATGGGCGTCGGCCATTATTAATGAGGACAACGCTATCAAAGGACACAGGCAATTTCAGTATGTATGACGCCATTGTGCAAACCTATTCAAGTACGTGCTGTCATCAGGCGCTCTGTAATTGCTGATTAAAAATCAATACAATAAATAGCTCCGTTTTATGCAGATCTGAAGGCATCCATTAGTCATGCCGTTTAATGCATGTGTATTGAATTTTTAAAAATTGGAAAATTTCACGCTTGAACCCCACATAGGGGCACATATGCACGTGATATATGTAATGAAGCAATGATGCAACAATGAAATATGACAAGTCTGTGCTTGTATATTTTTGTATTCTATCTTCGACCGCCCAGGAATAATGGACGGCTTAACAGTATAGGTAAACATTGATCGTAAATAGAAGTATTGACAAAACTTGCACAAATAATATGCTGTTCAGCTGTGGAAGTAGCTCTAACTATATGGTGCACGCTTAAATGCTTTAAAACCCATATCGATGTTCTTATCTTATTTTATTATTATTGTGCACCACTGCATTTCTTTCATTCTTTCCACGTAACAGAATACCTTTTCTCCTGAAACGATATGTCTGTATTACATGTTCTTCGTCACTATTCAACAGCGAATATAGTTATTCCTTTGATGCCTTAATATATTGCAACTTCTAGAACATTTATCCGAAGAACATCAGTCTACTTTTAGTATCGGGTACATTAGCCTTCTTAACGCTTGGTATGCAGTATACAACAAAGAAAACTATTTGCCAAAATCATTAGAACGGTGGTCTAAAAAGTTGAATATTTAGACCAAATATGTGGGACCGAGATCAAAATGATGAAAACGGATATCTAAAGAAGTAGAATCGCTACCCACATGATCAGTATGGCAATAAAGATAATTAGATTGGCGATGTGTTGAGTATTCAGGTCGGAGATTATAAGAATAAGACCGGCGATCTGAGTTATTAAAATGGCTATCTAAAAAGGAATTATGGAAGTCCAAAGTGTAGTTAACTTGTGTACCACTCGTAAGTACAGTTCAAATAATTAGAGCTCCGTTTTCAATCATTAGAACTGTAGTTGAATATTTAGCTTGGTGATGAAAATCTTCAGAACGGACGGCCCAACTGATTAAAACGGCGAATAAATAAAAGTGAGCATTTTTTTTCTTAATCACAACGTCATTTTCAGAACAACATTTTTATGGAAGGCCAAAATACCATGATGAATTAACTCAGAACGGCCACCAAAGTGCATATAAGTAACACGGCGATAATGGTCTAAACATTCTGTTCAACGGCCCATATATATAATATATATATATATATATATATATATATATATATATATATATATATATATATATATATATATATATATATATATATATATGCATATATATTGACGGTAGTGAATGTCTGTTAATCGGGAATCTAATGAGCAGGAACCGCTATCTGTATAACCGAATTTATTTTCCCAAATCGGGTTAAGGTGACCTCGTCCGGTAGTTTTCTATTTGCCTACTTTTTAAGTACAAGGTTCACGCTTATAGTAAGCTTGTGTCGAATTCCATTCTGTAACAGACATATCATCACACTGACTTTTCTTTGATAGATAAAAAATATATACAAGTACATTCAACCAGTCAATAATAAAAAATTCCCATAAATTTACTGAAACAATCATGGTTATTTTGCACTTGTTTAACAAGCAGCATTTCATCCACATTTTGTGGTTGTGAAGTACATGATGCATGCTGCCGCTCAGAATACCGTGACTCCAAAAAGTTAACTACTGCACAGCAACTATATTTTTCATTTCTTGTATGCTGCTGCTCACCAAACAGGGCCAAAGTACAGTTATTCCAAACTTGCATTCATGCACTTTACACATTCTGGTACCGTCCGTGTGACTCACTGTGACTCCGAAAGAAAGCAGATGCAGCACAGACACTCAGTGGTCTCTTTTATTATGTCTGTGTGCCAACACAGATATATTGCTTTTCTAGGAGTTCTTTCTTTCTTTCTTCCTTCCTTTCCGACATTTTTATTTGAAAAGTATTACATATAGAAACTCCACATTTGGCACAATTATACTTCTATAGATGAAGTCTGGCCTTTTCATAATGAGAGGTCATGCTTTTCAAAATTATGCAAAAGAGGGCTAATTAAAGTTTTAAATCTTCAATATCTTATATACTATAGTAGATGTGGTTCTGAGTGTATAGGAGTTCGATCATAGGCAGATACAGGTCTTCTCAAATGTCAAGGTCATGTCAAGGTCAAAGGTCAATTTTACGCCAAAATGTGATTTTTGAGGTCAAGGTTTACTTCAGGTAGAGGTCATCTCAAGGTCAAAGGTCATTTCAAGGTCCAAGGCCACTTTCAATAGTGGCTTTCTTCTAGGCATAGCTTGGTCAATTTTTATCTAATTTTGATCATGTTGACTCAACTTGTAGCTATTGTAACACTGCACATTTTTAAACTTACATGTGACCTCTAAAGGTCAAAGGTCAAGGTCATTTGGACCTTTGAAAGTTTCATCCAGTCATAACTTGGCCAATTTTCATCCAAATCTAATCATGTTGGACTCAAATTGTAGGTATTGCAACACTGCACACTTTTATAAGATTGTTTAACCTCAAAGGGCAAAGGTCAAGGTCCTTTGGCCCTTTGAAAGTTTCATCTTGCCACAACTTGGTCAATTTTTATCCTATTTGGTTCATGTTGGGCTTATATCGTGGGTATTGTAACACTATGCAAATTACATGTGACCTGTAAAGGTCAAAGGTCAAGGTCATTTGGACTTTGAAATTTGTATTCAGCCATAAGCTTAATGTAATGTGAAGTACCAAAGCATAAAAGTTGTAGCATTTAATATTTACAACTTTTGAAGGCACACAGACAGATTTTCTGTGAAGCAAACCTTCTTTTCTAGTTGTAACTGAATTGTATTGTTGAAACCTTAAACTATGGAGTCCAAGTACAGCAGCTGTACAGCCTCCAAAGGAAATAAGCAAAGGGTGTGACATGACCAATAGATTTCAACCTTCTAGCCCTAACATTTTTTCTCACCATTTATAAAAGATGAAATTTGGCACTATGCAGGTAAGCTTTTCTTTTTCTATTGCTTACTTGTCCAAACTTGTATACAGTTGCAGAAATTCAGTATACTGATGGATCAAGTAAAATGAAACAGCTAGGTGTGAAGCATATTGGTAAATGAGAGTTTATATTCACTAATACTAAACTATTTATCTAACCAACTGCCTGACTGACTGGTTGCCTGCCTGTCTGCCTGCTTACCTTCATGGCTGACTGGATAGATAGATAGATAGATAGATAGATAGATAGATAGATAGATAGATAGATAGATAGATAGATAGATAGATAGATAGATAGATAGAGAGAGAGAGAGAGAGAGAGAGAGTGAGCGATAAAAAAACTGGAAATATTTCTTTCACAGAAAATCTATCTCTTTATCTTAAACGATAAACTGTTTAAAAGCGTTATCAGGCAGCTATGGTTATGCACTATTCACCATATTAAAACACTCAAAGGATTTCTCTATCTATTCATTTTGAAGTTTCTCTGTATCAGAGATTTCAACTTTTTTAATTATCTGATCAGCCTAATTTGAAATGCTCTTATTTACCACTCTTAAGGTGTGCCTTCATGAACAACATATACAAATAAATTAAAATGACACGTATTGTCTATAAGACTTTTGAAATTATTGAATATTCAAATTTTGAATGCACTTCATTACCATAATTGTAATGAGAAAGATGAGAGATTTCTCTAGAGGAAGAGTAACCGCAACTGAAACGGGTTCAATTTACATTTGTCTTGAATATGAAAATATATGTGCATAGGTGACGCAGTCGACGACGCACTGCCCAGTGCAAACCGTTAATGGCAACCATGACAGGTCTGTTATATTGCGGTATTGCTGATTGATGGTATTTAAATGTTACAATACTAGCGAGACTGACGGTTCTCTGTAATTGATAAATAACCTACTTTACTGCTCAACATAGCACCTAGTAGTTTTTACTATATGACTAAAAATACAAAACTAGATTATATATTACAGTGTCATATAAGACAATGCAATATTTACGGAAGTTCACGTGAATTGGCTGAATTGTCAACTCAGAACAGGTTTTCTTCAGTGGAGGAAGAACTGTACGGTATACGATTCCATATATATATATATATATATATATATATATATATATATATATATATATATATATATATATATATATATATATATATATATATGTTTGCAAAGATTTGGGTGGGCGGGTACATAAACTTGATTTTAATATATGACTATAAATACAAAACTAGATTATTACAGTGTCATATACGACAATGTAATAGAATGTATTTAAGGAAGTTCATTTGAATTGGCTAAATTGTCAACTCAGAACAGGTTTTCTTCAGTGGAGGAAGAACTGTACGTTATACGATTCCATATATATATGAAACGTGGCCCACACACAGGCCAGACCAAGGACAAATCAATGGCACGATGCAACATCCTTACATGTTATGTAGTACCTGGTTTCAAATTACTACTAAGTGTTTGTAAAGATAGGTGGGCTGCATAAACTTATCGTGTGTTTTTTATAAATTTTATAACCTTTTCTAAACTAAACATATGAATTGTTTGACATCAGTTTTATGAAAGTGGGAGTTGCTGCTATGAACTAGCAGCCACAAATGTAGTTTGCAAACAAGCGGTTGACAATGCACATAATTACCCGTCTCAAGCCAGACCCTCTTTATGAAAAATCTACTCAGTCATCAGTGGGTCACAGAAGAAAACTATGTATCGTCATGATAAGTGAAACTAAACTACTTGTATGTGCATACTGGAATTTAAAGATGGACACCAGCATCAGCCAAACTGGGAGCATTTCTATGCATCAAACCTCCACCCTTCAATGAGTCTGTATCTCAAACCCACAAACGGAAGTTGGAATGCTAATTCTATCTGTAATACTATTTCAATATAGTAAAATTTTAAGTCATCATTTCTCCTAAATAGCGTCAATTTAAGGACTAAACCTTGGATCATATATATTTATCACATGCCCCTATTCACAAACCTATTGATGGCAATTGAAATTTCGATCTATAAAACTGTCGGAGTCATTAAACATATAAACTTCAAATCGCCCCTAATTAGCATAAATTAAAATACGATGCCTTGGGTCACGTTCTCTGCATACGCATGTATCACAAACCTATAAACATTTACATTTCAAAATGTTCCCAGTTAGCACAACTTTACTGGCTGTAACTTGGATTATATTTTACATGATGCACAATAGCCATATATGTATATGTTGGGTCTTTCGAAAGCCTCTAACATATACATCTCTGGCTGCAATTCCACAGGGACATCACTGCAATAGTATATGCACTCACCGACTTGACATACTGTTTTGTCAACGCGTTATGCAAACTGCTCACCCGACTTCTCCTATTTCGACATTTGCCTTATAGTGAAAGTGTGTGTGTCAGCACACACTTTTCTGTTTTTCTCTGCATTCTTTATTTAAAGTGTGTGTGTCAGCACACACTTTTCTGTTTTTCTAGGAATTCTTTATTATGTCTGTGTGCCAACACAGACATACTGTTTTTCTAGGAATTCTTTATTTCTTTCTTTCTGTCCTTTCTTCTTTCTTTCTTTCTTTCTTTCTTTCTTTCTTTCTTTCTTTCTTTCTTTCTTTCTTGCTTTCTTTACAGAAAAATTTGTCCGACATTTCATTTGAAAAGTATTATACGTAGAAACTCCAAACTTGGCACAATTATGCTTCTATGGATCAAGTCTGGCCTTTTTATAATGAGAGGTCATGCTTTTCAAAATTATGCAAATGAGGGCTAATTAAAGTTTTAAATCTTCAATATCTTATGTACTGAAGTAGATGTGGTTCCGAGTGTATCGGAATTCAATCATAGCCAGTTAAAGGTCATCTCACAGGTCAAGGTCATGTCAAGGTCAAAGGTCATGTCAAGGTTAAAGGTCAATTTTAAGCCAAAATGTCATTTTTGAGGTGAAGGTTCACTTCAGGTAGAGGTCATCTCGAGGTCAAAGGTCATTTTAAGGTCAGAGGCCACTTTCGATGGTTGCTTTCTTCTTGCCATAACCTGGTCAATTTTTATCCAATTTTGATCGTGTTGGGCTCAAACTGCAGCTATTGTACACTGCACATTTTTTAAACTTATATGTGACCTCTAAAGGTCAAAGGTCAAGGTCATTTCGACCTTTGAATGTTTTGTCCAGCCATAACTTGGCCAATTTCCATCCCATTCTAATCATGTTAGGTTCAAATTGTAGGTATTGCAACACAGTACATTTTTATAAGAACATGTTACCTTTAAAAAAGGCAAAGGTCAAGGTCCTTTGGCCCTTTGAAAGTTTCATCTTGTCAAAACTTGGTCAATTTTTATCTGATTTGGTTCATGTTGGGCTTAAAATTGTGGGTATTGTAACACTATGCAATTTACATGTGACCTGTAAAGGTCAAAGGTCAAGGTCTTTTGGACTTTGAAATTTGCATCCAGGCACAGGTTTAAAGTGATGTGAAGTACCAAAGGATAAAAGTTGTAGCATTTAATATTTACAACTTTTGAAGGCACACAGACAGATTTGCTTTGAAGCAAATCTTCTTTTCTAGTTTCTTTCTTTCTTTCTTCTTTCTTTCTTTTTTTTTTCTTTCTTTACAGGAAAATTTGTCCGACGTTTCATTTGAAAAGTATAACATGTAGAAACTCCAAACTTGGCACAATTATACTTCTATAGATAAAGTCTGGTCTTTTGATAACGAGAGGTCATGCTTTTCAAAATTATGCAAATGAGGGCTAATTAAAGTTTTAAATCTTCAATATGTTATATACTATACAGTCCATTCCACCTAACTTGAGCTCTGGGGGCCGTCTCATTAGTTGTGACCACAGTGCTGGTGGGCCAAACAGCCTATCAGTGACCTCTTTGCCCTGCCACTCAACCCGGCTGCTATAATTAGTGGTGTTTGTAAACAGGTCCACATGGGTGCTGCTGCAGACATTTATATGGGTTTTATTTTCACTTTTGTAGCGTCAAATAATTGGATTTTTTTCAAAATAATCCGGCTAAAGGGACCCCATTTTACTGTGAAGCTGGCCCTGCTATGTGTCTGCCGCCCCACCAAACACACATGACCAGTGACAGTGAATGATTGGTATCAAATGGCCAGCTTATTCCAAAGTCCTGGCAAGTGTCACCACATCAAAATAAACCCTACCCTTTGCTCCTTAAGTTTATGTGTATTTTATTACCCCCATAGATTTCATTCATAATCCACAGCCTTTATGGACACCGTAAGACCTGTGGGACATTTTTACAGGGGTGTCACATCTCAATTAAACTGCAAACAAGCCATAATCCTGGTATTTATTTTACAAGATGTGACATCAAAATGACCCTTTGAAAATGCGGCATCCCTTGACTCATTCAGGTCAGAAGTCTCCATTTACTGTCAGTAAAATTTGTATCAAAGGGATATACTGAGTATTCTTATCTTTTAAATTAGGGGGTTCTGATTTAAAATATCTGACAATCATAATATAATATAATATCTACTCATGATTTGTGATATTCTGACCTTTTTTATTTGTTTCACACATTGTATTAGCAATGCAAATTTGAAAGAATTAGCAAAGAGCATATCCTTTGGGTTCATCACTGAATGAGTTAATTTGTCATATAAACATTGGCTGCATTGATTGAATGGCCATGTCTGTTTGGTAATTTAATCATAAGTTAATGTTTTCTTTCTGGACACCAGTCAGTTCAGTGGCTCTTAAAGAAAACATTTTGGGCTACATTATTTATATACAATTACACAGTGCAGGAAATGCTCAAGATCCCTGCTCATGCATTCTATCATTAAAGTGTGTGTGTCAACACACACTTTTCTTTCTTTCTTTCT